>OX419585.1:6761039-7361039 GCA_948473455.1 Teleiodes luculella
TACTAATAAAGAGCTTGAGGAAGTATCTCGTTACTGAGCAAATTAATTTTATTACGGGCACCTAGCGCAGTGACCACGAATGACCATTTGACCAACTGCATCTGCCAATTACAGCCACCATCCTGTCTTGGGAGGAAAACGCCGAATGATCCATCATTTTGAGAACAGGCAGCACTTATGCTATCAACAAGATTGAAGGCGAGGTCACGACGGCAAAGAAAAAATAATCGGCAAAAAAATATGTATAGGTCCTTAGAGTTGCAAAGAGCCAGTTTGTAGACTAGGTTCTATTCTGAATCAATAACCGTATGTGTATATTATTTTTAAGCTTATTGCTAATAGTTATAATTACTACGATTGTATATAAAAAGCTTGCTTAAAAATAGGTACATATTTAATCAGCATCCCAATGTTACTCATTATTCAGTAAATTTCTACAAATTTATGAAGTACTAGCTTTCCGCCCCGCGGCTCCGCCCGCGTTATCAGGTTTTCCCGTGGGAAAGAAGTATTTTCCCGCGGTAAAAAGTAGCCTATGTGTTATTTTCATGTATAAGCTATATCATTGCAATTTTTTAATTACATTAATATCCGTCCAGTGCGTGTACAAACAGTTAGACAGACAGACAGACAGACGGATATTTTTTTCAAAACTTGTATTCTTGTGTTCAGCTACACTCCCTTTATCACCTACAATCTTTTTTTTTGAAAAACAAATCAATGTACAGACACGCCGATTTTCAGTTTTATTATAGTATAGATTAGATTAGAGATTCCCTAATGTGGAGTAGAGCATAAAGACACATCCAATGTATTTGATGATGACTTATTAGCATCTTTATCGAAATAGCTCGCAAGAAATAGAACCATGAATACAAATAGCTTAAAACTACAATCCCGATAGACTTCAATACGTCTACATTATTATTGGAACCAATTGAGGGCACTGTATAAAATAATGGTTTTACTTACAAAAGTTTGTAGAAACGATCAGCTTCAATTTGATTCCAATGAACTTAAATTACTTAAGGGGCTACCCGAGGCTAAGTGGCGCCGCCCTCTGTTAAAAATTAATTACTCGCGAAGTATATTTTTTTTCTAAAATCCGGACGGTCATTTTGAAGTTGGCGTGCTATAGGATATATAGGGGCCATAAACTGTATTTATAATAGTCCGCTGTAGTTACAGATAGAAAATTTGCCAAAAGTGGCCGTTTTTAGCAACTTTTCTATCTGTAACTACAGCGGACTATAATAAATACAGTTTATGGCCCCTATATATTCTATAGCACGCCAACTTCAAAATGACCGTCCGGATTTTAGAAAAAAAATATACTTCGCGAGTAATTAATTTTTAACAGAGGGCGGCGCCACTTAGCCTCGGGTAGCCCCTTAACAAGTTTGATTAACAACCGAACCACTCCGATCATTACGTGGAAGAACATAGAAAAGCAGCAGTACAAATAAAGATTTTATCGTTCTAATTTTTAAATTATAAATTAATAAATATTTGAAATAGGAATGCGCGCCGCACTCCACGACTTGCGCATGTCTACTGGCGATGCACCCGTGATACTGACGCGGGCGCAGACAGTGACACAAGAGTGGACGAGTCGCGAGATAAATCGTGAGAACGATAATAAATCACCCCTATTATTATCTAGTAATGTTGACATTAGATGTTTGTCTTTCGGAAGTATGAAGCATGCACAACAAGATAACAATATCAAAATGTTTGCGAAGGTGACATAGCTCTTCCGGATTATCATCTCAATCGGTTTATGTCACAAAATAGAATTCTATAGGCAAGTGAGTGCTTTCATCTATCTCTTAATTTGTTTGCTGGAGGACATTTGTTAAGAAACCAATAAAACTTGTTGATGCAATAAATGAGAAACGATGTTAGTATGCTTTTCTTATTGTAGTATTTCTTGTGTTAGAGACCGTTCTACTCATGGGGTGGACAGGTCCTGACATTTTATGTTCCGATAAAACAGGACAGACTCACAAAATGTTTCATATTGGCATCTAAAGCTTTAGCTCTATCTACACGCATTTAAAAACGTTTAAAAAAAATATTAGTACATAACAAATAACAGGTAATAAATATGAAACAAGCATTTTATATTATTTCACTGGAGGAAATTTGTTGCTATTTAGCTACTCATATATGTATAGCTTACTTTAATACACATGTGGTCAAATGTAATGTTGAATGACAATAAGTACTTAACTTACACTTAGGACACATCTGGCATAGGGGAGAGTTGATACGGTTTTCATCATGTCCCCACATATGATGTAGACAAAGTTTATGACATATAAACTTGAACAACTTAGCAATGCTGACGTAAACTATGTTTAACCAATTTCTTAGTAGTCATATCTCCGTAAAATTATACAAATCTATAGAGGTATAGTAAAGAAAAAGAAATTAGAGATCATCGCATCAAAACGGTTATCTTTTATTATAATGTATGTACTAGATTTCCGCCTCACGACTCTTCCCGCGTCATCGCGTTTACAGTTTTTTCCGTGGGAGTGAGGAATTTTCCCGCAGTAAAAGGAAAGTCTATTCTATCTGTGTACAGTTTCATTAAAAACGGTTTAGTAGTTTCGAAGTCTATTCAATGCAAACAAATAATCATTTTTTTTCCTCTTTACAATATTAGTATAGATATAGCTACAAGGCTAGCAGCTAGGTTATATTTATTTGTATTTTTAATCTTCCAACTCGTACTTGCTTAGCCTGATTTTTTACTTTTCCAGTAGATTTGACTACATGTACAAACCTTGACCTCATAATTACAAATACAACAGCCTAAATAGGCCTAAACGGTTATACAAAAAAAAATTATACCTACGTGATTTCCTCTTCAAACAAAGATTTGAATTTATGATTTTTAGAGGAGTGGCTTATGATATGATTTACAGTTATGTTCAATTTTTCATGTAGCCTGCTTATTTTCTATAATATCCTACTTATAAATATTCGTTAACGAAGTTTTGAGATAATTTACAGAATTTACGTCTGTTGGAAGTGAAAGTGAAAACTACGTGAGAAAAAGATATTGTTTCACTTGGGAAACTTGGGTTTGAAGGTTATTCCCTATACCTTTTTTTACGTAATGCAAAATATTAAGCGCGTATATAGTCTGTTTCTATAATTACTACACGCAAAAATATGGACAGATTAAAATTATATTTTGCCTTATTTGATTAGTCAGATTTGTTAGATTTTATTTTAGAGTTAGATTAGATTAGTGGTGGATTGGTTCAACATCGAATTCATCCACTAAATAAAAGTACATACTCGTAATGCTCACAGTGCGATCGTGTTATTTCCTTACCGAGCGAAACCCTCGATAAGGACATAAGAGCCCAGCCCAGCGGGACATAAGCAAACGATGTCCATCAATCAATACATTCATTTCATTTCATTTCATTTCATTTCATTTCAACATCCAGAATGCTCGCATCAATGTACGAGTACGGAGGTTCTGGGTGCGAATCCCGGTGAGGCACTCGTCGATCAAATATAAAGGAGAATGGGTAAGAGCGTACCCAGACACAAAGTTAATTGTAGCATTATGAAATATAACGGTCTTTATTGCCCGTATGGAGCACTTTAATATCATTGATCTCAACTACAATCCTTATTTCTAAAACACACCCTGATTTAAATCAATGCGCATTAAGAATTCATGGAAAAATAAATAAATAACAATGAAAATTCAGTTTTTCTAATGAACATATCTTTTTTCTCCAATTGAATTCAGACATTCTGTCTTAGGTTGATCAAAGTAGGTACTCCATTAGGGCTACAAAACCCGACATATCTCATAATGCTACAGTAATTATTTTTTTTGGGTACGGGGCCCATACAAAATTACCCATTATCCTTTGTGAGACTTTCCTTAGTTTGGTTAGGATATTACGGGCTGTACTACCTGATTTTCCGAAAGGGAATATGATGCCGTGCCTAGGAAGGCACGTATCGCCTTTGGTCCCGGCTACTGTCTATCTACAAATATAGTCGTTATAAGATTTGTATGCAGCTCAATAATTCTGACAGCAGGGATAGGGTCAAGAATGTTAGTACTAATAGTACTTATAACATTCTTGGATAGGGTAACCTTGAAACCCATACGATAAGCAAGCAACATCAAGGACATCATTTGACGTAATTTTTTAATTACCATTTTCAATAGGTACTCTAGGTCTTAAGCGCATGACATCTGGGGCCTATAAAGTAAGTCTGTGTAGTGTAAGAGGAAAAGTGATCTTAGACTCTTATCCCCAATGTAACGTGTCTCTTTACGAGCTATAAACTGTTAAAGCTAGTATCACTGTGGGTCACGCAAGACAGTCTCTGTCGCTTTTATCATTCCTCTTGTCTAAAGTGTGATTAATGTGTTATGCAATTACTAGTGTGACATCTAAAGACAAAAACAAAACGATTTTTACTGTGCATAAATGTCATAAAACAGGCGCATGCATGCATAGCCGTTGAATTGAAGTAGTTAGGACCGGTAAGGCAGGACCTAGTCTGACTAATCTAGTCATAATGTATTAATTATAGAAATAATGTATTAATTGAATAAATTTTATTAAACAAATTAAATTAAAATAATTGCATTTTCACAGTCAAACATGTAGCTAAGCTTTCAGAGCTTTTGGAGTGCTTTTTAATATGCAAATAAAGATAACTTTCGTTTTGTCTCGGAAATCGGGAAAACCTGCCATATAATATTATTAAAGCTAATTATGATTCTCGAGACAAAAGGGTTTTAAAGCTTTTTGTTTGATAAACACTGGTTTAGTAACTCACAATAGCGACAGTAAAACAGCGCCACTCAGTCTCAAAGCTACGTTTATCTTCACTACTCAAGTATAAGCACAGTGGAAGTATTATATTATATACCTACTGTACTTAGGTATGAGTCGAGAGATAACGAGAGTGCAGTGAAGATATCCATTAGAATAACAAAAGTGAATGACTTTTCAGGTTTAGGAATCCCCATGTTTCTATATTGACTGTATGAGACTTGACTGATAGAACAGACAATTGTAGTACAATAGCTAACTCGTACATAATTTAAAATAGAAAGCAATACAATATTGTATTGGTGATTGTATATCTCAAGGAATAAATAGCCCTCAAAGTCTAAGTGTCTAACAGCTCACGCTGGCTTCTGTAAATATGAATAAATAAACGAAGAAAGCCATTTATTCCTTGAGGTATATATATGAGGTATACCTCAAGGAATAAATGGCTTTCTATTCTACATCATGTACGAGTTAGCTTTTGCACATACTTTTTTTTAAATTTAAAGATAATATATTTATTCATAGTGACAGAAGTCAGCGTGGGCTGTTAGACACTTTGACTTTGAGGGCGAATTTTGTAATGCGAATATGTAGCCGCATTTGCTGGCTCCTGTACAATACGAGATAACTCATTTATGTACATACATGGTTTAGAAATGTCTACATTTCCCGACTTTAACTTTAGCGTATTACAAACTTTGTTCCTTTTTTTAGAGAGGTGGTACTGACAACAATTTTTAGAAACAAACATGAGGTTCTAGGATATCATAAGCGCGTAGAGATGAGCTAAACCAGGCGGTCTACCGAGGCAAGACGAGATGCGTCCAAGCTTACAGTACGTACATAGCAAGCTATATCCAAGCAAGAGCCAGTAGAGCTGCGGCGCAAGTCTAATCGGATTTCATTAATTCCACCCTCACTTGATATTGTGCACTCAGCTCACCAGTCTCCAAGCTTAGATGTTTATTTTTATCCTTTTATCTTAAGAAATATCTACCTATTGTTTAAAATAAAGAGCGTTTCATTAAATTGTACAAAGATATGTTATTTTATTTTAAGGAATTGATGTTAATATGTAAGTCAGTCAACTACTCGTAGAAAATTAATTTAAAATGTTATACATATGATTAATTATAATAGTTTTATAAGTAGGTAGGTGAGCTTTATCTTTTTATAGACAAATGCATATAAAATGAGTACAAAATTTTCATATGGTCCTAGCAATTTTCAATTATTTTAACTGCCAGAGCCAAAAGCTCGTTCAGAGCTTTTTTCGATTGACTTCACTTATTGGAATAGAATATTAAAATAATATAGAAAATATTAAATATTATGTAGGTGCAGACTACATACATACCTAATAGTGAACAGTAAAGTCTGACTGATATTAGTTTTAGTCTGCGTTTTTGATATGATTTAAATTCTTATTCAGTTGTTTATGTACTATTTATAACACCATAGGTGTTTTCCTGAATAGAGAAAAGGATATCAGGCAATTTCTATACAATGATAGTCCAAAAAAATACTTGCCAGACCCAAGATTTTTCCAATAGCTAGTTATTATTATAAGGCAAAAAATATACACACTTAACCATGTAATTTTTTTTTTTATTATAACTATTTAATTATGAAAAAGTGAGTATGTTAAAGGTTATTACGATGATTATATCAATTACTATATTAGTTCAAGCACTTATAATGTAAATAATGATTGATGATATGTTTTTTTTTTAGTTTTACTTATTATTACTACTTATGATTTCAGTAATTATAAAAACGATAACTGTTCAGACATCGTAGTTACATACAGGGTTAAAAATCCACTATAGTAGTTTAGCTCTTCCGAATTTGTGGGGACTCTGGGAATGACTGTTGACTAGTTATTAAAAATATTCATAGATCTGACCGCAATTTTTTTTTAGTCTAGTATGCGTGATGTTCTTTAATTATGATTATCATTATATTAATACTTTACATACCGGTATGCACAGGAGTGGCAGGCAAAGGCCTTTTGTCCGGTGGAGCCCTCCTTGCAGCCGCCGCGGATGCCGGCAGCGGTATCGACGTTTGCAGCACCGACACCTGCCTGTAACAAACAAACAACCTATATATAACTTGACACTGGCACAAAGATTAGCTAGTGCTATGACAAAAAAAAGAAAACAACCTAACGAGATTTTTTTCGGCGTGTTCTTTCTTCTCCACGCAGCGCAGCGCACACATTAAAGCGAACCTGCCTGCCAGTACTGTTCAAACTGATATCGCATCGCCTCTATTCTTATTATGAATATAATAAATGTGTATATACCTATCGTTAAATTATATTATTTCGTTTGATTTTTTTTCTGATGACATTTCAATTTTATTATGGTTTCTTTTTCAACTCTTAAGTTCTAAAAAATAATATATTGAATTAATATTGACTTTTGATTGATGAGAATTCTTCAGTAAATAGAACAATCAAGGAAAAAGGGAGAATTAAAGTTAAGAACCCACAGACGCGGGAAAGAGCGAGCTGCGGAGCGATATCCGAGTACATAGGTATAAAATGGAACCTGTCTCATAGAACAATTAAGAGTCCACTTTAGACCAACTCTTTTCCATTTATTCGATTCTAAGTCGAGAGCACCTCGTTATGTAGGTATTAGACATAAATATCTTACTTGAAAATCGCTTTCGTTTTACTTCTTGAACTATAGGTAAACTAACAAAAGAGCAAACAAACATTTACAATACAATTAAAACTTGTATAAAACAAAAGAGATAATTTCATCTTCAATAAAGATCTTGTAAAACCAGACAGCAAGTATAATCTTGAGGCAAATTTATGGAAGACATCTGCAGAGGGTCGACTGCTTGCTGGTACAAATGGGCGTGAGTAATGGCAGACCGTCTGGCCAGGTAGCAGTCTGGTTCTAGCCCTCTCCAAGTAAAATGATTAATTCGGCCCTCACCGTGTTGTATATGTTAACGGAAATGTATGAAATCCGTCATTGTATACAATTCCTAGGAAATGTATAAAATGCCTAATTTCGCCCGGAAATGTATGAAATAAATTATATTAGACACATTTCCTAGGAAATGTATACATTTCCTAAACGGCAATCGGAAATGTAATAAATTCAAAATGTCAATGGGTAAGCGGGGAAAGCGGAGCGAGGGGAGGCTGTTACAACAGTAGTATATAATAGTACTACTCGTACAGAACAGATATTTACCTTCCCGCACCAAAATAAGTTCCCCGCCCGATATCCCTCCACTTACTGCATCCCGTAGGCACCGCCAAACTCCGCCGGATGGTGTTGCGTGATATTCGATGAAGCATAAAGACTATTTTTCTTTGATTTTCATTTACGTCTGGTGGTTGTCTGTTATAAAAACTAGAACCACGTTGGTCCTTTGGAGTGTCCCACCTGTGGTATAGCGTCAACCTATCAGGCGAACAACGCTTGCGCAAACATTCAGTGCCTATATACCAGCCATAAATAAGAATAAATAGTTCAATTTTAGCAAGCCCTAATATTTTATATTTATGCTATCTGGGTGGCTTTATTTACATAGTTAAAAAAGGCTTTTGCTTTTACATTGCGGCGTATTATTTACTTATACGATAGACTGTTTACTTATCAAATTAAAGTTTGAGCTTTACAAGCTTTATTTATAGTTTATGTGCTAGATACGCTGTAAAAAATAATAAATATCTGATTTATAAAGTTTAATTAACAAAAAGCCTTACAAAAATATTATATTTTACCGTATGATTGTTGCATTACTCCAACGAGAACCTTGGGAAAACATTCTAATTGTCAGTTTAACTATGATTCTCAGTTTAACAGCGATCTTTGTTCAATTTATTCACAGAAAGCATTAGTTTCATACATTTCCTAGTACAAGTTCGGAATTTTATACAATTCCTAGGAAATTCATACATTTCCTAGGATATGTGTGAATTAAATAACCTTTAAAACATTATTTCATAGATTTCCTAACGAGCTCCGGAATTGTATACATTTCCTAGGAATTGTATACAATTCCTGGATTTCATACATTTCCTGTAACATATACAATACAACCTATATATAAACTGCCCTAGACAGCGAGCTAGTCTATAACTTCAATAGAGTAATAAAGGAACAAACTATCAATTTGGAAATCAAATTTACAATTTACAAGTACCGCTACTGTACGCTAGATGGCGTTGATGTATTGTTAAAGTTAAGAGATTCAGCGAAATTTTTCACAGAATAATTTTAAAAACCATGTGTTTGCGCCCTGGCTTTTTTAATTTTATGAAATGACGTAAACAAATGTTTTTTATATACTAGTATGTATTTCGTGTATTTATATTATTTAATGGATTTGTGGTATATATCTAGGTGTTTGAGTGATAGATAACTTAGAATGTTTAAGTGGCTATTGTTTAGTTTGGGCCCGATCGATAATGAGGGCGCAATTTAAACATGAACATCTGGCGGCTACGTGTCGACTCACGCGCAAGTAATGTCGCGCTGAGTAAGCAGGGTCGGGCACAGGGAGAGGTTATTGTCAACTATAAACAAAAAAAAAATAATTCTTAGATTTTCGCGGTTGTTAATTGCACTTACCGATTTGAGCTTACCGATATTTCGACCGGGTTACACCGCAGAACTGTTGTCAATCGGTAAGCTCAATTTTAAACTAAATCGTAGAGAAAACCTGTGAAAATGTGTTTGTGAAAAAAAAAAAAACTCTTAATTTAAAACGGGATATTTAGAGTGGTATTTGTTTTGTGTGAGTGCCCGATATTCTTAATAGTTATGAAAACAACCGTGAAAGTTAAAAAAAATATAAATCCATTCAGGTTTTTTTTTTTCACCTTGTAGCATTCGAATAGTTCTTTGAATAAGGAAAGTAAATGCCGAGCTAGAAGATTCGAGCGGACTTCAAACGTACTAAAAGCAGTTATTTTTTATCAACAAAAATAAAACCGAAATGATACATTTTTATAACAGCCCGCCTCCTAAAAGGTAAATATAAATTAATAAACAAGTAAGTATTTTTTATTTTTTTATTACTGATGAGGTTGCTCTAATATAAATATACTTATTTATATACCAATGTAGACCACAACAATGCGATAGGTATTTCAACTGAGGTAAATTTAAACTAAAGGTTTTACTATTCTCTCCTTTGCCATTCGTATAAATAACATAGTATACTTATAAAACAACTTAGATTGTAAATGTAACTGAATCCGACCCTGGCGCCGCCGCTTGACATGCGGATAGAGCTTTGCGTAACCGATACATGACACTTTGTCACTCGCTGGCTGTATACAGACACCATGTTTTGGTTTACTCATATATGTTTAGGAAAACGCGTATGGAAAGCATGCATACGTACCTACAGGTTATGCAATATTAGTTGCTCATAAATAAAGTACCCGTGTTGTTTTGTAAAGACTGGAAATGGATAATATGTATTTACAAAATAAGAATTTAGCAATTTAGTGGGTACTTAACTTAAACGCAAGGCATAATTTCGGTTACCGTAGAAAATGAATCTACGATCATTTAAACTGGAACACACACAAACTGGACATGACGACAGCGCTCAAATTAAAAACAAATTAAACCAATCTGGAAACCAATTTTAATATCATCCATTGAAAATTAAAATGCTGACGTCAACAATTTCACAGGACCCGCCCTGTGAGTCTCGACATCATCCGGAGCAAAGGAAATAGAAGATGTCTGAATGTCATTCATTTCGTACGTAAACTACTAAGGCAATGTCATAGAATCGTAGGTCACGGAATCTCTGAAGTTTAAATCGATATTATAATATTAGATCTCATATGAATATCACTATCACTAGTAATCACTACATAGTATAAAACAAAGTCGCTTTTTCTGTCCCTATGTCCCTATGTCCCTATGTCCCTCCCTTTGTACGCTTAAATCTTTAAAACTACGCAACGGATTTTGATGCGGTTTTTTTTAATAGATAGAGTGATTCAAGAGGAAGGTTTATATGTATAATACATGCATAATATGCTTAAAGATAACCCACAATAACCATTTTCCCGTGCGGAGCCGGGGCGGGTCGCTAGTATGTTATAAAATGTAATAGAGATATGAAGCAATAAGTTCACTTGTCAATATTTGATTCACGTTTACATAAATTAAAGGAGAAAGGAAATCCCGACAGCTAAAGCAGTATTACTGGTCCTATCCGTTATTATAGAAATGTATATGGTGTCTTTTTTTCTAAACCATCTGACAAAATTTTGCAAAAACTGAAATCCAATAATGTTATTAAACAATGCAAAATTTACAAGCATTTCATTTGTATAATTTAGATTTTATTATATAGTTCAGACAGAGCCCGTTTCAAGTCATGCCAAAACAGGCTGCGCGTGTCATGACTCCGCTTCCGGTGCGGAGGAAATGGAGGCTGCCGGTGACGTCACTCCGCACTCCTTTCGTGCGGCGTTTCCACAGATTCGTAAAATGTCACTCGAGCTTTTATATGGTTACTACAAAGCGTGCTGGCTGGAAAGACCGACCTACATACGAACATGCGTGTAGAAAACTGTACCTACATGAAAGAGAGTTCTGTTATTATATAGGTAGAGATCATTATTGTAGTTTTCTTTTTTTATAAGTAGTAAAAATTAAATTAAATTTATAAATAAGTAGATTATTTGAGAATTTCTGAATCAAATTAGCTTTTTTATAAATACTCGTAATTCATAAAATACTTAGGGGAAGAAGAAATTGAAATTTTCAGCAACATGGAAAATATATTTTTTGACGAATTGAAAAACTACGTAAAAATAATGTAGGTAGTATAGTCTGTTATAGAGTCTGCATATAGTATAATAATCAACCATGGATATCATTTTAACATAATTATTATTATAAAATAAAATAAAATAAAAAAAAATAAAATTTATTTATTTAGATAAAAAGAGTTTGTTACAAAAACTAGGCGCAGGTGGCTCCTAAAAGGCTTATCGCCTGTGTAAGGAGACACCGCTCTTTCATTTATGAACATAAATTTTAAATAATTACTATTTAGGTACTAACTAAAAAGACTAAGAATTACAGAAGAAAATTGATGCATGATGCGGCAAGGGAAGAAAATTTAAGGAGAAACATAGTAAGGTGAGTACGGTAAATATCTTATCTTAGTTTAGTATTTTTGTATATTATGTGTGTGTGTGTGTGTGTGTGTGTGTGTGTGTGTGTGTGTGTGTGTAGTAACAGTGAGTGTAGGTTTGTATGGGATGTGAGTGTGTCAGTGTGCGTCTGTGTCCGTGTGTATATTTAGGGTGACTGTGCGTGTCTATGTGTCGTTAATCATGAAAATATGTTGTACTTATGTGTGTTTAGAAGCGTGAGGTTCATGTGTATTATATATAAATAATATATATATATATGTATATTAAACCCATTATATGTATAGTGTATACATACATACGTTATTAAACATAGGTAATTAAATATATCTACATTCCTATATGGGATCAGTAATGGCAGTACATATACCTACTGCAGACTAGTCACACAGCAGCTCCTCAATTTGATCGTATGTTTTTGTTTCCAACCATAAAGATATGACTTTCTTACAATCATATAATGTTTTAGGATAGATATCCAGATGTCTGTTTACCGTGTTATATAATTTAGATGAGCGCCTGTCATACTGTCTACCAGCAAAAACTGTATTTGTTCTAGGTACCACTGCAACGATATCTTTTCTTCTTTTATTTAAGATGTTTGAGTCATATGGAATGGTTTTATGTTTTCTAGCAACAGTTTGCATTATGTATAATTTCCTAATCGTATGTAATTTCGTAAGTTGATACAGGCTTTCGGTTGAGAATCTACGGTTTTTGAAATACATTATCTTTAGTAAGTTTCGTTGTGTTCGTTCCAGCTCTAAAAATTTCGATTTTGTGGCTCCACCCCATACAGGGATGCAATAAGTTAGAATGGATTGAACCAGTGCTATATATATTTGCCTAAGAAGATCTTTATTTGCAGTAATATGAGAAGCAGGCACCACATACCTTAGAGATTTGAACAGCCATGTCAGCTTTCTGACTCTTTGCATTACGTATTCTAGGTGAGGGTGCCAAGAGAGACGCTGATCCAGGATTATGCCAAGGTACTTTGTATGGGTGACTTTTTGAATGTAGGGGCAATTACAGCCAGAGATACAGGAGCTAACATCACTATCGTGGATTTGGACCTTGAAGTTTTGGTACGGTTGAGTATCATTATTAATACTAAAACAGCAGTAATAAGTCTTGTCAGCATTTAGAGTGAGCTTATTATTTGTAAGCCAGGTGTATATTTGCCTTAGGCCACTTTCCATGTTGTCTTTTACACTATCCCACGTTTTACCAGTGAAAACTATCGCCGTGTCGTCAGCGTACGCAAAAACTTGTGCGTTCCTAAGCTTCATATTACATAAATCATTAACATAAATCAAAAATAGCGTGGGCCCAAGAATGCTGCCTTGCGGAACGCCATGGGTCACTTCCTTGAAGGAACTAGTGCAATTTGTCAACTTTACCTGTTGTTTCCTATTTGACAGGTAGTCTTTAAATAGCGAAAGGGAAACCCCTCTTACTCCGATAGCTTCTAATTTCTTGATAAGGATAGGAAGAGAGACGGTGTCGAAAGCTTTCTTTAGGTCTAAGAATACTGAGGTACACTTTTCATGCTTATCAAGACTGCCTACGATTTGAGAGCTCAGTGCTGTTACCGCATCTTCGGTTGACCTGCCCCGCCTAAAACCAAACTGCGAGTTTGACAGTATATTAAATTTGTCCAAAAAACTCATTAATCTTTTGTTTATTAACTTTTCAATAATCTTAGACAGGGCCGGTAGCACTGAGATCGGTCTATAGTTACTCAGAACGTCTCGCTCCCCACCCTTATATACCGGAGTGACAACCGATTTCTTCAGAACCGCAGGAAAGATCCCTTGTTCAAAGCATAGGTTAATTAAATGCACTATGATAGGAACTGTATAGTCTTTGGTCAATTTTAAGAATGCGGTTGGGATGTTGTCCCAACCAGGGGCACTATCTGACTTTAGGTTCATCAGAGTGCTAAGGACCTCGCTTTCCTCTACTGGAGCAAGAAAAAAGGTGTGATTGAGGTTCGGAGCCGAAATTTCAATGTCAACTTTCGCAGGTTTTATTTTTGAAGCTAATTCCCTACCAATGTTAACGAAATACTTATTAATAAACTCAGCTGATGCAGCTTCTGTATCCTGCAAGTTGTTTAATTCAGTGTTAAGATTATTACTTTTACTTGTATAGGTTATTTGTTTTATGCTATTCCATAACAGTCTATTGTTATTTAAGGATTTAGTTAGTATTTCCCTTTCATATTTCCTTTTCATTTTTCTAATTAATTTATTACAGAAATTTCTATACCTGGTATATATAATCCTATTTACCTCATTATCAGGTTCTTTGCGTAAGTTTTTCTGTAGTTTATTTCGGTGTCGTATACACCGTAATATTCCAGGTGTGATCCATGGTTTAATTATTCGGTATTTCGAGGGGATGTTCTTAATCGTCGTGTTATCATTTATTACCTGAGTAAGAGTATATATCAGACTGTTAATAATTTCATCCGGATCGTTTGAATAAAGTAATACAGAGAGGTTTGCTATTTTCAATTGCTCTAAAGCTTCTTCAAAATTTATTGTCTTTTTAGTTTTGATAACGGTATGCGGTCTTTTGGATTTAGAAAAGGTTATGAAAGTAGTATAATGATCAGTGATGGTGGTTGGAAATACTGCTATATTTGCAATTTGTTTCTTTGTATTAAATTTAATCATGAAATGGTCTAGGCAGTTTATACCTCGAGTAGGTAAGGTATGTCCCGTTAATATACCATGTGATGATAGCATGTTCAGATAATTATTTTTATTCTTAGCTTCATAGTAAGTTTCATTTTCCTTGGATCTTATATTAATATTGATATCGCCTGCTATTATGATGTTATGGTATGTGGAGTCAATTGTGTCAAGGTGTGTAGATAATGACTCAATAAAACCTTCTGCGTTGTGATTTGAGGGTGATCTGTATATTCCCAGGACTGTGTAATTAAGTAACTGGAGTTGTAGGCATGATGCCTGTGAAAGTTTTATTTCATTAATTTTATGTTTAAGGTAATTTTTTACATAAATAACAACACCATCATTTTGATTTAAGTGGCTAGTCGTATGGTAGGAGTCATAATTAATAAGAACTGGCAGGGGTTTATTTAGGTTAAGTCTACATTCAGTAAATATAAGCACGTCAGGTTCAAATTTTAATTGTGATATATTGGTTATAAAATCGTCGAAGTTACAGTAAATGCTATTTATATTTTGGGAAATTACGGTAAAATCGTTTTTGCATATTTGTAAGTGTGTATTTAATTGAGTAATATCGCATTCAAACGATTTAGCTATCTCAATTCGGTCTATATCTTGAATAGTGTTGACAATATCATCCATATTCTAACAAAAGCAGGCAAAACAATTCAATAACATTCAAGTGTTGTATAAAGCCATCCAAGATGGGTATATAGTTATTTAATTTTTTGATATATATTAATGTAATTTTTATAGATATTTCTTGTGATGTCAATAAATGTGGGTTAATTACATTTAGTTTTTTAATTATGGTTGTATTATGTAGTTGATAAGGCACAGGGAAATATAATATATATGAATTAGAGTTTTGTGTGATCATGTAGGGCAGGTATAGGTTTGTATATGTGGTATGTGTATAGTTAGTGTTTATATGTTTAGGGGTACAGGGATGTAAGGTATACTTATAATATGTCGTTTTACAACTTACAAACTCAGTAACAGAAATCAAGATATTTGACAGTGACACATATCTTACTAAGAGTAGTCATTCTCTCAGCATCAGCTGATGCACCTGACTTTCGCTGTTTATAAGGATGATTGGTGATTGATCTGTTTCTCGCACGTAAATTTTTCCATAATTCGTCCAGCAATATTTATATCCTCTGGATTTGCGGAGGTCTCGGGCTAAGAAAAAGAGACGAGCTGCTTTTGCTGTCAGATGTTCGCCTAAGTATACAGGTGTGTCTTCGTGAATTTTATATCCAAGGTGTTTCGCTGCCAGTTTATTATGCTTCAGGTTAAACTGTTTTGCCTTGTAAAGCACTTCATTTTTTTTTGTAGCAGTAGTGAGCTCAACTATTATAGAACTATTTTGTTGTGTGACCTTTTTATTTCGAATTCTATATATATCTTTTATATCGCTTTTTTGTATATCACAGTCTATATTTTTTGAAAGATGTGTAACTATCTCAATCAATCCGCTTTTTGTCTCGTTTACCTGATTTGGCACGTTTTTGATTTCAAAGTTTGTCTTGCGGGAACTGATTTCGAAATTTTCTATTTTATTCTCTAAGAGAATAATATAGTCTCTATTATCTTTCGTATCCTCCTCAAGTGTTGTTAAGCGTTCTTCTATTTTAGTGTTTTGATCCATTAGAAACTGGATTGACTTCTTAATATCGGAGTTAACTTGTTTTATATCAGACAGAGTAGTATTTATGGTCTTTAGTTCGTCTCTCTGAGTGGCCGTAAAATGCATCATCAGTTGTCGCATTTCCTCCTTAAAATCTTGTAGTGTATTTGTCACGGTATTGTTAGCTGTTATTATATTCTCTCCTCGGGGACGGGTATTAATAAATGCCGGTTGGACCGCCGACTCCTTGGATTCATTGGCCTCCTCCGATCCACAGATGGACATATTGGGGTCAAATCCATTAGCATCGTTAGTATCATCCATGGCAAAAGTAAGATTCCTTACGGCTCTGTCCAACCCTGGAGGAGATGAGCGTGAAGGGCAGCTCGCGAATTACTCGATACTAGGAGTCTAGGAGTCACCGTATGGTATCACGTTTGGAGCACAATAGAGTGGGAAGTTTTACAAAGGTGTTTAATCGATTGCTTATCACTAGGATCGCATAAGTTAAAGGCGGACGGTCCAGAAAAGTGTTCGTTTTATTTAGGCGCTTACAGGCTGCAGCTGTGATAACGTCACAATTTATGATCTGTTCAACCTTCTGAGATATGAGCGTGAAGGGGTCTAATTTATTTATTTACACCAGGAGCATATAACCAGGCAGCAAGCCTCTCACTCAGTCACAAAGGGCACTGTCCACTCTTTTTGGTAGTGAGTATGAAGATTCAATGATTACCCTCTATTATTAGGAACACAGAACTCACTTGCAAATAGATGACTTTGATTTGGGTGATTTTTTGGTGAGCGTCAGAATGGCTGGTTGTCTGTGGCGTGGGTCTATGAGAGTTGATTCAATAGTTGCTACATATTTACTTATATTTACTTCATAGAATAAAACATTGCTACATATGATATATATTTAGAAATAAGACTTTTTTTTTGACCAGCGATTCTGATGTTTGGTTGGCTGGTCACCTCCTAGTTTAAAGCCAAGCATGCAGTATTTCCCGAAATTTATTGCGTCAAAAATTGCTACATATTTACTTCATTAATTATCTATTTTAGTTGTAACTTCAAACGTACGTTGAATAAAAGATGTAACAATCATTTAAATTATCCCAAGGAAAAGTGCCTGACAAAATAATAAAGGCAAATAGTTTCAGTGTGTCTTCACTAAACGGTATTAATATTATAGGAGGCAGGCGTTTTATTAAATGGCATGATATATGTAGATAAGTGGATAATGGCGCACATTAAAAGGGTATCGTAAATAAACACAAAATGTAGGCAAAAATCGCATTACTTACTTTCGGTTACCAGAGCCTACACAATCAAACTGATTGCGCTACAAAACTATTTGCCTTTATTATTTTGTCAGGCACTTTTCCTTGGGATAATTTAAATGATTGTTACATCTTTTATTCAACGTACGTTTGAAGTTACAACTAAAATAGATAATTAATGAAGTAAATATGTAGCAATTTTTGACGCAATAAATTTCGGGAAATACTGCATGCTTGGCTTTAAACTAGGAGGTGACCAGCCAACCAAACATCAGAATCGCTGGTCGAAAAAAAAGTCTTATTTCTAAATATATATCATATGTAGCAATGTTTTATTCTATGAAGTAAATATAAGTAAATATGTAGCAACTATTGAATCAACTCTCATAGACCCACGCCACAGACAACCAGCCATTCTGACGCTCACATTTTTTGGGGTCAGACACACGAATTTTTCGGGCTGATTCCGTTCTGAAGTACCAGGAGCGTAGACGCCACTAGGAGTATCGATGGTATTAACTCACGCGCAGACGCAGGTGAAGGTGGCGCGGGGCGGTGGCGCGGTGTGAGGCTATGAATGAAGGCTGGCTGACGTAGTTGGCGTTGAGTTGAGGTACATCTGTGTGTGTGTACACACACAACACAGTAATATGTATACGGCCGGTGGAGCGGTGACGTCGTCCTCGCGCGCCGTTCCTACCAGACTCCTCGCTAATGCTGCACTCCTATTTTTTGTTATTGATTTTTTTATTCCAATTTTAAATATTATTATTTTTAAATAAAGATCTACGGTTCTACTGATACGTTAGCACCCAAAGGCTATCCACGAGAAAGAGGTTTATTATTATTGAGGAGGTATTATTATTGATTGTAATCACAAATTTTACAAATTATGTAAGTATCATGAATAAAACTTCGCCCTATTAAGCAATAAACCACTCTATATTATATACGACTAGGTGCAGGTGAAAACCCCATAAACCACTAACTTCGTCTTCCGGCACCTTCCGGTAAGATCTCTGGCAATGCGCAAGCCCGTATTACTCCATGCTTTGTTTACGGAATACTCGAGCAGATCAAAGATTGGAAGACACTTTACGATCGGAGCAATCGACTACATCATAAAGCACCAACTAAAGTAATTGCTAGTTTATGTTCTATCACACTGCCGCCTGTGAAGTAACTAGTTACGCCAATACCGTGTGAATTATTTTGATAGGTTTTGTGACACTATTAGGGTCAGATAAAGGTTATATTCGTGACTGTACTTTTACGAGCAGTTTTACTATCAACACGAAACTTTCTTCAGATATCCATTTCAATCCAAAACGGTACCTACAGGTTTTATCATAGAACGAGCGACACAAAAATCTTGAATTAAAACACACAAAAGGTAGAATTTGGAACGATATTGAGCGAAAAATTGAGGTGAGAGTTGAATAGAGGTCTTGTTCGTTTTACGGCCAAGTTGTTTTTAGACTGACACTAACTTTGTTAACTGTTCCTATTTTTAAGAAAACGATGCACAAGGAAGTCTTTTACCACTGCTGGATGTGTAAATGTGTTACGCAACAGTAAAAGTAACTTGGGTTTAGCTTGTCATTTGAATTTAATGTTTTATTACAATAGCGTAATTTGCTGTTTAACGTTTATTTATCAAGAAAATGTAGCTAACTACTCGTATTTCTGAAAAAAAAAAAAAACTTAACGTAAAAAAACTGGTAACTATTTTTATATCCAGGCCGTAGCGGCGGTTACAATTTTCTTGCTACGGTGTAGACGACAAAACAGATTTTAGATTAAAAATACGTCTACAATGTGTATTATGTATAAATCTTTTGTAGGGAATTTGAAAAGACATATCTGTCGCGTAACATATTATGTAACACCTGCAAGTATAGTATACCTCCTGACTTCAGGCGAAGTGGGCAGACTGCGAGACTTCCGACTCTTGCCGTGTTGCCGGGGCTGGCCGTGCCCTGAGTTGGTGTTGCCCATCTCTTCACGGTTAATTCACAGACACCATTAATAACCACATCATGGAAAATGTTTTTACTATCATTTTGTCACACTTTAAATTAATTCACCACCACGTTTAGTTTCTAAACTACTTTCATAATATTAATCAATGCCTCATTGGTGTTAGTTCAGCTAGTCGTCCATAGATCACAGTATACAGAAAATCCTATCATGACTCAATAATGCCAAACATCTGATTCATCTGGCCACACATTCCTCTATAGTTGCCGAAGCTGAATACCTGTATATACTACAGAGTATACCACCGGGCTGCGAATGCCAATGTTCACCATTGGTCGAGCTTGGTCGGAATTTGGGATCGAATCGGCTGGAAGCCCCGCCATAACTCACTGGCCACAGGCTGTTTTGTTTAATTTTTACCTCTACTTTAAATTGACAATATTGTAGGTTTGTTTAATATACAATTTAGCCATTGAAGTGAAATAATTTAAACTAATATTTATCCTGAAACACTTATTCTACCTTGTAAGCTCGTGTGTGTGTGAGAGAAATGTATTCCTATTCAATTTCAGTAAATATTGTTCAAAGCACATAGAAAAAATTAAAGACACAAATGAAAGACAAATAATTATAATTTTGAGGAATTGTTTCTAGAAAAGGCAAGATATTGGGGAAAAAAGAGACAGTATATGAATCTGTAAAATCTTTGTATGGGATAAACCAAGAAACTGAGTCATATCCTGGTGCAAAAGAACCACAGAAATCTCTGTTTACTGTTTTGTGGTCTGACGAAATACGCGGACTTTACCACCTTTTCTGTGGGTGCCGTATATTTGAGTTTCTGTGAGTTACTTTACAGTTTGTATAAGTGCTAAATATGTACGGTTATTTAGGGAAAATGTGAAATCAAATCACAAAAATCAACATTTTCAATGTGCATTATAATGGTAAATTCATCATCATGGTAAATTAAGTACATCAAAATTATCCAATATAACCAAAACAGACTTGTGAAACAGGTAATTCAAGTGTGTTGTGTTTTCTTAGTGACTATATGGAAACAAATTAGTTTGATTGCAGTCTGGAGAGGGCGATTAACGTTTTGTCTTTTGGTTCGGAGAATAAAAGACAATGGGAAAAAAGGCCCATCACAACTGTTTCATTTATTAGGACGTTGACACTTTGTAGCAAAAGCTTTGCTTTACTTGGTGGCTCTTAAGATATGCCTTAGCCTTTATTTACGTTTTATTTATCGCATGCAATAAGTTTAAGTACCTACTTAGGTACCACAGGCGTGTCACGAGAAGTCATAGATCTATTACTTAATGCGTAAGAAATAGATCTATATTATTTCCTAGCAATCTCCACCATTGCTCTAATCGACGCACTAGTCCAAAACGTGAAACAATAATTTTCTAAAAAAGATATTATACATTAAACTCAAAAGCCTGGTTCTGTAATTAAATTAATACTGGATTTTTTTTCTGAAATCTAATCATAGCATCTCTCAAAATTGTGTCTAGTTGCGCAACATACTTATAATAAAGCACACCCGAATAAAACACACTTTTCAATTCCTAATATGGATGTATACTGTTCCCAATGTCAGTATAATCGTGTTCATTATCACTCGTCAAGCCATCCGCATCCAATCGTGTCGTGCCTCATTGTCTGCCCTTAATGTGCTTTGTCCTAAACGAGCTTTTGTGACCAAATAGGAATTATAGCCCTATTATGCTCCTAATGTTTATAGCTTGACGAATCAAGAATAAGGGAGCACACCAAGTGGTAAAAGCCCTCGTACTATTAACCATTAAACTCAACATATTTTGTTTGTTTCTGTTACATTATATGAGGAAGAAAGGGATAGTCTAATCACACTTCTATCAACCTACTTGAAAACTTTCTGTCCACACCAAAATATAGCACCCCAGGGTTAAAATATAAGCTGTCCGCCACCGAGAGTGTGTACTGAAACTTTTGAGTGGAATGGAGGGCCGACGATAAATTATTATAAGTATAGATCTTTCAAAAAAGAAATGTATTCCATAATGCAAATAAGAGCTTTCTAAGTTTAACTTCGGTGTCTCGACTCTCATAAAACATTATACTGGAAAGCAATAAAAGATTTAAGAAAAAGGAAAATAGTAAAGTAATGCTGAAATAAATAAAATAAAAGCGTTTGTGTGTTGTATAATAAAACGATTGTTTAAGCAGAGGTGCGAAGGTATGACAATAACGACGGGTGAACAAGAAATTGCTGCGAAGGCACACGACGGTGTAAGTGCGGGTAAATAATTCATGAGTCAGTTTAACCCCGGACAAAAGGCACAAATATTAGGTGTTTTATGTGCATAATTCTAGGTACTTTTATTTGCATCCGGGACAATGCGAAAATCACATAAGATGATCCACTTCGTGGCGTGCAGAATAAATCTAGATTTGAATGAACCGTATTTGATATAATATCTCGCAACGTTTCCAATCACCAACCATTAATAATAGAAAATAGGGACATTTAAATCAACAGGAAAATTCATAAAAAGAGTAATAGAAATTGTAATTTAAGTAGGTTTATACGATGTCATGTTTAAAAAAAAAACAAATACAATAGGATTCAAGTGGGCGACCGTGTACCATAGTGGTGGGTAGCATTTCGCTAGGTTAAGCGGATTATATGTGACCACAGTGTGTGGCAGACGGTAAAATGTTTGAATGTTGGTCCAACTTTGCGCAACTGTTGATCTGGGAGTTTCTACGAGCGACTTAACCTCATACGGTCCAGAGGAGCTATAGTAACATCAACATTTTTAAAATTAAAATGTTTATTACCGATAGTAGGTGTGTTGTGTACACAAATTGATACATTGCCGATAACATGTTAATTTGTATGAATACAAGATCAATTACAGGACAATACAGCCTCCGGAGTAATACAGAAGTGTTTCATTAATTTATCTAAGTGGAATAAAATGTTTCACAGTATAAAAGTCCTTACAGTGAATACTTCATGATGATAATTAGTACTATTACGATTATAGGATTGGAGTTTTGATGGGATTGCTAAGATGAAACGTTCAGGTTTTGGTGTACGCTGCGCTGGTACTATAAAAATGTAAAAGGCTCTAGGCCCTAAAACATGCTCTTTCAATGGATCTGATAAATTTGTGTCCAACTAAAAACGTATTTTTTTGCATGGAAGTGTCAATTTTTTTTTCGTTTCCGAGAACAGTTTCTTTGGGAAAGCTGCTCAAAACTGTTGACAAACATTTTTGTGTCCGAACTTCTTCTTTTAGATTCGCGGTTTTAGATGAAATTGGATTAAGGTGAGACGAGCTACCCAAATCATCGTACCTATATGTACAGAATACACATTGTTCTGGTCGTTCAGTCGATGAAGTTTATACGAGAATAGGTCTTATGGTAATTCGGGACCTGCTGCCTGCTGTCTGCAGAGTACCTATTTCGAACTGAATTCGGGTAAAGCTAGTTTAATTGGATTGGTAGAGGGAAGGTATGTAAATGTAACTGCTGAATATGCGATAAAGTTTAGTTCAGATAATTGCCAAACTTAACTAATTCGTCTATCTATCGATATAATATTATGTATAAAGCAAGAATGTATTATTCTTTTGTCTTATCTCACAATTTTCAATCTGTAATATGTTATTAACATGTGTTCTTTTTTGTTAAAATGCTATAAACTTTTATAATGATTATAATTATAGTAGGTCCGATTTTGACTCTCATGTTTACTTTACATGAACTACTTACATTTTTACAAACCCACATAATACATAAATCTACACGCATATATATATATATATACTCTAAAATACAATACCATAAAGAATGTAATAATAAACTGTAGGTACACAATTTCATCGCAAACGAACGTAAGTTCAAAGTTTAATCGTTATCGAACTTCCTAAACAAAGTTTGTTATTCAAAATGATAACTCAAGGCAGTAAATAAATCAAACACTCTCAAAATCAAACACGAATCATGAAAATTAAACTCCTGCTAGCATTCGCGTCGCTCAACAGATTCAACGAAAACGCTCAGAGTGTTCGCATAAAAGCAAATTAATTAATCCCGAACAAAACCGGGCTATAAACAGGGCTTGTGCAACGAGGGAGGCGTGCGTCCAAACGAACATCCCGTATAAGCCACGAGAAATCAGCGATCAACTGAACGAAGGAACATTTTTGTATCGGACAATTTAAACTATATTATGTCTAGAATAAGTTCAACCCGAATAATTCTGAATTTAATCTTCTTTTTTTTTAGAAACCCCTCTTGACCCTAACCCTTATGTTTTTTTAGAAATATCAACAAAGCAAAAAAAAACATGGTTGCTGATTGCTTATCATGGCAAAGAAGATGCATGTAGCCAGTGATGGGTTATTGCTGACTTAGAAAGAAGATAGATAGATAAAATCTTTATTCACTACAATGAAGATAGTATTTTTAACAAAAAAAAACAAGTGGTGGGTGGGTATCACAACTTAACAATGGCTTAAATCAAAGCAGTGAAAGGGCGCTGCCTCAGCCAAATACTGTTAGTAACGGATGATAACCGAACAGCGCTGATCTTCCGACAATACCAGAAAAAAGAAGAAGAATCTTTGTCTTGTCAAAGTACTCGTAAAAATATTTCCAATACAAAAGAAACATCAAATATCGGGTGTGCAGCGCGCAAAAACCAACTTGTATATCCTTATCTATACGGCTGAAATAGCACAACAAAAGTACAAAACACTCCCAACAAGTCAGTCACGACCAAGAAAAGGCGAAATATTTAGTTTTATTTGCACCTCCTTATTCTACGTCTGCCTACGCTCCCGAAGCACAATCGAATCTAGCAAGCTATAAATACGGAGCCTGACTAAAGAGGCGTACAGTATATACCAGTTATTGATACAACTCACGAATGAACAGCAAGAGCAGAGAAATTATTCACATCTATTACAGAGATAGTGGGCGGATTGAGGAGGACTATTATCTCGTGTTACTATATTTAATACTGAAATTTAAATGGAGCTATAATATAACTAGTCGCTATTTTGTGCAAAAATAAATAAGATAGGTACTTATTTATACAAAACTCAAAAAATATGTTTCTTTTTTTGGACGTTCCAGTACTGTGGCATTGGTTATGTCGTCTTATTTTGGCGCGATCCTTTTTTCTCTCTGGCTTGTATTGTAATATAGGCGCGCTCTATTAATTTTAATTCGAGAATAACATTTCTTTCACAATTCACATGAAATATAAATGCCTTTCTAATTATATTATTTATAAAATATTTTTATCCTTAGACCGGTGAAGAATAATTGGTCATACTTTTACGACACAAGCGTTAGGTCACTTAAAAAAGGAACCTGAAATTAACAAACGTCATCGTGACAATTTTCTCCAAGCATTTTGGGCTCATAAGCCACCATGCATTCTCTTGACCAGTGCCGTGACGTAATATACGAGTTGCCCATAGCCTGGTCGAGGTAATGAAGGATCACCATAAATCATGGGGAATAGCGACACGATTCAGTGTACGTTGCCCTTACGCTAAAAATAGCGAGCTTGTTTCGTAGACCCAGACCGAATCATATTAACAGTTCAGGAAAGACGACGGCTAATTTTAGGGAAGGTAAGAACTATTAAATAATTTTATTTTTAATCAAGGATTATCCCATAACTTTCATTAGATATTAAAATGTTGTAGAGCTTTAAATAAAAAATATAACGTGTTTGGTCATATTATTACCTAAAGACCAAGTAGCTGTTTCGACGAAGTCTGTCGAAGACATTAAAAATATAAACTATTTATTTACAAGTGTTAAATAAAAGTTCGAAAGGTATTTCGTTCGAGATATTCCACTAAAAAGCATCAACTTCTCAACTGGCTGTTATTATTATTTTTTGTCAATCAATAACATTAAAATACGCATATTGTAGTGATTATCTTAAATTCTTATCGCTTGCACACGCCGTTACGCAGCGAATCCCGCGCCATTATCTGAACACCGTTAATAACAATAATAAAGGCTTTTGTGTGAATGTCCAACTGCGAAAAATCAGAGTGCTGCTTCTGCGAGTGGGCGTTCGTTTGCTCAATGCATTCTTTAATTTTTTTGTCCCAGAAATAAAATTACGGTATTTTAAAAGTATGCATAATTTTTTTTACTTAAGATTTAGCAAGGCAGCTAAATAGGCCGCATTTTAAGGTTAACTTAAATTCTTAGATTAAGTCGTGAGATAAAAAATACTTTTAGCATTTATTTCGAACGCTGAAAGAGTCAGCAATAGATTTCAAGATGCTTTAACTTTAATGAACTTTTCTGCAACTGATAGCATTATTATTTGACATT
The DNA here is from genome assembly GCA_948473455.1 of Teleiodes luculella. Classification (NCBI taxonomy): domain Eukaryota; kingdom Metazoa; phylum Arthropoda; class Insecta; order Lepidoptera; family Gelechiidae; genus Teleiodes; species Teleiodes luculella. The sequence continues at coordinate 6,787,001 of OX419585.1, forward strand.
TGAATTGAAAAAAATCTCCAATATCATGTATATAATCAGTGGTTTAGCTACATTTATGTGCAAGCTGGATTGAATTTTGCATTTGAATCAGTTGGTAAACAATTACAGTGAATCCTAGAAGCTCCGACTAGTGTGATATATTTTCATTATACCACAGAGTATTGTACCTGCAGTGGCAGACACTAAGGCAGATTTATCACTCTGTCTACCCTCCGCGCACTTTTTGAATGTCACTCAAGACGGAAACTTTCCTTCCCTCTTCGTGAATATTTGAAAAATAATATTCAAAATAGCAACGAAGAATTGCTTATTTTGTACATAACAATTTGGGTAAATTATGAATATATTTCTTACAAATAAGTAAATATTATTCTTCCGGTTAAATGTCCTGCGATGCTATTACCTATATGACGTGATAAAAAATAATCCTTTTGGAGGTAGAAAATTACGCTACATCATGAACATAATAAATACTTGTAAGTATACGAAATTGCGCGTCATCGTATTAAAGTACATATTACATAATAATGATCGATTACTATCCAAACATTTACGATCTCTACATGAATAACCAACGCCCACGTACATACATGTGAGTCTGATAACTAATTAGTTCCAAACTATGAACGCGCGTGGCATGTCCAAAAGGGTCTGGATCCATTTTGCTATGGCCATATCGATTATCCGTGTGAACTATTGTTTGCCAGAGACGGGGGACGCAGAATCCTAGGGGAGCCTCCCCTCCGCCACATGCACACAAACAAACACACTGTTTAACTCTCATTCAACTTTTTTACGACAATACGACACTAAAACGTAATAAACTTGTTACTTAATAGTAACGCCGTTGTAAAACGACACGAATTTGGTATCGAAAAAATTTAAGTAGTTACACGCTACTCGTAAAATGAAATGTTTGTGTATTTTACTGCCGCGAGCGAGTAACGGAAGCTTCCGAGCTTTAGTTGATCGAGTTTCAAGTTACCATTCAACTAAATTTTGTAATTATTTCATCAATATCATAATAAAATCATAATATTTCCGGGTATTATTGATTTTACGAAAATGTGAACCAAAATAATATAATGCCCCATATTTACATTTTCAAGTATCTGTTTGGGACAGGTAGAGCAATGAACTGCTGAAAGGTTTATAATCTTGGTGGAAAATTTACATAATATACCCTACCTTTCTATAATATGTAGAATTTGATCAAAACTGATTGGTATCCGATTACCGGCACACGTAGAACAAACAAAAACTTGAAACCAACCCGATCAAAGATTGAAACGGAAAGGCTGTAAAAAAAATCTTACGTACCAGGAGTCCATCAGTTTGGAATACTAATATTGCCTACATTCACAAAATGTAAAAGGTGAATGCAACAGGCAAAGTCCAGATTTGTGCAAAAAGGAATTTAAATCCAGCTTTATGCTAACTCGAGTGCAGAGTGTTGCATTGCAGCTTGCAGATAATGCAGTGAAATGACGCCCACGCGGGAAATACTGGTTTCCAAGACCCGAGACAACGCGAGTCGTTGTGCATTTGCATACCTAAACCTCTAATATAAGGAAGACATTTGTATAAACAAGAAGCCTAAATTCGAAGGCATTTTGATGCCGATACCACAAAGCTTTCAACGGGCTTTACCGAATAAACTTTTGATAGGAATTAATAGCATGAAGTTTACCCTTTTGCGGTTTACCTTAGCAAAAATATTTATGATCTATATGACTAGTACCTGTAGTGTAGTCTATAATTTTCATTTTTACATAAATCAGTATACCTGGATGTGGTAAAACTTTGAAAAGTATTTAGATAAGATAAAAGGCTTTTAAAAGTAAAGTTTGTTTTGGAATTTAATTTTAATTTATAAGTATAAGTTTGCGATCTAGTAACATCGCATCGATTGGTACGTACAAGTTTATAGGGCTATTGCATAATAAAATATGGTTGCAATCCTGTTTAAAATCTCGAGGCGGCGGCGGCATCGGCGATTCAATCTTTAGACCAGTCTGGCCACAATCTAGTTGCTATAGTAGTGGGCGTCCTACCAAAGACCCATTTTACAGAGCTCTAAGTTAAATTTAGTATTCACTGTTTTGGTGGTTAATGCCAAATACGAATTTGTTTATTTTCTTCATATAAACAACGCTATGTAGATTGAAGTGTATTGGAATGGGTAAATACTCCTTGAAGTGGGGCCTAGCCGACTAAGATTATTGCCCAGGGATACACACAATAGTAACTACAGAGTGTACTCACACCAGGAGCTTATTGCTATTTGAATTATACACTAGAGCCTCATTTGCAGGTAAACGATTAGATATAAAAAGGTAATACCTAAGACTGAAATAATTAAAAGCTATTATTTTTCATGTTTCTTGTAAGAATGTTACTTATGTGACAACAAATTTTCGTAAAGATTTATTCACTATAAATACTACAATATTTCATTTTCCAAGAAATTTAAAATGATTTTCAGTATAAAAGCACGGGTAAAAGTTTTGTTTATGTTTCGATCAATGTTGTCGAGAAAATCTACAAAATATTAACTTATAAACAATCGAGACAGCTAAATTATAGTAGCCCTCAGAGTAACAAGCCCTATAAGTAACCGGATGATTATCTATTCTTTGCCGCAAGTGGTTTCACCCACTATAGTCTAGCACGTTTTAGTCAGCACTGCACGACTTGTATTATTGCTGTAGCCAAATAAATAAGCTACCCACAATACGCTCTATTTCAAACTCAATACCGCAGTAACGGAAATAATATTTTCTTAAATAATTACAGTATGAATGAACATTCACTGTTAACTTGTTACCATTCAGAAGATAATCAATAAACGAATTATTTTTGTTTATATTTTGTCATCGATGTTTAATTCACACTTTCGTATTACAAGTACTTCCGAATATAATTTCTCGTTAAGTCACAGTTCAGTACGAAACGTGAATCACGCACATAAACAGAACGACTAGCTAGAATTAACTCCGAATGCGGCATGAAATGTAAACATGAGCCATCGTTGGTGCTTAACCGAACACCAGTTATAAATACTTAAGGAGAAGTGAGCTTTGCGGACGATAAACAATAATCTATAACGCGATTGTCACAGCGATACGGGCACGAGCGCGCGAGCGAACGACCGCGTGCGTCGATGCGACACACGACTGCGCGCACGACCATTGCATTCGCGCGACAGAACACAACTCAGAAACTCGAAAAGCGCAAGGGCCTTCGCCCCTTCCAAATCCGTGATCGCGCGGGATGCAGTCAAGTAAAGCGCGCCATTCACTCATCGATACACATTTTCCGTTTAGGGGAGCAAGACCCTCCTAGGCAGTGACAGATGGCAAGGCATTTTCATTTCGCCATGAAACTGCAAAAAAGAGCTTTTGGTGCTAAAGTGCGATTTAACAGCTAGATGTTAGAAGTTTTGTTATAAATATCATTATAGAATTTATTAAACAGACAGTCAATCTTTCTAAGGTGATGAGCTGGACACCTAACGTGCACGCGTTTGACAGTAAGCTTCAAAATATTTTCTGTGTAGAGACTGCAGCTTTCATTTTAGACGCACAAATTCGCGGAAGTTCTTCAACCATAACCAACTTCAATCCGACAAAACTTACACAAACAGGCTAGTGAATGGTTCCCTCGGTAGGTAGTATGAAAAACTGTCGGCACGGCTGCCATCTGCGCCCAAGAGGGGCCCCTGCATTAGAGGGACGACATTATGCACTAAGGGTCGCAGTTCGCGGCTTATCTCGTTAAATCACCCGGCCACGTGAAATAATTTACACAGGACCGAACTGTAAACAGCTTCCGGAGATAAAGCGTATTCTTCACCTCATACTCCTATAGAAACATCCGCTACACCGCTTAGCAGCAATTTAGATTAGGATGACGTTTACTGAGCGTTTACTGCGGGGTGCGATGTATTTACTTTACTTTGTTCAATTTAATTAAACGAACGCACACTTGGTAAAATGGAACAGATTAACCTGTGTGTGGCAAATTCATGATAAAATTGATTGCATGAAATAAACAGATGGCAAGTAAAGCTTCTTTATCAGCTGCACCATTATTGAGAGTAAATCGCTGAAATCAACTTTCACGAGGCTTTTCAAGAATAAAATAACTAAAATAAGTAATGATAAAAATATTTCTAGTGCGAGACACTATTATTAAGAAAACAGTTAAGTATTTGAAAAAAACTGTCCGTATATTTCCTGCAGCTTTTACTATTTCCTGAAACATGATACTTCGTTTAAAGAGTCGTTTTATGTATTCCTGCTTCCTTCTCGCATAATCCTCGAAATATTTCATATTGTAATGTATAATGCGGAGAGGGTGCGTGCAGGTTCTATTGCGTCACTATGAATTTATACTTATCGATAATGACGTCGATATCCATTACATTAGAATAACGACCAAACTATTTTATTTTGTCAATATTATTGAATTTGAAGATCTCTGGTGACATTAGCGTTATATAGTTTGATACTGCTGCTGCTGTTGTCAAGTGGCTCATTTTGAATATGCCAAAGAACTTAAGAAAAGAAGAAAAAACTCTACGTTACGCAAGCGGTCTGTTATGTCTTATACAATTCCATACATTACAACTTAATGGTACGTGCACGTCTACGCATACCATACCAATACCGCATCAGATATTCTCCAAGGAACAAGTCTACGTGATCCTTTCATCTGAAAATCTGGATATCTGCTTGCGAGTGCTATAACTTGTATATTTTTCTCTTTGTCTACCGCTGAAGGAAAGAACATGCCTTAAGAGCAAAATGTCGTGACTTAGAAAAATACCTTAGCTTGTTAGGCCATGAATTAGGTACCTATTTGCTGGATTTTCCAGCTAATTTCGTTACAGCTCTTTAATTTTTTTTTATTCATATACACTATCTTAGATTTTATTTTGCACCCTTTTATATTACAAAAAATGTCTTGTTTTCGTTTTAGAGCCATTAAATTCACGACCCATTAGTTAACTCATTTGTCAAATTAAACAGTTTACCATTTTCCTCTATCAGTTTGTTGGAACTATGCGGAAACTCTTCAACACTGTTGAGACTAATTCCTCTCTAAACCAGTTTGAACTATTTGTGGACTCGCGGGCTTTATAGTCTGAAAACTCTGAAAACAACTGATTGATATGGAAGACGTGAGAATAGAGAATATTTTACACTTTGATGTTACTGATTTTCAGATGTGATAAATTGATTTTTATATTATCGAAATATCTTGTATTCTTTCTTTTTAACGAACTGGTACTGTTAATTTAAGTCATTTTGTCTTGTCCACGTTTAAAATAACATTTTTAAATATGAATTAAAACCAAATTAAATCTCTCGTAAATCACACTTTAATAATAGCAATGCAAAGTGTTATGAAATAGAAGTTATATATAGAGTAGATAGATAATAAGAGTAGAGAAAACCGACAGTGTGTCAATTCGACATCCAAAACCAAGGAGGTATAAGAATAACAATTTTATTTTATTTATTATTCTAATCTAATTCTAAAAATATGCTCTAGCATAAAATCTTATAAATCTGAACAGTTGAAAAATCTAATCATGCATTAAAAAGAAAGTTTAAAAAATATATTTATTGCATTAAGTATATTGTTTTCAATATATTCCTTACATGTAAAAAATAAATAAATTAAAAACTTTTTTTACAGAATCTAGCTGTCTGCCCACGGCTACGCCCGCGTTGTTTTTTGAGTTTTCCTTGCACAGTTTCCCGTAGGAATGAGATATTTTCCCTTAGTAAAAATATCTAAGATTGTTGTCCATGGAAAATTTCATTTAAATCAGTCCAGTAGTTTCGGAGATTAGCCCGTACAAACAGACAAACAAAGAAAATCTGGATAATTCTATAATCGTATTATTTCTTATAGGTATCCCACTGACTCAGTGTAAAATTTTTTTCTATGTACAGATCTTCGACCTCTATAGTTTTATTATACTTATAGATCAGCGTTAACTTAGATGACAAAGATACACAGTTAATAAGAAAAATTAAAATACATCATGTATAAGACAATATTCGTAACAATGATTTTTTAAAATCGCGTCAATATCCGAAGATTTCTAGTTTCTTTTTATACAAAGGATGGTTGTGAGTGATTAGTGAAGCAATTTGATTTAAGAGTCCCAAGTAGGAACTAGCTGGATGGAACGGATCACCGATCAAGCGAAGCATTGAACTCATAAGGCGCAATTTACGAGGACATAAAGAGTGCAGTTTAATAAGAGGAATTTTCAACGGAGCCGTTCGCCGCACAGTGCTGCCTCCTTAGCGCTTTCTGAGTTAAATCTAGCACTCTTATCTTCATAATCAAATTAATTATTAACATAATAGTGCAAATATCGCTAAAAATTGCATAATAGCAGCAAAATTTAACGTATTTTTTCTAAATTCCCAAATTGTTTGAATAACCTTCCCACAGTAAATAGTTTCAGACTCGTAAGTGGTCTCTATCAGTTTGTTTTCTTACACAGTAAGAAAATTGTCGACAAAAGACGTTTTTGATAACTCTTTTTTCTGAATTTTCTATATTTTTGAATTGAACATTAAGCATGAAGGAAGAAAAAGTTTTAAGGAAGAAAAAGTTTTACGCGCCCAAATGGAGTAGTAATCATGCCTATTTTGTATCGAAACCAATGCGGCCGCTCAGAGGGGTGGGAGGGTAGGTGGAAGTGGGAGACGGGGTTTGACTTTTAACTCTATCAGTCTCTATCACACATCTTTGAATACGGTACGTTAGAAAAAGATAGAGACATTCATGTTATGACATGCCCAATTAAAAACAAAATATCAATAAAGTATGACATTTATTTGTCTTTATTTGGCATGTAAAAAACATGAAACTTAATGGTTGCTGAATTTGAAAATAGTGATGTGTGTGATGTGGTAAGAAGCGTAACGTATATTTATCGATTATTCTCGACATTTTATCACATGGCTACTGGACTTATTTATCGAGCCTATCATAAACAATGGCGATCAACTTGCAACTTGCAATAATATTGGTAACATTTCGTACTTCCGAATTCTTCTTAACCGAAACTTAATTGACCGAAAACGGTTCATAGAATATTTAGTTCCAATATGTTTTTTTTGACATAACTTCATTATACCATAAATATGTTAAACAGGAGTATCATTTTCCAGAAAAACTACAACCATATTATCGAAATGTTATTTTTGGTTTTACCAACTGTTTTACCTGACTATTAATTATCCTGGAGGTTTATTAAACAGAATTTACTTTTCCTATAATTTGTAATGGATCTAGTTTTGCAAATAAATTAAAAAGAGAAATGAAACTCTGAAAGTAAAAAAATGCAATCCGTTTTCGGTAAAAACATATTCGGTATTAAAATTTTCAGATTTAAGATAGGTAAACATTTCCTAGAGCGCAGCGAACTTTACCTAGAGAGGCACAAGGACAGACGGCACCTGATGGTTAGTGGTCACTGTCACAAATTTTAAAACAATATTTTTAATTTTCGGATCTTTTGGAAAACTGCGATAAATAAACGAAATAAAAAAATAATAAGCCGACGACTCGATTCTATATTATTTTTTATCGACTACTTCACATCACTAAAAATCAACAACACAATTTTCTGCTACAAAATTGACCACGAAAATTGTAAAAACCAAGCGGTTTACTACTCACCAGAAAAATGTGATACCAGCAAGCTTTGTAGTTTTACCTGCGACATGGTTTCGGCACAATTTCACCGCACAGTTAACCTTTTTGTGTTATTTATTCTATTTTTTATGTTTTATGACAGAACATCACGACATGTCGTGAACGACTATTTGAAAGAAAAGTGTGAATGTCTGTGTGAGTCCAAAAAACATGTCTCAGCCGGCACCCATAGTACGTTTTGATTACTACTCCATATGGGCGTGGATTTTTTTTTTCTTCATGCCATTAAGAATCAAATCAGTTTCGAAAAATTATTAATAAAAATATAGTCATTAAAATCTCTCATTCAATCCGGTTGAATTTAGTTCTTTTTCATTTTCAAGGTTCGTTTATCAATTATCACTTTTAGACATAGAGACGTAATAGCTGAGGTCCGGGGGTTTGTGTCTGGGATGTGATTGCTCCGAAATGGTTCCGAAGGGTATGCAGCTACTTTCTATAAGATTTAAAAGATAGTGTTGATAGGATCGGGTCGCCTAATCCAGCATAAAGTCTCTATATACCAAAAAAAATTCTTTATTCTCTATGCTTTTTGACTTCAGGGAGGAGGCAGCACTGTAGCCGCCTGCGCCGACCGGCCTAGCGTCACATGAGTAAATAATCGGAACAGAGTTTAGGCTTCAAACAAGCGCGCGGAATCGTTGCACTACTACAAGCGCGCGGAGCATGTGTGGGTGTCCACTGGCTGCATGTCGCGTACGCGGCGAGACTGGTTAAAACCGGTTTATTCCCGCACAGCCAGTGGACATTCTCAGGGTTAGCGTGACGCACGTTCTCTAAAATTGTTGATAGAAAGGTTGAAAGTTGAATTATTATTTGATATTTTTTACGTGATATTATACAATAATGGTTGTTTATTGTACTGTGTGTATGAATTATACAAGAAAAAATAAAAATATATCATACTTTAACTATCCCAAGGAGTGCAATAGGTAAGTAAATATAATAATATTATATTATGATTGTTTTTTTAAGTAGGTAGAAGGCCGAACCCGAATTTTATGATCTTTGTTTTAATTTATTGAGCTGCGTCTCAGTTAACATAAAAAGTATAAAATATTGATAAAGTTGATTATAATAGAAGTTCTACGTGGTTCTACGCAAAACTTTTCCCATACAGACATTTCTAAATTCGATGTGTAGGTAATAAAGAGAGAGGTGTGTGTGTGGGTATTTGTATTGTATTGTAATACGTATACCTAATATCACAAAAGTAATATCACCTTATAGGTAATGCAATATCACACATACGAAATACGGGCGCTCTCAAGGTCGACATGTCTAGCCGCATGTGCTGGCTACTGTACTAAGTGATAAATTTAATTCAACATTTCGGGGTAATGTTTAGGGTGATGTGTAATGGTACGGGGTGATATATCACTTTTCGAAAGTAATGAGTAATGTGATATGCCATTAAAACGTATTGTTTTGCGCATGCTAAGAGGAACGATATTGATAAGCAGAAGAAAACACGACGCCCGTTTTTTTTCGTGGCATCGTTAAAAGATAGCCTATGTGTTAGTCTGATGTATAAGTTATATTATTGTAAAGTTTAATTAAAATATTTTCAGTAGTTCATGCGTGAAAGAATAACAAATATCCATCCATACATCTATTCTCACAAACTTTCACGTTTATAATGTTAGTAGGAAACATCCACTTATCCATCCATCCATACATCTATCCTCAAATTAGTAGGATTGTTGATATAGTAGTTTATTGCTTTTTCAAGTGAATAATAAAACGATTTATACAAATGTTTTGTTTAATTTGTCATAAACTATTGTGACAACCCTACCAGAATAGGTAACAATTTTGCACGTTCTTAAGAAGCCTACACTCTGTTCCGATTATTTACTCATGTGCTAGCGTCGTAAACCAAAGCGCTGACGGTCCTTTTTGTTACGCAGCAGCTGTGGGAGAAAACACATTCAGCCACCCAAAAAGGGAGGCTTCCCAGCCCCTTTTAGCAATTACGAAAAAAAATGTGAATCGCAATTTAAATTGCAATGGTAAATATTTCTGAAATTATTAGCGTAAGAAGTGAAAATAAAAAGCTGTTATATTTGCGATGCAAACTGAAAACTAAAATAGTTCATCGGAGATACATGACAAATAATGAACAAAATTAATTAATGTATTTGATAAACATAATAGGTACTTGAGTTATGAGATCGTTGAGAAAAAATAAATAAAGTGTCACAGAGTATCTTGTATGAACAATACGGCCATGTTTATCATATTTTTTTACTTCATACATAAGTGGGTTCTTGTTTGTTGATGGAGAAGTGAGACGATAGATGAGTGGGTAGTATGGGTACTGGATAAACAAACCGTGCGTGACACGGCGCGGCTGCCGAACGGGTGATCGTTTTCAGATCAAACGCTATATTTTTCGGGCGCCGACGGTTTTAGTAAATAAGCAGATTATGTTGGGTTTGTTTGTGTTTCAGTCACGAAGTAGGGTAAGCTATACACCTATATTTGTATTTTAATATTGCTTAAATAAATAAAAAATGGTACAAAACAATATATCAAACACATTTCCGTGGTATTTATATTCTTATGTTAAAATAGTCTTATTTCTTATTATAATATTTTCAAAAATGGTTCATAATAAAACAAAAATATTTATAAATAAGGCCAATATCTAACCAGCAATGACAATCCTATAAATCAGTTAATAATGTATTTAAACTCTATTCTCTGATCGCACCACACAATATGGCATTCGAGTCAAGTTCTTGCACTGTTGCAGGCGCCTTACAAGGAGTGTCCCTGTAAGGAAGGCTGTCCCATTGTGGCGAGCCTCCACGTACGTTCACCCATAGGAAAAACTCAGCCAGCTCGAAAATACCGGTTTTAGAATATTATTGGAGCTCTCACTTTTGTTGCTAACTTAGGAACTAACCGTTTTTAATGTAGACGATATTTGTTTTGGTTTAGTTTCAGCAATGTACAGAAAATTGTATTGAGAGGAAATACTGCATAAATTACAATTAATATGGTTCTTTAAGGTATTGCTATCTAGCAAATATCTGTTTCTCATAAGCAAGCCACAATGTATTTTGCTTCAGTAATAAACATTGTAATTTATTTTATTAATATTCTGAAAGATATTTTTTTATTAATTGTCTGTATACTTTTCAAGTACTAAGTTAAACATATGTTTCGAAAAAAAGATTGGTAGTTCAAACAAACGAACTTAGAAGAAAACGATCAAATAAACTCATTTTACTTTCAAATGCGGCAAGCCCAGCCATAGCAAGCACGACTTAATGCCATACAATAAAAATTAAAACCCGTTCTTTAATAAACAAGCAATACACATTTTGATCGCACGTGCGGCGCGGGAGCTGCGGCGGCAAGCATTCAACCGCGGAGGCAACGAAATGACAAACTGACAAACAATGGTGCGCCTGTCTTTTGTCGTGAGTCAGGACTTGACGTGACATCCGAGCATTGTCTGCGTAATCAGGGAAGCATTGACCGAGGCTCCCGAGATCCCGGGTGTCGTGGAATATGCGCGCTACATTGTAAACAAAAGAACAAAAAAACTCGCTTCGTCCGATAGAAACACTTTAAAGATGATGAGATGATTTGGAATCAATCGTTAACAGCTCATATATGTCTCCACCGAGGGGCTCGAGCCTACCCCTATACCAGGGTGAATAGGCCTCAGTCGACCACGCTGGCCCAGTGCGGGTTGGTCGACTTCACACACAACCTTTGAATTTCTTCGCAGGTGTGTGCAGGTTTCCTCACGATGTTTTCCTTCACGACGTTTTGGAATCAGAAAAGATAAATATTGCAAAAGATAATTATATAGAAGAATGTGTAGGTATCAATGTTAAGTAGTGTCAACTACCTATTGTCTACACATCCATAGCCAAGATTTCCGTCGTGCTATGAATGAAAGAGCTCTTGGAAAAGCGATATAAGATCGGAAACTCGTTACGAACCGCAGTTCTTCGAGAACACGAACCGAAACAGTCTCGTTTACTATAACTTGGAAGCATTGAACTGCAGCGTACTGGCTATTCTTGCCGCAAGTAAGCTGCATGGAAATACAAAACACGGGCCTTTGTTTACTAACATAGAACATGAGTAAACGTGTAAAGTTGAGTATCATCTCGGCAAAACGCCAATAGAGGGCGCAACCAGAAATAGAGGTGTCACTGGACATCCAGAGAATTATAGCGCTACTCCGACTCCTGCGGTAGGCATTTCCGATCTTCCGTTATATTATTAACCATCAAGTTTACAGAAGCTTCTAACCACGGACCGTTGTGTACTCGGTCTGGTGCATTTCAATTTAGACGCGTTATTATCCAGAAGTGGATGCGCTTGGAAAGTGATGCTATTTATAAAAGCCACTTGCGGCAGGGCTGCCGTCGATTTAATCTCTTCTAGCTTTAAAGTGCCTGTTAATTTGTTGAGCTGATTAATGACAAATTTTAGACAGGTCTCCTTTGTCTATTTTACTCTTTTAATTACGAAAATGGTTAGGTCATTGTCATGTCTTCAGATTTTGGTTATCTTAAATATTGGCATTTTAGACTAGTGGCTCTGTAAACTGTAGAGAAATAGAATTAAAATAATAATAAGCACTTGATTAATCTATGAAAAATTAAATTGGATAAAAATATGCGACCATATTTTAAGCAGTAGACCTTGCAAGCTAGCAACCATAATACCTACCTCTTTCTTAATTTCCTACTACTGACTCTAAAAATGATTTTTGTATTGCGTACCTACAAAATTCGAGAATCAGTTAAAAACTGCGATCTTTATAGGAAAATTAAGACAGAGGGACATGCGAAAGCATTTTTACCACAAAACGTAACAAAACCACAAATTGTTCTTCAATATAGGTATTTTCTCGTCATCCCCAAAAATACTTCTTCTGCTACAGTTCAATTTCTGCTCTACCGAGGCGGGTTCGTCCCCGAGCTTACCGTTCCCCGAGCTTACCGTCCCGGAGCTTACCGATTTGTAATTATTATAAAAAGTCGATTAAAATGACAATCTTGCTATAGAGTACTATTAGCAGCAAAAGTGCAAAGTCGAATTGTATACTTTATAGGAATAAATAATAAGTTCTAGATCGCGGTTAAATAATCACGTTTATTAATCTGCTGGTGTATTACCACAGGTTTTAATCATCACAATAATTTGTTTTTTTATTAATAATGATGGCAATTATTATCTTAAAAATATGGTTTTGCTATATTTAATTTAATAGTTACACATACATTTTTAGTCCTATAACTGTCATCATTAAGTTCATATAATTCTGCCTGCAGTAACTAAACAAACACATTTCATACCTACCTTAAAACACTTTTGATCTCTATTGTACAAGTTGGAAATAGTAGAAAAGAAAACAAAATAAAATGTAATCAATTTTATCAAAATCGGTAAGCTCCGGGACGCTAAGCTCGGGGAACGGTAAGCTCGGGGACGAACCCACCGAGGCCAGTTTGTCGGCCATTCCAGCACTTCCAGTCTAGCTAAGATACTGTGTTGAGAAATTGTAGTTCGTGGCTAACATCCTATATCCTACAGTATAGTACCTAACTATTAAGTACCTAACGATCCACACAATATGGCCCAATAGGTTGCGGATGCAACCCACGTGCGTAAACATGGATACCCACGCTTGCAGTGACTTGGAAAGCACTAAGCGAAAAAATATTTGTCATACTAACATAATCATCATGACCAACCAAACCGACGAGCACAAAGAGTCTAAGAAAGATTCCTATCATATAATATCTATTCATAAATACACGCCTTTTTTCCTAACAGGGGGTGAGCAGAGTAAGCTTACTTATAGGGAAACCAAGCAAAGGGAGAGACCAAAGACACGAGAAAGATAGAGTCCCTACATGAAATCCGACGAAAAGATTTGCTTCAGAACATTTTTACAGCTATTTATATTTATTTATTTTCAAAATTATCATTAAATAACATTCACAATATAATCCAGAAACAATCCAGTCAGTTACAAAAAATAAAACTATCAAAATTAACAAAGGCATTTTCATCTTTTCCGAATATTCCTGGTTTATTGGATACTAGCGACCCGCCCCGGCTCCGCACGGGAAAATGGTTATTGTGGGTTATCCTTCAGTATATTATGCATGTATTATACATATAAACCTTCCTCTTGAATCACTCTATCTATTAAAAAAAACCGCATCAAAATCCGTTGCGTAGTTTTAAAGATTTAAGCGTACAAAGGGACATAGGGACATAGGGACATAGGGACATAGGGACGGAGAAAGCGACTTTATTTTATACTATGTAGTGATTTGACTATCATTTTCTTCTAAATGTCTATCATTGTAGAACTTTAGAAGAAAATAATACTACAATATAATATGTATTATTATGTTCACCAGCGATAACAATAATGTTCCGTATTGTAATGATACCTTATAATTAAAATCAAGTAAATTGTTTAAAGCGCCATCTCACAAAACACCGCCTTACTATTATCATTGTAATGTTGCTAAGAAGTTTCGCTACTCGGCACAAGATGGCGCTAAAATAATTAGCATTGTTGAGGATTAAAAAGATGTGCTTTACGAACAATATTCTTGAGAAAAAATATCTAAACATAAAAACATAAATGAATTAAGTATTTTTTGTTGTACTTACCTATTTGCTGTTAATGTCGTCATTTCAATGGAGTTTCCGCAGGCTGTCAGAACTTCATCACTGCTGCCACCTGTTATCCGTTGGACGGAGTTTAAAGAACCGTCGTCACCAGAGCTTTTGCCGACATTTGACGAGTTGCCAGCAGGTGGCGCTGTTCGCTGTTTTGTAGCTTGTTTGTGTCTACTGAGCGCAAAAAACAGGGCCAACACCGCTTTGAGCTTCGCGTCTCTGATGTCAACTGCAGTCACTTGCTCCAACCCTTGAACTTTCTGAGCGTGGAGGAAGTCCAAACAGCACTGGACGTTTTCCAACTGCAGACAAAAAGAAAAGAAAAATTAATATAAGTGTACCTACCTATATTAATTGTAGAGACTAGCTTTCCGCTAGTGGTTTCAGCAGCTAATAGTTTTTCAACATAGGATATTTTACCGCAGTTTTTAATTATTTTCTTTGTAAACCGAATCCATAGCTTTGAAAATTGCATTCAAAACTTAATATTCAAATGTTTCTTTAGATAAATTGAAAATAGAGGTAGAAAAATAGACGCTGTCCGACAGACATTTCGCAATTAAATATTAAACTTTGACATAAATTCACGTTTTCAAGTGACAGCTTGCTTATCAATCTTTTTTTTATAAATGTTTAACTAAATTAATCGTTGAACATTCTACATTGTAATGCGTGTACGCTCCAGAACCAGCATGCGTTGGGTACCAAATGAGTTTATCGCTCTGTATCAGTCCTTGAACAATAACGAGACACCGGCCGGTGCCAATACGTGACATTTTGTACGTTTCTTACATAATTATCAGCCAGCGGCGATGATGAGCTTCGGACCGGCTTGGCTGCCATAATGGCACCAGTCTAACAGAATGTATTTTTATTGTATTTGATAATTTTAAAGGTTAAGGGTTATATAATAAACTAGATAATACATAACTAAATCAACTGAATTATGTAACTATGTAATTTTGGCAATGAACTTGATTCTGATTCTAATAGGGCATTTTTCGTATCGTTCTTTAGAGATTTTTTTGCTTTTTGTTAAGCCACGGTAAGCAATGGGAAAACAGTTTAGTGACAACAAACTTATGACTAAGGACAATACCCCTAAGAAACTTAGACCTAAATATACCTACTAAATCTGAAAACCAAGAATGAAGATAGTAAATAAATAAATATGAAAAAAATTGGGCAAAAATACTGGCCGCTTCTGGGTGCTAAGCTTGGAAATGTAGAGCTGTATTTGGTTGGATAGCTTGTAGAGCATTAAGCAAGTATTTTTTTTGCTCTACATGACATTTTGAGCTGGTACAGTGGGACTTGTGATCTCAGCTTGCTTATTCCACCATGGCAAACTATCTTTTTGGTAGGTTGATTACGATTAAGTATTCAATGTTATAAGTACTACTATTACCGTACCACAGTACTTTTAACATCCTTGCGTTTATTATTTTTATAGACTAGGTCCTACTGAAAATCCCACGGGCGAACAGCTGGTAATAAAGATTATGAAAAAAAATATGCAAAGAATTTTGTAGATACCTTAGTTAGATATATTTCAGGGTGGTATAGACTTCACAAAAAAATAAAATCAAGTTGAAGAAGACCTTTATTAATTGTTGGTTTTTATTAAAGCATAATTTACATAATATTCCAGAACGAACGGGCTGCAATAAAGTTGCGTATAATGATAGTAAGTCATTGTGCAGTTTCGAAACAGTTGCGCCGGCGCCGACCCATACATGGCCTGCGTCTCGTAGGTCACCGCGCAACCCCAGCCCGGACCGGCCAAGGTTTTCAATAAAGGATTTCCGAATTCGCAAAACAAATTGCCAAGCTATGTTTACGTACTCGTATATATTGTAAAAGAGCGAACCCGAGTTTATATGCAGCCTGTAACATCTAAATTGCGCCCGGCTTCTATGGGACATACTTATATAAACTCAGATATCGCCCGCTCTTTCCCGCGTCTGTGGATGCGCAGCTTTAATATCTACTACGCACTTCTTGAGAGATAACCTAAATAGTAATACTTAGATTTCAGTATATTTTTGCAACATTTTTTTTATAGTAATTCGCATATTATTATGACAGTTTCAATATCTCTTTACAGAAAAGAGGACTGCAGTTGTTGTTAATTACATAGTTAACACAGTGTCCTTTCCCTGGATGATTTTTATGTAGAGATAAACTAAACAGTCGGGTCTTATCTTACATCTAATTTTGCCGGAAAATATACTACTCGAGCTAAGTCCTAAAATTGAAGTTGAAGCTCGTCTATACCTTTTTCAGCATATCGTACTCATCATCATAGAATGTAATGCCTTGCTCTTGTCGGTTTAGTATATTTTATCCATTTTCTGTTTGATTTCCTAATAGGTACAATACTATATATTCTGTCCCTTCCATAATTTAGTCTTTCTTTCTAGATTTTGTAATTATAAAAATTAATGTATGTACTCAATGTTAATTTTTCTCTTCGACAACGTTTTTGTAACGGTAATTTTAGACTGTGCGGTTGCGGTTTTGTGTAAATCCGAGGCAATTCAAAGTAAGAACAGGCATTTTTTTTATTAAACCACCAATCCAATTAATCATCTGATTTACAAATACCCTATTTTTTCACTATTTTTTCCCATTTGATTGTGAAGCATGAAGGACGCAGGTTTCACCTTGAGCACCTGGGGCGATGCGTGCGTGCCTTCGCCTCGACACACCAGATTTAAATATTTTTAATATTTCATCGAATAGCGATTGATATTAAATGTCACAAAACATATTCAACTCAATTGCTCCAGTAGTTTCGGAGGAAATTGGCGCTGACGGACGGACGGACAGACACACGAGGGCTCCGTTTTGTGTTTTTTAGGTATGAAACACTAATAAGTGAACTTCTGGCTATAAAATTTGATGGACAAGTTTTCGTTCCTCGGAGAACAATGTCAGTTTCCTAAAATGAAAAATTCCCAAAATGTCTGTCAACAATCGTATATCGCGAAAATTTTGTGTCATATTTACTTTTTTGTTCTGCGGAAAATGGTCACTTCAGATTAACATGCTACGTGTTGTTAATTTGATTTATAGTAAGATTTTGTATGAAACCTAAAGTTGTTAAGATGAGATGGATATGGTAACCAAAATCAAAGACATTTTAAATCTTTTTGGTTGCGATGTTCAACATGTCTTTATTTAACTTTATCTGTAGGTATTTTAGTTGTGTAATCAGTTATTAACATCTTTATTATATCATTAAAGATTCTGAGATTATTGTAATAAGCATTTACTGTTACTTTTATTACCAATAAAATCAAATTAAAAGTAATTCTTTTAACAGCGGGACGGCAAAAAGTGATCTCAATTTGGTCAAGTCAAGTCCCAGTGGTTCTCGTAATTCTCGATTGCGTATAAATTAACCCTTTTTATTTTTTATTTGGTCGTTTATTTTGTCATTAGCTGTTGCGGGGATTGCGCGAGAGTCTGATCCGTCTCGTCCCTACAGGGCTGCCGATCATGGGTTAATTGATATTTAAAAGTACCAAACTATTGCAAAATTATACAACTAGCCTTCCGTCGTGGCTCCGCCAGCGTTAACAGTTTTTCCCGCGGGAATGAGGCTTTTTTTTTCAATTAGGCAAAAGGTAAGCCTATGTTACTCAGGGTGAATGTAGCTTTCTAATGGTGAAAGAATTTTTGAAATCGGTTCAGTAGTGTCTGAATTTATATTCATTACAAACATATACACAAAAATACAAATCTTTCCTCTTTGTAATATGTATTAGTATGATAAACGTTCAATTCCATATAATAACTAAGATCTTTTTCTATGTCTAAGATTGACGAAAGATTTGTTAACTTAAAATATATATACAAAAATATTATTTGAAAGAAAAATACCTTAAAAAGTGAAAGCACTCAAATACAAAAAATACGAGTCATTTACCCGTTCATTTCTGTGGGCAAATTACAGATGGGTATATTATTTATCACATGAATTAGGGCTTCTTATTTCAAAAATCGTAGTAAGCAGCAATAAATAAAAAGCCCTCGCCAAATCGCGGAAATCTTAAGGAACCAAATTTACTATAGTAATTGTTACCATGCCAGAAACACGAAGAAATACACATACTTACATGACTGTGGCGCTCCCATAGCAGGTTTAATATCGACACCTCTGGGCTCAAAGGTCGTAAAGGACAAAATACGACTTTACAGGAGAGGCAAAAAACGAAAAAAAAATTAAGTTTATAGCTGTAACTTTTTTGTTCGTCAAGCTAAATAAATGGAACCTAGATCATTATACTTAGGATTTGAGATATTTTTATGAACATATTGTAAAAAATGTCCTAGTTGGTTATTTACAGAGATAGACTTCCCTTTACGACCAAAAATTATTAATAAATGTCCTTTATACCCATCAAAATTTCACTCTGTGCAAGTATCTTGAGGCGTAAATCTAATAATTTTTACCTATTATACGAAATTAAGGCAGTATAGTACAGGTGGTTATATAATTTTGGTTGTAAAGAACGACCTGCAACTTCAAATAGTGACAGTAAATTCAAATTTAAAATGATACTATAAAGTATAAATGTAAAATTACTTGTCTGTTATCAGGAAAAGAGCAATCGATATACATTAAAAATGTTTTGAAGAAATTTAATTTAATTTTTATTTTGATCTTTATTATATTAACGAAAAAGAAACCATTCCTTTAAGAAAAATGTTGAATTGACGGTATTTACTAGTATAGTATACCTACTAACAAGTAAAAGAACCTCAACAAAAGCAATTTCTTACCTTTAACTAAAATATAAATTAATATTCCCGACGATAAAATTATTCTTAGGTGGATGATGCAATGAAACAGTAACAAGAAAACCTTATACACCCTACAGCCTACCTACAGAGTGCAAAACTATGGCTAACAACTAAAAATTACAACAGATACCAGTACTTTTATGAAATATTTTTGTAATGTAACCACAATAAGAGCTACAAAATGACAAATACGAAACAAAAGTGATTGAAAATAATGATCGATTTCTTTAAAGTGTCAACTCCGTAACTCTATGCCGAATAATTCTAGTGCGATGAACGTTAGTGCGACAACACTCCAGTTCGACAAACTTTAGTGCGACGTAATTTAAGGACGACAAAGGACAGAACAAGTTAAAGTACTGATAGCAGAGTAGGCAGTATTGGGCGTAGTTGTAGTAAAATAAAATAAAATAGTAGTAGTAAAATAAAATAAAATAAAATAAAATAAAATAAAATAAAATAAAATAAAATAAAATAAAATAAAATAAAATAAAATAAAATAAAATAAAATAAAATAAAATAAAATAAAATAAAATAAAATAAAATAAAATAAAATAAAATAAAATAAAATAAAATAAAATAAAATAAAATAAAATAAAATAAAATAAAATAAAATAAAATAAAATAAAATAAAATAAAATAAAATAAAATAAAATAAAATAAAATAAAATAAAATAAAATAAAATAAAATAAATAAAAATAAAAAAAAAAAAAAGAAAAAAAAATTAAAAAAAATAAAATAAAATAAAATAAAAAAAAAATTAAAAAAAATAAAATAAAATAAAATAAAATAAAATAAAATAAAATAAAAATAAAAATAAAATAAAGAAAAAAAAATAATAAAAAAATAATAATAATAATAATAAATAAATAAATAAATAAAAAAAAATAAAGAAAAAAAAAAAAAATAAATAAATAAAAAAAAGAAATAAAAAAAAAATTATAAAAAAAAATAAAAAAAAATAATAAAAAAAAATAATAAAAAATTAGTTTTTTTTTTTCATAATTTTCCATAAAGTTGTCCGAAAATATCGTAACGCGCAGTCACAGGTTATCTGTGCGCGTAGTAAATCTAGTTATGAATGGAGCAACGCGTGACAGACAGACAGAGTGGCTCGCACGGTGACCTTGTGCGAAGCAATGCACTTCACCGCACCCCCGCGCGCACCCTCCGAGAGGCGATCGATCGCCCGACAGTCAGTCGCCTACGGTTCCTTGGGATACACGTGCGCGCGCGCATTTACCCGCCTCGCGAGTTTAGTGCGTAAGTACGTAAGAACGTAACGAAAATGTGAAAAGTGCAAAGTGTAGTGTAGGAAATGAAATGGCCTGCAAGGTGCAGTCAAGAGCACGCTACGCAGAGTAGGTAGGTACCTAACTTTAGTTGATCTTTTAAAATGAACAGAATCACAGTGCGTTTGTTTAGTTTGCCCTGATGTGGTTGTACTTAATTTCATACATAACAGTACACATTAACGTTTCTAACGTAAAATCTGTAGGTATGTAGCCGTAAGTTCTGTATTCTGAAGCCCGTGAAAGTGCCTACTACAAAAATTGCAACTTGTGTAACACCATTAGTTCACATTTCGACGTAAATTGCGAACCCAGTATGATAAAAATCAAATTGATTTACTTGAGACAATACTACTACGCAATAAACATCAAATTACACTTTGTTTGCCACGGTATCTCCGTAGAGAGATGCTGGCGCGGGAGGGGCGAGGTGCGGGGGGGCGCGCGAACTGGTCGTTCGACCGTCGTCGTCAGTCGCAAGTAGGTACAAGTGCGCATGAAAACTAGAATTTTTCGGATAAATTTCTAGACTGTTTTGTATAAAAGAAAATGGAAAATTAGGGAAATTATATTTTTTATTCATGTCATAGAGTCCGTAGCCGCGTTTTTGCTAAACATTCCGCTATCATGCTGTATATAAAAAAAAAAAAAAAATTAAAAAAGAGCAGAGCAGAGTAGAGCACTAGGTAAGCATTATTAGCTAACCGGGTTGCAGCATCCTAGGACCAAGGGCACAGAATACCAAATAGTAGTCCCTACAGAAGCTTCACTAGGCGCCATAATTCAAATAAATAGCAAGCATAGCTCCGTTACAATAAAGTGCAATTTAGATCGCACGACGCTAGCCGAAAAGACGAAGTTGCTGCATCTCTTTCGCGTATCGCGCCACTCTACTAACACCTGTAGGGCTGTCGTCTTTGAGAAAATAAAACATCTGATTTATTAACCTACCTTTTACTCGAACAAAACAAATTCAGATAAACCAATATGCTTCTACTATTTAATAAGTAATAGTATTAATATATAATGTTTGCATAGGTACTTTATATTTACTCGTGTCGGTAAGTACTTTAGTTTGTGAAATTACGACATAATGTTACTGTAGGTTTGTCAGAGAAAATTATGATGAAAATAAAAAGCGGCCAAGTGCGAGTCGGACTCGCCCATGAAGGGTTCCGTATCAGCAAGTAACATAATATAAAAGTTCTTGTAGTTCGTTGTAACTTTGATCGATGTTTTAGTAATAGTGAAAGGGAAATTGCGGTTTACGATTTATGACGTATTAAAAAAAAAACTACTTACTAGATCCCGTTCAAACCAATTTTCTTTTTTTCTTTTTTTTTTAATTGACCTATGCTTGTGTCGAAAAGGTACGACCAATCAAGCTTCACCGGACTTGCGGGGGAGTGGAAGACTCTACCCCAAAAAAAGTCATATACCAACGCGTCTAGGGGCGGCTCGAGGGAGCCTCGGACCACGGCCTAGCGCGTTGATATTGAAAAACATCGTGAAGGAGACGACACCTGAGGGGCTCCGTCTCTGATTGTCAATTTTGATTTTGGTTCTGGCCGCGCCCCCGCCGGCGGGTGCGGGCGTTGTTACCTGACGGGTAATTATTACCTGAAGGGTATTCACTACCAGAAGGGCATTCTGTAAGGTGTAATGTAAATTCTTTGACTGCTTTAACTGCATCTGTGATTTCGTCGTCACGTTCGGAAAGGATATGTTTGGGACGGCGGCGGCGGAACCGCGTAGTGGGGTGCGGGAAATAGCCCGTACACTTGACAACATACGGATTGGGATGGGAAGGGCCTTCATCAAAGTAGCGTTTGGATGCTTCCTTCATGAAGCCACTAACGGAAAGAAGTTCGGTATCGACATGAAGGTCGATGTTACGAACGAACCAAGGACAACCAGTAGCCCGGCGGAGGAACCGGTTTTGAATAACTTGAAGCTTATGGATATGCGTGGGCGCAGAGTGCGCAAAGACTACGCTGGCGTAAGTCATGATAGGACGGAAAACCAATTTTCGTTGGTAGTTTGCATGGTAATGTACATCATATATTTTTTATAGTTTTACCGTTCCCTTATTTTAGAAGTTAGAGGGGGGGGGACACACATTTTTTCACTTTGGAAGCGTCCCTCGCGCAAACTATTCAGTTTAGAAAAAAATGTTATTAGGAACCTCAATATCATATTTGAAGACCTATCCATAGATACCCGTATGAAATGAAATCAATCGTTAATCTTAATCGATTTACTATATATTAAATTAATCGCGATTACATTTAATCGGTTTTTTTATCAATTTCATGGAAACGCTGGTTATAGTAATAATAATATGGGATGGGACATCTCACACAACGGCCATCTGACCCCAAACAAACCATTTATAACAAACAAATAAATAATAATAATAATAATAATATATTATCGCTTTATAACACACTTGCAATATTATATTACCTAAATCATTTTCCATAACGAAGACTATTAATTTACTCATTTCCAACGCTCTTGCATTAAAAAAAAACTCGATGCTGCTGGCTCTCTAACTGGCTACATAGGCCACGCACGAAAAAAAAATATTCGCGTGTTTTCTTCTAGTTATCAATGGCGTTTTACATTTGAATTTTGAAAGTTTTAAATGAGGAATAAGATTTGCTCATCTTTTATTTTGAAAACTTTCTTGATGATCTGGTTTTGTTTTATAGTTAGTACGTCAATCTCAGTCTGCTGTGCTAGTTTAAAATTATTTTCAAAATGAGTGCACCAGTGCAAGTGATAAAATCGAACAAAGGCAAGGATTTATTACTGATTAACGGTTTCAAATATTGCTTAAATAAAGATCGCGAAGACTCTCAGTACTGGAACTGTGTTCGTAAAAATTCTGATAGCTGTAATGTCTATATTCGCACCAAAAAAAATAACGATCACAATCCGCCTTATGAAATTTTGAATAAAACCATAAAAAACCATAACCATGAACCCGATCCAACAGCAAAGGACTATGCAATTTTACAATCAAAATTAAAAGCTAAAGCTGTTAGTTCCATGGATTCCCCTGCACAAATAATCCAAGAAAGTTTAAAAGATATACCATCCGCAAGTTCTCCTGGATTACCAAATATGGATGCAATGCGTATGACCGTTCACCGAGCTCGATCAAAAAATTTACCTGGTTTGCCTAAACATTTGAAAGACTTTGAAGTGCCCGATAAATTTTGCTTTGTGCAAGAAAAACCTTTTTTAATTGGAAAATATATTGAAGGTGATAATTGCGTCTTTGTTTTTTGTACAACAAAAAATTTAGAATATCTGCATAAATCGGCAATGTGGTTGATCGATGGAACTTTTATGTGTTGTCCAGAAATATGTTGTCAAATTTATAGTGTTCATGGCACAATTGAATGCGGAACTTCACAGATTATTGTGCCATTGGTCTATGGTTTGCTGTCGCACAAAAATGAGACCTGTTACAAGGCCTTTTTTGAAATAATTCGCGTACGTGCATACAATGAAGTTCACATTGACATGTCGCCAAACATAGTTCTATCTGACTTTGAACTGGCTGCTCTAAATGCAACTAAAAAGGTATTTCCAAATGCGGTACAAAAGACCTGTTTCTTCCACTTACAACAAAACATCTGGCGCCAAATAAAAAAAGAACAAGAATTGGCCTTGAAGTATTCAGAAGACAGCGAATTCGCAGTGAAAATGAGGCACTTAGCTGCGTTGGCATATCTCGACGCCGAAGAAATACCGAAGGCGTTTGAAATTATCTGTGAAAATGTGCTACCCGAAGGAACAGAGCGAATTCAAAACTGGTTCAGAAAATATTATGTCAATGGGACATACAAAAAAGAAACAGAAGAAAAGAAAGGTCTTACAGTGATTTTAAAAAAAGTCCCACCTAGATTTCCTCCAAATTTGTGGTGTGTAGCAGACAGCTTAAAAGGTGGTTTACCAACAACGCAAAATGCTGTAGAAAATTGGCACCATAGGTGGAATGCCCTATTAGGTAGAAGAAAATGGAATATTTTTAAAACTTTACAAGAGATCATCAAAGAACAGAACAACACAGAACATAAAATAGAAAAAACTTACGCACTGAAAAATTCGAAAAGTATAAAAACAAGTAAAGAAAAAAATAGAAAACTTAAAAAAATAATAAAGAAGCGCAAATCCAATAATTTTCTAAATTTTTTACGGAGTATAGCACATATTTGTTTTTTTAAATAAACTTGAGGCTTATTTTTATTACATATTAATTATATTATAGTATTATTGATTTACTACAAAATTGTACATAATATTATTCCTGGGTCTATATTAAAACCCATAATTGAAAATGTATATATTGAAAATCCATAATCTATAAATGTCATAACGATTAAAATCCATAATTTTGAAATACATAAATTTAAAAGCCCTAACTTTAATACGAATACTGTTAGTATGTATAATAATTAAAAAATATAAATTTGACAAATATAGTAAACATCTGTTAAATTATTATTTTTTATCACCAAAAATACTGTTTCTCTTATGTTCTTTTTAACCTAAACAAATTAAGTTTATGATTTTGAAAGATTATAGAATTATGGATTTTAATAATTATGCTAAATAATAGTATGTATTTTTTAAATATGGATTCTAATTGTTATACTATTCAAAGTTATGGCAAGTCTGTTATGGATTTTCATAATAGGGATATTTATGTTATGCAATTTAAGGGGCACCCATAAGTTTTTGTCTATTTTACCCGATTGCAGATGAAGGGTTTTCGTTCGAGTGAATTCTTTGGCATTTCATTTTAAATTTTAACAATAATATTTAATTTTTTCATTGTTTGTTTTATATGAAATAAATTGACTTAACTAAGTGATGTAACATCCAGAAGTTTAGAAAAAACTTGAACTCTCTCTTGAACTCTTTGAACTCTAAAGTGTACTAACTATGTAGCGGTTAAACAACCAGTTCATTTTCACGGTGTATACATAGTTATTATTGTAAATAAAAGTGATTAGTGACCTAATTATCAGTTTTATAATTTAGCACTACCTTACCTTACCTTACCTTACCTTACCTTACCTTACCTTACCTTACCTTACCTTACCTTACCTTACCTTACCTTACCTTACCTTACCTTACCTTACCTTACCTTACCTTACCTTACCTTACCTTACCTTACCTTACCTTACCTTACCTTACCTTACCTTACCTTACCTTACCTTACCTTACCTTACCTTACCTTACCTTACCTTACCTTACCTTACCTTACCTTACCTTACCTTACCTTACCTTACCTTACCTTACCTTACCTTACCTTACCTTACCTTACCTTACCTTACCTTACCTTACCTTACCTTACCTTACCTTACCTTACCTTACCTTACCTTACCTTACCTTACCTTACCTTACCTTACCTTACCTTACCTTACCTTACCTTACCTTACCTTACCTTACCTTACCTTACCTTACCTTACCTTACCTTACCTTACCTTACCTTACCTTACCTTACCTTACCTTACCTTACCTTACCTTACCTTACCTTACCTTACCTTACCTTACCTTACCTTACCTTACCTTACCTTACCTTACCTTACCTTACCTTACCTTACCTTACCTTACCTTACCTTACCTTACCTTACCTTACCTTACCTTACCTTACCTTACCTTACCTTACCTTACCTTACCTTACCTTACCTTACCTTACCTTACCTTACCTTACCTTACCTTACCTTACCTTACCTTACCTTACCTTACCTTACCTTACCTTACCTTACCTTACCTTACCTTACCTTACCTTACCTTACCTTACCTTACCTTACCTTACCTTACCTTACCTTACCCAATTTTTTTACTTTATTATATATTTTAAATTTTTAAATTTTTAATTTTTTTTTTTATATGGGTCAAAATCAGAGAGGTGAGCATTTAGGTGTCGACAAACTTTTTTATATTAAAATAACATGATATTACTAAAATGATTATTTTAAAATAAAGATTCTGTGCATAATTACTAGGCAATTAGCATATTTATTTTTCTAGAATAGTATTATATTCGATTTTGAACAAAAATAGGTCCAAATAGTCATTCCGGGAACGCGTCCTTATACCATATTTCATAATTCAGACATGTCAAAAATGTTTACAATTACGACTTAAATATAACAAAAATTTAATATTAACTTTTAAAATCATCAAACTAAGAATAGACGTACAAATTAGATTAATATTAATTTAATTTCTTCACATTTTGGCTATTCAAATGCTGTCCGGCGTTTACCAAATCATTCCGTGAACGCGTTGGATATCGGTCGATGGAATTAAAACAATGAACGTTAGGTGGCGTTAGCGAGCAACAGTGTAAAGTTCGCTAGTTATAGGACCGGAAAACACTAACGGAACACGGAAAAAAATAATTGATTTTGTTTCTAAGTACCTTTTAATTTCATAGTGTCAAGCGTACTTTAATTCCCTGTCACTTCGGGAACGCGTGTTACGTTATAAGTTTTTGATAATTTGCATGTATTTTTGCAAAATTCTTATAATTGTTACAGCTCACTTGTTGATAACCGCTAAAACCAATATATAACATTGCGGCGTCAAGCGTGACATGAACGTATCTGTCAAAAAGTCATGTTCGGGAACGGTCATTTCGAGAACGTTCTCGTATATGAGCGTTCCCGAAATGACGATTTAGAGGCAAAATAATGCTGTAATGCTTTTAAGTGCATTAATAACCATGAAAATTTTTGGTTTTAGGTATTAATTTAGTACGAGTAACATGCAAAACAATAAAAATAGGGGAAAAAGAAATAAAAAAAAACTACTGAAAGTGGACAGTATAGCGTCTAAAAAAACATCGTAAAAAGGGTAATTCAAAAAAGCGCAAGTTTTTAAACCTGAATAAAAAGAGATGAAGAGACAAAAGTTAGGAAATATAAAAAATAAAATAAAGTTGCATAGACAGAAGAGGCATTTCATCATTTTGGGAACACTCCCGTCATTTTCGGGAACATCGCAAAAACAGCAATTATATCACTAATACGTAATGCTATAATTAAATCTTGCATATACAGCATGAAATGACCTTAAAACTTTTGTACTTATATTATTAATATAGAATGTAGTGCAAAAATGTGTTCAATAAACTGAAAATTTGGAGCAAAATTTACACCTATTGAAAATTTATGGAGAGTTATTTGAAAAATAAGTGTTTTATTGTGAAAATATACAAAATAACAACATTATACGATTTAGGAACAAGTTAAATACAATTTCTTGAACGTGAATCTTAAATGCATTTGTTATTTTATGATTAAAAAAATATTAAAAAGTGTTCCCGAAATGACTTTTAGCCCTGGCATTATTCTTATGAACAGGTAGAATTTCTAAAATATATGTTTTTGTGCGTGCTGCTTCACAGGAAAGATTAATTATTAATGACACAACAGACTCCGCTTGTTAGTTTTCTTCAAAAGTAAACTTAATTTCTCGGATATTTGAAAACCTAAAATGCTCACCTCTCTGATTTTGACCCATATATATATTTTATTATTATTATTTTTTTTTTTTTTTATATTTATTTATTTATTTATTTATTTTTTTTATTATTTTTTTTTAATTTTTTTTTCTTAATTTTTTTTATTTCTTTTTTTTATTTATTTATTTATTTTTTTTTTCTTTATTTTTTTTTATTTATTTATTTATTATTATTATTATTTTTTTTTTATTATTTTTTTTTCTTTATTTTATTTTTTTTTTTTTTTATTTTATTTTATTTTATTTTATTTTATTTTTTTTAATTTTTTTTTTATTTTATTTTATTTTATTTTTTTTAATTTTTTTTTCTTTATTTTTTTTTTATTTTTATTTATTTTATTTTATTTTATTTTATTTTATTTTATTTTATTTTATTTTATTTTATTTTATTTTATTTTATTTTATTTTATTTTATTTTATTTTATTTTATTTTATTTTATTTTATTTTATTTTATTTTATTTTACTACTACTATTTTATTTTATTTTACTACAACTACGCCCAATACTGCCTACTCTGCTATCAGTACTTTAACTTGTTCTGTCCTTTGTCGTCCTTAAATTACGTCGCACTAAAGTTTGTCGAACTGGAGTGTTGTCGCACTAACGTTCATCGCACTAGAATTATTCGGCATAGAGTTACGGAGTCACAATAAATCAATTCAATCACAGAATGGAACACCGCATCACATTCGTATACAATCAAAATAATTTGCAAAAGTTGCTGCTATTTAAATTATTTAATGTTGTTATTAATTCAAAATTATGAACATACATTTTTTTATAACAAAAGTACTTTCTATGTATTATTAAAGTTTAAAATTGATTTTAAGTTCAGTGCCAGCAATAAAATAAGGAATGATTACTATAAAATATTAATTATTTTGAGGGCGTAAAGGACAATTTTGTAAAAAAATTTGCTTTACGCCCATAAATTTGCAGTAAGACTTGCCCTTTATCCCTAAGTAACAAAACTTTACGGGTAATTTGGTATTTAAGTCTAATTTTTGTCCATTATTTCTGTTTACTCTGTCAATGAAAGTGGGTCGTAAAGGAACTTTTTTTGCGAATTTCGCTAAACTAATTATACAGATCGATAGAGAATTAAAAACTGAATAAGGCTGCATTCACAAGTCATTTCGACCCAAATGTCCTTTACGACCTTTGAGCCCAGAGGTATCGATATCTGAAGCCCTGTGTCCAGTGTGGTCGCGCGCAGGACCTCGACACACATGCGCCGGCGCACCGTGACCCGCGCCCGCGCCCCACTAACGGGATGCACTTGACTTTCAGCTCTTACGATGTGCAACGTGCATGCATGCATGTGCATATAGGCGAGGACCTACTCAGATTTCATTTGAGATAACTCGCGGGTTTCGGCACGGATCGCCATAAACAACAGAGGCTCTTATATAAGGTCTATAAAGGTTAAATCGGTATATTTAGCTGCAATATCACGGTGCAGACAATCGACAATAAACCGTTTTAAATTTAATAAAAGGACTCTTTCACGAGTTTTCCTGTCTCTTCATAAATTACCAAGATTTTGAATATCATTTCTGGTTTATATAGACAGACTATTTCCTCAATAAATGACGAAAAATCGTCCAATAAAATTTACAAATGACGCACAGAACACTGTTATTCCATAGGTACCATACATTTTAATCTTCTGCCGCTTATCCTTTTGGTTTAAACGTTTTTTTCCTATTAAGGGCCGTAATACATCACGATAAGGGCCCGGGGCCCTCGGGCTGGAAAGTGGGAGATAGGAAGGACAATACAACTGTCACGTTTTGGTCACGCGAGAATGTGACACATGTTTGGTGGCGCAACGCAACTATCGTGTAATGGACTATTATAAATACTCTTTGGTAATGGTTTATTATGTAGCTGGTAATACTTGGTAGTCCTTGTAATGAGTAGTTTTATAAAAATTTTTGTTTTTCTTAAGAAATGACTCGACAGGCTTACTAAAATAAATGGAACTAGTTTCATGATTAAACAATAATTAATTATCATACGTTTTAAGCTGACAAAGTTACAAATCCTTATCGACAAGTTTCTGAAAATGTATGTTCTCACTTCTGATGTAAAATCAATAATTACTATGTTTAAAATTAAGTACCGCGCTTTTCAGTTAAGTTCAAATTACATTGAAATTACTCGAACGTATCATAAATATTTAAAGCGAGATCGAATACGTAAGAGTAACCCAGTGACATTACCGAGCCAGTTTATGCGCAGGGTCGCGTTACCAGCTCCATTATTATCATACTCAAGTTCTCTCTCCTATACGAACATTAAACACTTTCCCTGGTAATAAACCTGAATTGATTTTGTAACTTTTTAATAGTTGCCCAAACTTCTTTATCATGCATATTTACCTTTGTTTTTACAACAGAATATTTTAACAGTAGTATAGTACCTACCATTACTTAAAGAAAAAATAAAATAACTTTATACCTAGGCTATTTTAGGCTTTTTTTCTCTTTCAAAATATCGATCGTTGTTGTTGAGATTTTTGTGCAGCAGAAAAATAAATATAAAAACCTATACATATACAATACATTATAATATACTTTATCGACACTGAATTACTCATACACATACCTACACAAGAAAACACATACAAGAATCAAAACGCGGCCTTATCGCTAAGCAAACTCAAAATAAAGTTGCGGTTTGTTATGCACAAAATTACAAATTCAAGTAAAGAACTTCGATCACAAAAAGGGTAAAAAGTTAAACTGTCATTCTTTAGTTTCGGTACACTTTTATGTGCTTTTATTGCAGAACTTCATGCGCCACTAAAGTTTTGAGTAATTAAGGGCGTTTACTATAATACGACAGTAACCTCACAGGACTAAACTGGAGCAAACTTGAAGCAAAACGTGGTACTTACGTTGTGTTTCATTCAATAATATTAGCGGTACTATCATTATATTATAATACTATCTATTCTTATGTATATTTACTTTTTCCATGGGAAATATAATATGTAAATACAAAATCCATCAACAATACAAATACAATACAAATATTCTTTATTGATACCAAGAAACACAGACATTATAACACACACAAAGAGAACATTAGGTTTCAACAGGCGGCCTTATTGCTAATGTAGCAATCTCTTCCAGGCAACCCATTTCCAGGAGAATGGTATAGAATAGAGTAGTGCGGGTTGGTGGCATAAAAATCAAGTAAAATAAACTACATACGAATATTTTACAACCTTTTTCGCCTTAAGTAGATGTAGGCCACACATAAAATCTTTACTTTAATTGGAATTTACAATAACTATTCTATTTTTGTAAATTTATTTTTGTTATTATTTTATATTATCTGGACATAAGTATTATGATCATTCTTTACTTTTTGACATGAATTAATTTACCATAATGGTAATACTTATTTTTTATTGTGATCTGACATTCGCTTTTTAATATTTCCTTGACATGACCAATTATGTATTTAATGAATTTCTTTAGTTATATTTTCCTAATTATACATACTAGTATTGACGATCATACTACGGATGTCCTTTTTATAATATTGTAAAAATGTGTGCAATCTTGTAGTATGAGATAAATAAAACTAAACTAAACTAAACTATTGTAAAAAAATTTACTTCGTGGTAATTACCATAAAGCTGTGAAACCTATAAAGTACAAAAGAATATTTTGGTTGATAATAATGAAAATGTGAGTGAACTAAAACAAGCACGAATGCCAGCAGGTAATAAATCTGTAGTACACGGAACAAATTAGCCCACTTACATTTCGGGCAGCCGAACCGAGGTGCGCACTCTTAGCGGAACCAATCCACAAATGAGTGGTCGTTTTGTTCTCAACGGTACTTCATGTGGCAACACTGTAAGTTCCTAGTGGAGCACCGTGAGAAATGCTTTAACGTTTTCCTAATATTTTATGTGGGGAGCAATACTCGCCCGAACCTACCCAGAGTCAGGGTGAACAGTTGGCCCAGCGCTTGTTGGTCAACTTCACAACCTTTGTTCTAATTTCTTGGCATATAATATACTTTTTTGCACACAAAAAGTACATACAAAAGAAAACACAATTTAGAAAAATAAAAGTGAACAAAGGCGGCCATATTTCTAAAGTAGTTTCTACTAAGCCCGCTCAATACAAAACCCCCTCAATACAACCCCTCACAATTTGAATTTCTTCGCAGGTATGTGCAAGTTTCCTTTGTAAGTGTTAGATTTTTTCCCGGAATATTCATATTTTTTGGGAATTTTCCCAAATGGGCAGGAAAAGAGCCTGGAAAACAAGTATGTAATATATTTTATATTTGCGCTTTTAATTGAATAATAAATACAAACACTGAACTCTGATTTCTTCCATACAATATGCCACCGGAAATGCCAAAATTCCAGGTCATACTGTAAGTTCTAATTACCGTGTTAGCATAACATAGCATATCCTTATTACTTCCAATTCCGAAGTACTTCATTCCGATGAATATCTGAATAATCAAGTGATAACAAAACGACCTAAACCTTCTATTAATGTCTAGCTAGATAGTCAATTAATAGGTTCAGAGGTGAACGATTCTTCTCAAAGTACCTTATTATCTACTAGATAGCGTTCAAAGAATGGATTTATACAACCCTATGAAGAAAGAGCTTAGAAAAATTAAAAGGAATGTTCAGTTTGGAGTCCTATTCTATTCGAATTCGAAATTGTAGGTGGGTTTCCCCAACCATTTTTGTAGAGGATAAAGATCCATCAACAATGACTTGATGGGCTGGTCACGTCTCCTTAATTCCAAAGCAGTATATGGTTACGAGGTCACTTTTTTGGGTAGTTTAATAAAATATTTATAAAAGAAGGAAAGCTTTCTTCAGTGACATAAAGAAAAGTTTTAAGTCTACTGTGTTTCTTGTTTGGTCAAGATGGAGGAGTATGCTACGAGCCCTATCACCAGGGTTTAAAAGACGCGATAATGATAATGTTTCGTGTAATATCTCGAAGACTTTATGTGGGTCGGGGAACTCAAAGCAAATAGAAATTTTAAAGTAGGAGAGTAGACCGTCGTAATGAAAACCTTCTCTCTTTTTTAAAGTCGGTAAAAAAGTTCCTCCGGTTGAAGGAAAAGACTGTTCACATTCTCCGATATCAATCTAGGTATATAGGTATTTAACTAGTAGGATCATCATGACACATCTCTTAGCATTTTAACGAACAACCTATAAAATTAATGGGATTCCTGCCCCACAAAGATCTGTTATATATCTACGACAAGTAATCCTATTGGAATTTGTTTTGACGTAAACAGCAAACAAAGGTACTAGGCATGTACTAATGCTAGTATAGTATCAGTTGTTCATTGTAAGTTCATACAAAGAATACCTCAATGAGGGTCTGAGCTACAAGGTTCAAGTCCTGGTCAAACATACTAGCTGGATTAGTAAACTTGGCAGTAAATAATTCTTCTTGATCTTACCGTCTTCGGCGACCAACTACATTAAACCTAGTCTCAGAATAATAATTGTGTACTGAAACTTCTTTGTATAAAAATGTTGAAGGAAAACGTGACATTAAGTTTTACATTAACAATTTTTGGGCTATTTTACGTTGATTTGCTCCACAAGTCTTTATCACCTCCCGATTTGCCCTAATGAATCTGAAATT
This sequence comes from Teleiodes luculella, assembly GCA_948473455.1. Taxonomy (NCBI): domain Eukaryota; kingdom Metazoa; phylum Arthropoda; class Insecta; order Lepidoptera; family Gelechiidae; genus Teleiodes; species Teleiodes luculella. The sequence continues at coordinate 6,820,739 of OX419585.1, forward strand.
GTTTAATTCAATTCAATATTTATAACTAGCTGTCTGCCCGCGGCTACGCTCGCGTTGTTTTCAGACTTTTCCGTAGTAATTTTTAACTATCCCACGGTAACTCTTTAATTTTCCGGGATTTAAGTATCCAAGATGTTGACCGGATATGTAAAGAACCACTATGCAAAATTTCATTCAAATCGGTCCAATAGTTTCGGAGATTAGCCCGTACAAACAGACAAACAGACAGAGTAACAAAAAAAAAGAAAATTATCTGGATATGTTCTATTTCACTTCTTACATCCTCCTGACTCGGATCTCATCTTTTTTTCTATATACAGACATTTGACCTCTACAGTTTTATTATACATATATAGAAGTGTTATGTTTGATCGAAGGAAGTGAGAGTGATTGATGGATTACCTACAGACGGTTTATTTATTACAAAGTAAAGAGAAAAATAACTACATAATACGTAGAGTAAAACAATTTATTTTGAAATAACTTGTGAAATACCCATTTACTGTCAATTATAGATTCAACCGTCATAATCACAACCATATCACAGCAGTAAAAATAGTTAATACTTTTTTTGCAACATAATTAACTTTACAAAAGCATTGCATCCCTTCCCATTACTTTAGTTACATCTGACATCACTGTTATTATAACCGAGTTTTTTCTCACGCTACTAATTAATAAAATACGATTATAGTATAAAAGGTTTGTTTAAAAATATAATACTCGTAGTATGTGTAAGACTGAAATTGATGGTCAAGTTGATGACCTTGGAAGCCCAAGTCCAGGGCCACAGCAAAATGAACCCACATGTAAGTTACACGCAGTCGTGCAAGCTAATTCGCTAAATTCAAACACATGTTCGGATTTTTAAACATGCATCTTGTTTCTGTATAACTAAGATGGTAAAGAAGTCTGTGGTTTTTATGAATCTTCGATATGATCCGACGAAGTTCTTTAGCAATGTTAAATTTTATATTGACATCTTCGGCGGGTTCTTTTCCACAGCAGTGCACACAATTCTGACTGTTCAAAATAATATCGCATTGCCTCTTATTTTAGATTTTTAAATTATTTTTTTGTTCTTTGGGTTTGAGATCCGGTCTAGTTTTGAGCAAAGATTCTCTAATTTATGATCTCACGTCATTGAGCGTTAAAAAAAACTATAATGAATTATGTTAATTGAGTACCTACCTACATAAATATACACAAACAAAATGGGAGGCAAAAAAATATTTTTTCTCATAAAACTAAACCATAGTACTAAGATGGGTTTCTTAGCTCTTTAAAATATTCACTTGAATAGTACGTACTTCCAAAACATTGTATAGAATAGTCGGTTCCTTGTATGAACAGATTCTGCTTTGTTGTTAATGGTGTTTAATATTATGAGTATTAACTTTGCCCCAGTTAGTGCTTCCTTCCCTTCCTTATGTCTATATTATTAGACTTCAGCGTAACCAGTTGCACAAGCAAGACCGTCGGTATAGCCGTTGTCCTCGGGGAGTGAAGGTTCAAGCCTAAATTAGCCTTAAATTGTTTATTGGGACGCTCACACGGTGAAAGAAAAAATCGTGGCACGATATAATTAGTGCATTAATTATGTACTAGTTACTAGAAAAAAAAGTTCAATACAATACAAATACTATTTGTTGATTGACACCAAGAAATACATAACAAATCACACAAACACGGAAAACAAAAAAGGTCAATTTAGTACCTATACTTTAAAAAGTGCATAATGATTTTATACTCTTAATTTTTTTCCCGAAGAAAATGGATAGAATTAAGACAAATAAATCCCTTGAAAGAATGATTATAACTTGTATCCTTTATGGCACAATTATGTCAAAGCCACTCGTTGTTTTAAAAACTAAAACATATGTACGGAAAATAGTGTAAAGGCCGCGAATTAATTTTGCTATCGCAATTTTCTAATAAGCAACCCACAGAAACAACCGCTAAAATCGAAGTGTTCATAACGAATACCTACAGTGAGAAATAGTGAGATATGTAAAATAGAATACAATATACTTTATTGCACACAAGAGAATATTACGAAACATAATCACAACAACATAGGTATACCAAAGGCGGCCTTATCGCTAAGGTAGCAATTTCTACCAGGCAACCCTTTAGATATTTTAATCTTTCACTTTCTACCACTATCATTACAATTTATGATACGAGATTTTTTTTACCGGCTTACTGCGATTATTTTCAGCGCCCTCAACAATAAGCCCTCTCTCATTTAACCTATTATATACTCGTATAGTTAGATCGCAAATAAAACACACGATGAGGTACACTATCCTGAGTGACCTATATTCGTGTCTGGATCGGATGAACTGTAGGCGGGATGAATCCATAGGACGTGACGATTGTCTCGGACAGAGTCGTGATCTCATCAGAACTCACACCCAGTTCCCGGATAGCCTACAGAATCTAAATCGCTTTACTAAGAACGAACATTTTAGATGACTAGATAGCTAGAATGATTTTCCTTATTATATTTTTATAGGAATGAGGGGCGAGAGACGAATCTCTATTCATGTATGACTGTGTTACATAGCTATAATCTTTTTGTTTTTCCATTCGATACCTACATTTTCTTTACATGATAAACAGTGGCCTAGTAGATGTCATTGTCAATACCTCTTTCTGAATCGAAGGGAAAATAATAAAACATTAGGCTTGTGCAGAAACTCCAACCCGCATCTCCATGGCTGTTCAGACCATACATAACAGACGAATTCACTACTAATTGAAGCACCAAGTGTCCGTACCGTACGAGCCTTACTAAATTCTTTATATCTTTTTCTGTCTTTTAGTCTACCTTATGTGTCTTAAAACAAACAAAAAAAAATTCAAATGTTTCATTCAAAGTAAGATTTTACAAATCACTTTTCGACGTCGAGGCGAGTTCACAATTTGGCTGTCTTCTGTGGAGAGAAGACAGCCAGATTTCTCGCCGGAAGAAACTCCACAGGCGTTGCATCTTTTCAAAATATTTTACAAAATTATTATTATTTACAAACAAAAAAAAACTCTTGTAGAAATATACTTCTTGCAATATATATACCCAAAAATCAATTACCTATGTTTTAAGAAAAAAGACAAAAATAGTATCTTAATTTTATACCTTCGTTGTACTTTAAACAGTTTTTTAGTTCAAGGGCAACTCCCTAATTTCGACAGATATTTTTATACCGCGACATTATTTATACCTTAAATACGTAATTTTATTAAGCTTTCCAGAAACGTCTGTAGGCAAAAATAGAAACCACAAATGTGTCAAATACAAAAATAATTTTCGATCAAAACAACTTCGATTCGTCGAATCCAACCCGGTTTGGTATTATTACTTACGGTACCACCAACTCGAGTGTTGATCATTGCTCTTATGATTCCCAGAATATTATCCGTAGACCTCTAATTGTGTTCAGCAAAAACACAAATCTACTGACAATGGCAGTCTGAGCAATACGTTGAGTAACCAGCTTTTGGATGGCGGTGACTCACTGCCTTACTCCAGAGTCGATCTAAGTACTAAAGGAAAATGCCATGAACGCTTTCGAAGTAAAATATTAGTCATATAATTGTATTTAAATCATTACATTGGTTTTATGAATGAACGTATTATTATAAAATATGCAATATACGTGTTTATTAATTGGAGGTCACGTACACAAACAATGGTAATAGTAGTACTGAGAACATTATCTCTGTTAATGAAGAAACATTGTGAACACGTTTATACAATATATAATTTGTGTAATTTACTCGTGAGTACCGTTTACCTCTCTAAATATTTTAATAAACAAGTAGGCGGCAAAGGGAATAATAAATCAGAAATGCTGTGATTTTAGATACTGATTGCAGTGTTTATGTTTGTAAAGCAAATAGCACCAACCACGATTATAAAGCTCCGACTTGCTTAATAATTTGTATATATTAAGTTTTGGGTAAAATAGTATTTGTTTTAATATATCTACTTGCTTTATACCCTTATCTGTGGGTATTTTAAATTCCTTCCTAAAGAGCGTCGTTGGTGGCCAAGTGGCAAGGATTTTCGAATTCATATGTACGTTTATTCGACGCTCTTACGGTGAAGGAAAAAATCGTGAGGAAACCTGCACACACCTGCAAAGTAATACAAGGTTTGCGTGTGAAGTTGACCATCCCGTACTGGGTCAGCGTGGTCGACTAAGGCCTATTCACCTTGATTTCAGGGTAGGCTCGAGCCCCTCGGTGGGGACATATATGAGCTGTCAATGATGAATGATGATTAAACTCCTTTAGTACCTAAAGGCTTTTATTGCATATTGCAAACGACTCATTTATTGTCAGTCTTTTTCTGCAGTGATCAAAAAATAATATCAAGAATGACGACTATAATAGGTGTTTAGAAAGCTTTAAATTACAGGGTATCTACTAACATCAATGACACCTCTAACACTAAGATGCCTTTTATTTGTAAATACAACTAATTACAAACTCGTCACAAAAATTGTTTTCGAATGCTATAATATCTGCATTTCGCTCTATTCATCACAAAACAACAGATAGGCAGATAAGTCAAGCAGTTTTGAATATGGAAGCAGTTCTGTAGCGGTCGAGCGGCCGACCCCGTTGCTCCGACGACAACAAAAAACGTTGTAAAACGTTCACATTAATCACACAAGTCCCAGTTCACGTCTGCTTTTGATGATTTCTAATTTGGGACATGTTCGGAAACACCAGAATAAATTATAGGGATTATGAAATGTGCAAGATGAATAGACTTTTAATCCTTATCGATGTTATCTGTTTCTGCTATTATTTTGTCATCTCTTTGCTTCTTAGGTAGCAAATATTTTTATGTGAACTTTAAAAGTACATACAATGTTGCTCATATTATACGACTAAATAAATCTATTACAATAAAAGCAGAACACCAGATGAGCAATCGTGATAACATTTTAGTGCCGATGCCGATTATAAAAGAAATTGAGGAGATTGATTGGAAACAACACTTAAAGAAGATACGCAAGAAGATACACAAACTATAGAAAGCTCTTTAAAATAAGACCACAAAAAAGATGGTTAGAGGAATATTATTTAATAGCGTCCAAAACTTACTTTAGTTTTTGATGTCCAAGAATGAACAATAGAAAAACTCAAGAACTTCAATCAAGAAAGAATTCTGGGAAACAAAGGTAAAGGAGTTCCCAGCATGATTCCTAGCCATTGAATATTGATGAAACGACAGCAGAAACTAGTTAAGTTTAACAAATCACATAATGTTTTAGTGAATTGTGATTGAGTCACGATCGCGATAATGCGCTTCAAATAATCTTGCACTACTCAATATAGGACTTTTAATCCATTTCTATCCTGCTAATATGATAAACGCGAAAGATTGTGAGGATGAATTCGGATGTTCGTTACTGTTTCACACAAAAACTACTGAATGGATTTGCAGGAAGCCTTAAAATAATATAGCTTATACATCAGAATAACACATAGGCTACCTTTTGCTGCGGGAAAATTCCTCATGCCCATGGGAAAAATTGTTAGTGCAGGCGGAGCCGTGGGGCAGAAAGCTAGTACTTAATAAGTATTATTAATTATCTTAAAGTGTAAAACAAATAATAAATATGAATGTGTGTAAACCTCTTTAACCAGTTGATGTGATTTTGTAAAAAGAAATAGACAGACTTGAATATAGCCTACTTTTTCCTACGGGATAACTATATTTCCATACGGAAGGACGAATAGCAATGCGTGTGGCTGCAAGCAGACAGTTCATAAAGTTCTTAACCCTTTCTGACGTTCGAATTAATTTGAAAAACAATTCTCACGAACTTTTGATGCGTGCATAAAGTCGCGACATCAAAAGCCATCGTTGTGTGTGACTCGTGACACAAAAGCCTCGCATAAATCTGCCAGTGTTAAGCACTCGTGACAGTTCAAGGCGGCGAAGTGAGACGGTGGCACACGGTGGCGCCTCCGGAAAGGCTGCTGCCAAATGCTCCTTGACAGATAAGTACTTTTTTACCTTTTTTTTTTCGACTCATGTAGGCTTACTATCAAAGAGGTTGGAAGAGCCAGCTTCGTAAAGCGAAGCTGGCTCTTCCAACCTCTTTGGCTTACTATGTAACAAGACGCTAGAGAAGTTGTCAAACGCGATCTAATGTCAGAACTACTGTGGCTCTTATGTCACTATGTCGCGTCGTGTTTGACAGCTTCTCAAACTTCTCGCGCGTTACGTAGTAAGTAAGCCTGATAAAGTTCCAGCTCTAGAAACGCCTTCATTAAATTAAGTTTCCTTAAGTACTTTTTATAATTCACTAGCTGTTCGCCCGCGGTTGCCCTCGTGGTTTTTTGACTTTTCCTGCGGGAAACAGATTTTTCTCAGGCCTTCAATGTATCTCTGCGCAAAAATTTTGTCAATCACTTGCTACGTTTCAGTGTGGAGGAAGGACAAACAAACAAATAAACACACTTTCGCGTTTATAATATTAGTACAAATTTTTAAGTTTATTCTTTAATATTCGTATGGCTACTTCCAAAATTTGCCTGACACTACATCATTCTACACATAATACCATCCTATCACATTATTATATCGTTTTTATTCAAAGAGCATCGCCAGCCAACCTGCCGTCAAACTGGCAAACTTGTTCTCAGGTATATCTTTGAACAAAAACACAAATATTTATGTGTGTATGAACGATGACAAAAATCAATCGTAATAAATATTTTCTTTTTAATATTTATCCAAAAAGGATCAAACGAAATGTAACTATGTTGAGAACAACCCATTAAAGGGTAAAGGATCACACACTCAGTAATTTCATATCATTTTTACAGCTGCACTCGCGACTCGAACATAACACGACATGACTAAAATGATAGTCGTTATTTGTGTGAACAATTAGTGGAACTACACTTGTTTACTTTTTAATGAACAAAACTCACGTATTATAGCAACAAGTTGATTACGACAAAGAATTGGCTAAAGAATACAATGATAATGATATGGTAACATTTTGTAATAATCAATGATCAAAAAATCAAAGATCTTTCATTCATTCCTGCTCAACCAGAACAATTTAGGTGCATGATTTTTAAAAATGCAAAAATAATGCAAATTGTGTGTGATGTAGGTATGTATACAATTCTGTTCGTAATAAGTGCATAATTGTATTTCAAGTAATTATTAAAATTACGCGGCAATTTTATTAAGCCCGTAATCTAATTTAATTTGTATGTAGGTACAGTATATTATTCAAATAGAACCTTATCAAAACAGAATATTAAACAAAAGTATCTCGTAAATTATTTATGTAATCAGAACAAAACTAGTAATTATACGTTCAAAAGAAGTTCCAGTGTTGTCTGATTTATTCTTATAATAATTGAATTGAAAAAGCAAAACGTTTATTACCTATTTTATTATCTAGCACATAATAGCGTGTTTAGTTTTCGTTCACTTCATTGACCTACAGAATAAACCTTATTTTAGCGATGTCAATAACGGTTCTTCATTATTTATTTGCAGAGGCGCGGTCAGACATTTAATAAATCCATTCATCTTTTACGTCTATAGCCACAACCATGAAAGAGGTTCTACTAGTGCGAATTTAACGGACACACTGACACACCCAAACTTCTTATAGCCACAAAACCACTTGAACCGAATAAAACAACTCCCATTTGCATAGTAAACTTATTTATAGCTACTTACATATCTCGATTAGAAGATTGAATCGTAACTTTTACGACTTCGATTACAAATAAAGTTTCACATAAAATGTTTTGGAACACCCACAAAACATTAAACCACACACAGTTGTTTAATTTTAGCACTGGAGCGTTGATATGCAAACACTTCTCGTTCGTATAAATAAATATTAAGTTAATCGATCGATTGAAAATAAATCGGCACGTCTCGCGAGGGATCGAAGTTTGATTTTCGAATGAGGAACGTTCGACGCTGCCGTCGGTAGTGGTGGCGCGCGCGCGAATGAATGGTTGGTTTACTTACTACTGGTTGTATCAAGGATTGTTGAGATGAGAATATGACTGAGGACCGAGTACTGAGGTTCGGACCTCACCACGAGCCAGCTAACGAAGTTGAACAGGAGACAATAACGAGTTTCGTAGTTACAGATGAGGAAAATTTGAATGTTATAGGTATAAAGAATTACGTCACACTGCGCAGAATTTACAGTAATATTAATATCATTCATTACAATAACTTACAATGTAAATAAAGTAATTATTTACAAGCACAATTTAGGCAATCCTGTCTGAAGTACCAAAATAAGACTAATTAAGTTAAAACTCATTTAACAGACTTTAATAGAAACACATAATGTAAATCACTCCGGCCGGATACTTTGCGTTCAAATACCCAAAACTTCTAGTTACACCATAATCAAAATTAACAAAATCAATAATTTAGAAAAAAAGTCTTACAAGATAACTAATAGGATATCTTACAGATTTTTACCGCAATAATAACGATCGAATCAACAACACAATAACAGTAATAAATCACCAAGCAGCCAGCCCGCAACAGCAAGCAATCGTTTGTTTAGACAAGTCATCTCGACTAACGATCTATCACATGGGTATTTCGCAAAAAACTCCTTACAGACATTTCAACTATTTGTTTTTTGTTCGCTATTGGCCTAGCGATGAAAGGACCATGTGGGAGGCCCACACTCAAAACCCTAATCAGCAGTTAAAGGGCTGATATTAAGAACGCATTATGAGATGAAATACTGTTTTTAAAACCACTTTAGTGTTTTGTCGTGGGAATTATCGATAGCTATTTTGAGTGTTGTGTAATTTAATTTCAAGGATTTGTTTGACATATTTTTATGTTAATAAATTAAGTTTCTATAATTTTAATAAAAATACTTTTTATCATAATTAACAGCTCACAATATGTCCTCCCTCACTGAGCGGCTACTATTATTTCAAAAATATTAAATAACTTAGTCAATAAATTCCTTCCTTGATGAACTTTGAATGCAAAGTTTTCCTTAATTCGAACTAAAAACCAGATTAAAACAGTCAAAAACAAACAGGAACCATAGTATTTCATTGTTCGAGCAATGAAATGGTTAACAAGTGGTGCACTTCCCTCAACACTTGCTCAAACAATACAAACTTTTAACTTTACCTAGCGACGAAACGATTAAATGCCACCGTTTGTTGTAAAATATGTTGTTATATGTTTGTTCTTTTATTGTAAAATATGGACGTGAGCTCGAACGCAGACGATTACATTCTGATTTAGCTTTGCCTATAAGTTATCGTCTAAGCAGATTTAATTCTAAATTATTCAAGAGATTCGAAGGAAAGCTTTAGATCAGAAGTGGGATGTTATTGCTCAGGTAAAAAATGTCTTCATTTAGAGAACATAAAATGCTTATATCACGATTATCTAGTATAGGTCGTACCTATTCTAATAATATGAACGTGAAAGTGTTTTTTATGTTTGTCTTTCTTTTACACTGAAACTAAGCAAGCAACAGATTAACATGATATTTTGCACAGAGGTAGATTGAGTGCCAGAGAGTGAGATAGGCTATATTTTACGTCATTTTCACGAAAAGTCGTAAATTTTAAAAAGGTATTTACTCTAATTTCTTTTAAAGTAAATACCAAAGAAAGTATCCCATGCTTAAACTGATTTGTAAGTTTGCCAATAACATGTCAGTAGGGTATTTTACGACGTATTCTTGCGAGTTCCTGCTACAACCGCGCTTGATCGCGCATTGGCTATGGGAATGGTTTCGAAACCAACATTTTTCAACATAAGTTTGCTGCTGTGGTTCCGTCTCATAAACAATGAATAATAGGAGGCCATTGTGAAATTTGTTTGATGCGGTGCAATATTCAGATCGCATAAGTTAAGTAGGTTCTATTAAATTCCTGTGCGTGCAATCTAAAAAACAGGTTGTATCAAATGGTAATTTACAAAGAAAACGTTTTTTCATAAATCGCCCTTATGTTCAAAGAAAGAAAGAAAATACTGCTAATGTGAACAATATCAGATTTTTCAAATGTTTTAATTTTCTCCTGATAGCACAGAATAAAATAATAGTACTAGGTCTGATAGTGAATTGAATATCCTTCCAGTAATTACCCTTCATATAACCGTCAATTTCGCGACACAAGCGTAGGTCATCTAAAAAAATATATAGTGGCGTATATTAGAAACCTTACACTAAACCTTATGCAACGATTAATCGCCCGCAAGATATTAAATTAGATGTAAAGTTTTTACACCAACATCCTATCGGAGCTAGGGGCTAGTGTGCATACAAATGTCGCGTCCTCTGCGGCGGATGTGGTCGCTGCAAGTTGACCCACCGCAACCTATCGGGTTACGCAATACGCAACCGGGTAGACCAGGTAATCTATCGAATGCTAACTTAGTAAAACAAACTACTTATCTAAGTACATAATATCGTTAGTCGATAGCTTAATATGCCTTGAATTGCAAGGAAGAACATTTTAAAGAGTAATTTACGGTCGCTCACGAAATATCCAAGGATGACACACCATTTAGAAAAGAATTTGTTTTTTTTAATAGACTTTTGTATGATGGTTGCGCTAACACCAACCTGAAATCAATTTTGAATATAATTTCCATCTGTTTATCGGGAGTAGTTTTCATCGGTAAACAAATCCAAAATTACTCAAGTTAAATTCACAGAATATTTCAAAAGTAAACACGTGCTCATTGTTATGACAACTTTCTTTTATTTATTTTTGATCTGACTTTCCCGCGCCGGAAGCGATAGGCGCTGCGCAGGATTCGGGTTTGTAGGCTGGCTATACATGGACTGCGCAAGAGTATCGTGTGCGTACCTGCCCGAATGATTTGTGACCGATAGCTATTTCGAGCTAACCAAATATTCCATCGCTTTCATTTTTGTCTGCCGGTGTTTATTATTAAAAGCCGCACCGGATATTTGAAGGTAATCTGTTTTGACTAGCTAAGATTGATTTTATTGCTTATGAGACTTTAATAAGGGATTTAGTTAAATTAACGAGAGCATTTTATACTATCCCCTTTTTGTTGTTTATAATAATTTTAGTATTTAACTATTAGCTAAATCTAATCGAATTAGGTTAGGTAAGTCGTAAGATTGATATCAGAGATGTTGGCATAATCACTATAATAAACATGCTTGGTAAGCAAATTGAGGATCGCAGTTGCTACAAAGGTGAACGAACACAACAAACGAACATCCTTCGGGTTAATGGTGACCTAATGAATGACCTTTAATCATTCGTTTTAGGACACCCAAACGCAAACCTCACAGACATGTGTTTTTATGCCTGTTTCAGGCTTTTGCGGTTTGTACACATTATACCATATTTTAAACGGGTCTTATTCGTAATTATTTTTTAATAGGTATGGTTCACACATACTTTATGCGCCTACGTCAGCTCGCCACTAGAGCAGGAGCATGCCCCCCGAAACATTATTATTATTTATTTCAAAACTAGCTGTCCGCCCGCGGCTATACGCCCGCGTAGTTTTTTTTTCCCATTTTTTTTTTACCTTTTAAACCTTCCCTGGACTTCCACGAATATTTCAAGACCAAAATTAGCCAAATCGGTTTGGCCGTTCTCGAGTTTTAGCGAGACTAACGAACAGCAATCCATTTTTATATATAAGAAGATTATCACATTTGACCCGCTTAAAATACATCCATCGTCATCAGTCATCACCATTTTGTTTTTCTACGTTGCTCGTACAATGGACCGCAAAGAAAAAGAATCGGTTAGAAAATCTTTAAAAGTACCTGACCTAGCTTTATAAAACAAAGACTTTTAAGCTTACTTATTTTTTCATCGAAACACGTAATATATTACGGAATTTAATGATAGGATCTTACCATTTGCTGCGGGTTTCTGGGCTTGCGGTGTGCTCGAGGCACCTTGAGGCCGGTGACTCCTTCCAGCACATCAGCCAGGAGTAGGCCGTCAGCGCAGTCCCTGGCCAGGCCGGCGCCCGAGCCCCCGGCCCGGCGGCGGGACCGCGCCCGCTCCAGGTAGTGGTTCGCCCAGTCTGTGTAAATCTGGAAGAAAAAGGGATACTTTTAAAATGGTTACGTTATCGGACACATACCTACATAAAGCCCGACCAGTAAAATTAAAAGACCTCGCCATATTGCGGAATTTCAATGGAACTAAAAACTTAAGTACAATTCTACTTCGTGAGAGGTATATACGTATTATAACTATAGTTTTTTTTATTATTTCTCTTTTTTTAAGGTTACGTATCTTAGTTACTTTTTAACTTACATTAAAAGTACTATAAAATTGTTTTACATAATCGTGAAACTAAACTTAGTTTAGAACCCGTATTTCCGTATTTTCAAAATGCCAAAATAAAATAAATGTAGGTACATTTATTCTTGCTGAGAGAACTTTACCAAATCTGTGTTTAAATGTCAATTTATTTTGGTACCGTGTACTGAGCGATCAAACTTTTGTAAGAGGTTAACATAGGTCGTGGTCACGGCCATGTTCACACTCTGAATAGACCTTTTAAAAGCTGGTCATGCGAATTATTGCCCGCGAATTTATACCATAATGCAAAACTGTTTTATTCAGCTTCAAAACGACTGTTTATAGAAAGGGTGGCATGAGCCTAAAATATGGGAAGTTAAATGTTACTACGCAAAGAGTTTCGGTGAGAAATGTGCGTAATATTTTATGCCTTAAGTTCGCACTGAGGAGGCATTACATTATTCACGGCAGGATCAAGAGCGTAATAAAAGTTTTACGTTCTCACCCTGTACATTCCATGGAATCTAGAACGAGATGAGGTCACCAGTAAGTGAATGAGCCTCGTATGGCGAGCGTAAGTGCACTGAATTGTTTAAGGGATTAAGTCATGTTGGACAATTTGCAGGAGAATGGGCACAAGTGGAGTCTGGAGACGCGACTAAGTGACGCCGGCTACGGCCCAGGGCTGATAGGATATCTCGTTACCATTATTATGAAAATTGGAAATATGCCCATTCTGTCCGAGTGTACAGCGCCGTGCAAAACTAAGCGGATATAATTTTCTGTACCAGTGCAAAAGTTGGCACTATGTGCTTCTCCTTAGGTACCTACCTATCTATTATTATACTTATTTAAATCGTTTTCTGTGTACAATATCAAATTTACGACTACGAAATCTTCATGTCCCTTTTTAACCAAACAGTAAGGATTCTCATATTTTAAAGTCTAAAAGAAGAAATAAATTACAATGTAATTTTTTTTATCATACTGCCAACAACGTGACCAACATTAGATGTTCATTAAAAGTGATAGGTCGTTCCGTTTATCTTTCAAAGAAAATACAGTAAAGGGATAACTTTTAAAGCAGTTATAAAAAAATATATGTATGTATTGGTTGCGCAATTTTAAAATAGATCTAAAACCGACAACCCTGAGAGTAAATGATTATAAACTGATATAGTTGAAGCTCTTGCTATTATCCCACTAATTACTCCAAAGCTCTGCTTTGCTCTGATAAAAAGGGGTACAAAAATATTTATTTTCTACGTTTAGGCGTTTCAACAACAACAAGATCTATAATATAATCGAAAATCGAACAGCTTTGTTGGTTTTATGGTAAGCTCGAGTCCCTTGGTGAGGAAGAATTTGAACTGATACTGAAAACAGTATCGATATACGCTTTTCGATTTTCGATTATAATATTATAGATCTTGTTGTTGTTAAAACGCTTAAACTGAAAACAGTATCAGTTCAAATTCTTCCTCACAAAGGGACTCGAGCTTACCCTAAAACCAACAACGCTGTTCGATTTTCGATTATATTATAGATCTTGTTTCTTAAATACATTTTTCATTTATCGTACGAGTATAATGTCATAACTTATTCCTCCATGATAATATTCAAAAGGATTTAGGTTGACATAGATCAATATTCTTAGATCCATATCAGGCAATCGAACTCAATAATAGGAAGAGCGTGACAAAGTTACTTATTATTAATATACACACGTGTTCTTAGGAGGTCAAGGCAAGACCTCCGTGATATATTATCAAAGATTTTATTTATTGCTATCGCGGCGCAAACAAGCCATTTTTTAAGTCACAATTAAGTAGCCGCAAGTAGGGTTACCATAGCGATCATTAAGATCTCAGGTTTTTAGGATTTTGGAAAAATTAAGGAATCTCAGCACGCAAGCGCGAACGAGTTATCTTAGTTCTGAAAACAAAGTCCTATTTTAAGTTACAGTTGTGAGAAAATATCACAATTTTTGATATAATCTCAGGACGTTACAGTTAAAATCAGGCTTTTTCTCAGTACCTATTTTATTTATTTTTTCTTGGTTAGCTTTTTATTACAGGCGCCCACCCAAAAGAGCTTTCAAAACCAAAAGCTCTTAGGTTACGAAATTATCACTACATGAACTTTTTTATGTGTATAAATATTATTTGTTTATGATATCGAAGAAAAAATATATATTTCAAAAGAGACATTTAAAATTTTACCATGATTTAAATTTAAATTTGTATAAGAAAGAACCATCAGTATGCGCAGCACTTCAAGTAATGATTAATAAAAAATGCTATCATTTATTTTTTCATAATCCAAAAAGCATCTCATTACTCTGTCTTAGACCTGTACAGACTACTATCACACGCTTGTTATTCAAATCTCTTTTGAATAGCCTTCGATTGTAATAAATCGACTGGTAAGACATTTATTACTTTATCTCCCATATCTAGGACATTATGTGTCCGTTGTACACTTTAAGAACAGTAGGTATTGTATCGAGGTGGGACTCTAAGCAACATTGTTGGATAACAACATTCAAGTATAGAATACGAGTATTATGACAAAATAATGTGACATAGTACGAATACGTTGACGAATAAGTGATTCCATTGGACTTACAACCGGGTTGTTTATAGACCCAATTTACGGAAAAGTTAACGTGGAAACTTTCAAATGTACGATGTGATTAGTTATTAAAACTGCTCAAATAATTGCAACGCAACTAGTTTATAAAGAGGAAATTTCGCTACTGATTGAGATAGCTTAGGAAGAAAACCAACTGTCATATGACAGTTGTAAAAAAACAATAAGAAAATATACCTATGATATAAGGTTCAAAATAGCACGATGGTGTAACAAGGGGTACAACGTACCGTGTATTATTTGCGCTCAAACGTAATTTACGCTCACAATGCGTAAGTTCCCCGAACTCGACCAAAAATAAACAAATCTACTCAAACTGCAACTAAACATATTCCCTAAGCGAGAACCCCCAAACTGGGGTTCTGTGTTTTCACAAGATAAAGGTTATGTAAAGGATTATGTGTAAAATTAGATGTCTTGTCGCCAGTAAAATTAAAGTTAAAAGGAATGTTATACAAAGCTAAATTTACCTAGCCTCCTTGATGTCAATACATAAATAACCAACATTTCCATGGTTGGCGAAATTGGGTAGCTTTTAATTAATAACACCTTTGAAAAAAAGTATTACTTATAAAATTATAGAAATTTGGATCTTAAATCAAAATGACTTTTTTATTCGAATCATAAGTTTAATTAATTTGACATTATAAACATGAATTGGATTTCATCAAAATGAATAAATCAAGATACAGTTCAGGAGATATTATTTTCAGTCGCAACTACCAAAATAGTATTGATGTCTTTCCTTTAATCTTAGAGACGTTGATGCCATGTGATGAAATGAAATGCAGTTCTTCCTTCCCGCGGTCTTCCCGGATGCGCATCAAATTAACTCGCAGTTCATCTGCTTTCTCTATGAACCATTTTCTATCCTACTTATATTATAAACGCGAAAGTTTGTAAGTATGGATGGATGTATGTTCGTTACTCTTTCACGCATAAACTGCTGAATGGATTTGAATGAAACTTTACAATAATACAGCTTATACATCAGAATAACACATAAGCTAGTTTTTACCGCGGGAAAATACCTCATTCCCATGGGAAAATCAGTTAGTGCGGGCGGAGCCGCCGCCGCGGGGCGGAAACATAGTAGGGGTAATATTGTTCTACATGAAATCTTAAATACTCTTTAAAATCTCCTTCGGAAAAGAGGCGTGTATGTATAAATTAAACAATGAACTTTAAAATATTCAGTCGTTTTTGAATATATATTTTTTTTCAGATAAACAAAAAAAAACAATGGTATTTCATTTGAGAACTACTTTATGTTCCAATCAAATTTTCAGTTTCTTTTAAGAATTATATCTTCAAAGTGAGTGATTATGATTATTATGTACGAATATAATCTTTCTATTGAAAACAAGTTAAAAGAAATTGGCTTTATAAAAACGATTGATATAACCTTTGTGCAGCAATTGGGCCAATTTCATTGAATGGCTTGGTCGCTGGTAATAAAGCTATTTGCAGTCTTTGACCTGTCAGCGCGGACGAGACGAGATTCGCCACTCGGATGCTCGAGGTAGGTAGACTGACTGGACCACAGACTAGTTAACCTTGCAAGACCGTTATAAGGTCAATTATGGGTCAAATCAAAGTTGAAGACATGCTTTATAATCATTTACATTTCAGGAAAAAGTATTTTTTCTGTTCTTCTTGTTAATAAGTAAAATTAAACGCTATTCCTGTGTCACACATGATTTGAACACATTTTTTTAAACTTTCGTAAAAACGGTGGTACCTACCTATTATGGAAATAAAGTTTTGGAAAACACATATGAAAATCAGAGATTAAGACTTCAGTCCATAATCCTGGTTAATAATAGCATAAAATTTAAGCGAAGCAATTTTGTACAGAAAAGGTCATGTTTTTATTAGCAACCTTATCTTTTCGTATCTATTATTTTATTCTGTAACCGTTTAATAAGTAACTATAAATATTTATTTTTCCTAGTGAGTCTTTGCGTCTTTTTTGTTCTATGTATGTATGTAACCTGAGCGCAGTATTATGTTGATTAAACGCCTCACTAAAGTCGCTGCAGCCAATTTAGAGGAATGCGTTTGATTGCTACCAGTCAGTCTTGTTCTGAGACCTTAAATAAATAATACTTGATTTCTGCTGGATTGTTATTTCAAACATAGACCAATCCCACACGTGTTTATGTTAATTTAGAACAATTTAAACGCCTGATATTAGAATTTAATTAAGTAGAAGATAGTCTACTTTTATATAGTCATTGTTTATTTTGCCGCCCTAAAACTTCGGTTTTAAATTTTAATGTAATATACTTACTCATAATAAAAGCCGAGTTGGAGTTCAGCGTACGCTTCATTATTTGGCATCATAATAAATCATTATTATTTTGACGATACAAATATCACATTGAATCGAAACGAAAATAAGTTTAACCGCGTATATATTTTATTATACTTGTTAAAGTAAGTAAAATCTTCATCTATTGTTCAACGAAAAACCTGCAACAGGTGATTTATTCTTAAGCATATACATATGCGTAATTTAAAAAAAGTACAACACATGTTTTCAAAACTTCAAAACACACACTTTCCGTCAAACTTATGAACTGAGGTGAAAATCTAAATGCGTTAAGCACGGAAGCAAAATGGGGTCGGCTTTTAATAAATCTGGGCGGACTGGCTGGCACACGGAACAACACCGCAGTAGATCATTACTAGCAGACGAGAGGGATATTAGAGACAACATAGAAACAAATGTTTAATTTATAGAAAATAAGTTTAAATTGTTCATCAAATCTTAATCTTACACTAACACACAAAAACTCAACCAACTCTTAAACTCCCTCGCCGCCTCCTCCGCCTCTTAAACTTTTAATCTTAGTTCAAATATCGAAATATCGAAAAAAACCCCTAATCCATAAAGTTATATTTATTTTATTCTATGCTTTCATGCTTCACCGGACTTGAAATATAAATCGTCTTCACTAAATAGTGGACTTTTCGCTAACTGGACCAACCACAAACAATTTATTTCATATTTTTTTCTTTTGAGGTAAATTATTTCTCGAATAACGAATATGTAGAGGAGAGTAAACCAACGATTTGAGAGAGCCTAGTGAAGCCATACAGGTAGAATTTTGTGGAAATCTTTTGCCAGCAATATGTAGATTTCAGTCGTTTATTCTTTGATCAATCTATTTCTCGAATCAACAAAGTCAGCCCCACAGGTCAGCGCGTAGGTAGGTATCTAGTATCTACCAGAACTGTCACAAAACTTAAGAGTTCTTGTGTAAATTTCTATTTTGAAGCTAATTAAAGTTACTGATTTCGACACCAATAAAAACGACGTGTGTACAAACATAGATAACAACAAATTATATTTCGTTTTCTTCGTTCTATAGTATCCGCATTAAAATATAAAAGTCGTGGATAACGAAATATTACAAATTGGCAATTTGAAATGTAATTTTATACCTAGCCAGTATAGTATGTTTTATAGCGCAGCAGTAAAATAAGAATAGGGATCCTAGACACAGAAAATACAATAGTATCCTAGAGCACGTACCCAGCGTAATTCTCAGCTACGTGACGCGTTTCCGCGCGAAATACATTTGTCTTCTACTCGAGATTCCATTTCTTATAAAAAGACTAAACCTATAAACGAGAAAGTAGTAGGAAAAAGTTTATCTTCTATTCGTAAGAGTCTTTAAAACAATTGGCTTGATGAATTGTCCTTTCAGTAAACGAATAACGTCTGTTAGGCAAAGGTAGGATTGATCGGTGCTGTTTTTTTGACAAGTTCTTCAAATTAAGGATTGTTAGGTTAGGATTAGGCTTTTATTGATTACTCGAATAAATTATATTGCAAATATTATTTTACGACAGTTTTAAATGTGCTAGGTATAGTATATTTTCAAAAACTATTGATGGCGGGAATGCTTTAATCCAGAAAACCCTTTTACCTGGCGAATAAACTAGATTATTATTTTAAAAAATATATCGAGATAGGAAAACCTTTTTACCTGTACAATGGAGCGGGTCTGTCTCGTGACGTCATCAGTAGAGCCCTGTATGGATCGGGGCGCGCGAATGCATGTGGGTATCATATTGTTGACTCCCAAACAAACACACAAGGACTAACTCATTTTGTGAGTACACAACATTCTTTCTTCTGCCACTATGTCTGTTGTAACCAATAGAGTTCAGATTTCAGGACGACAGAAAAAAAAACGATTATCAAAAATAAATATAAAAATATTTGTATGTAGAAACCAAAGGTAGAATAGGTCAAACCCGCATCGTCAACTAAGGGCCTTTATTAAGGGTGGGGTGGGTTCCAGCCCCCCCGTGGGGATATAATATAGCTGCTAACGACGAGGACGATACAAATACATATTATTGATAACAAAATAAAAAAAAACGCCCATAAACAAAAACAAATATCGTAATAATAATTGCAGCTAGTTTTTTCATTTGTGCTTAAAAGCGTAATTCTGACTTCTGAGATACCGAAGCAACAAGCTTGCCATGAAAAAGATCATCCTGAAGAAAAAGATATATCTACGAATACTGTTTAAGTAGTAAAAACAACAAAATAGAACAAACTGGGTGCGTCACGGATCACGCATGAATGGATGTGTCTGTAGTGCGATAAACTCGAGATATTTACTCTCGGGCGCCGGCGCGGGCGCCGCCCACGCTAACGTTTCGATACGCAACACTTACTCATAGTGCTCATAGTTTCAGTAAAGCACACTTCAACTAAAACATTATCTGCTACTATGATTATACTCTTAGTGCATTGTTCTCAAATAAAATAGTTCATCAGAGCTATTCTAACAGACAGTTCGCAGGTCGTGAACATTTTACATAAGTTTTTTAAATCTATATAAGTACCTAAATAACTACTACTCGTCCACTGCTGGAACGAGGCCGCTCCTTTAAAAGGCAGATATTTTCGTAAACCTCACACCTGGCAGGCAGATTGTAGTTAGACATAGATGTAGGTAGGTGAACACTGCTGCTTATTCAATGGATTATTCACACCCACTGGAAGGGCTGGGTTGGTTTAATTCTAAGTCTAGAACTATGTTATATACGGCATAACATGATGATTATATTTTTTTGGTTTACTTACATATAATTTCATAGAAAAAGAAATATTTCTTTATGAAAAATAATTTCTAATACCTGAATAATATATAATTTAAGTACCGATATGCCGGTGCATAGCAACGCCATCTACCTACTTTAAAACAACCACAATTCAAGTTAGTTTCGTGGTCGCCAGTACTAACTCCTTCATAATCAGCATAATAACATTGCAGCGTAGGCGCCGCAGAACCGATTATATTGAAATGAAATAGAGGGTACTCGTTTGACGCAAAGACAATGGCTGGGAACCGATCGGTGGGAGGGAGGGCCACTCATAATGTTCTGTTTATTCATACAGATTATGCTAGATTTGGCCACAGAGTAAGTTTATACGTAAAAGATACAGACATAGACCAGCTATATTATTACATTCGAAACATTTTGAGAAAAAAATAATTACATTACTGTATTTTTGATTCGCATTTATTTCATTTTATTAATTTTAACAAAATAATTACCTCACAATGCACCGAAAAGAACTTGTTTCAAAATCAGCAATGGACTGCTTGCACGATATTATTATTCAATTCGTTTTTGTTCTTACAAATTTTATCTAGATGTCAAATTGACAGTACTTACAAAATAATTAGTTCACAATACATACTACATAATACATAATTAGTTCACAACACACACATATATAATAATTTCGAACGAAAGGCGCGGAAAGGAGGACGCACCTCATTTGTATCGCCGCTTTGAGCTTCGTCGTTTGAAACACCATAAACCAGTCACCGAGCCACTAAAATAATAACGTCCTACTCTACTATCATATTCCATGAATTACGATTTCCTCAGTTTTCCTTACATATTTCCCTACTTCAGTCAAACTTTTAATAGAAAGAGTATTCCCAAAATGAAAGAAGGTACGCGATAGATCTGTTATCTTCATAAAACAAACAAACGTGAGCTTCCATTTCATCTCGTCATTATGCCGATTATAGTAACAGGAAGATTACGTACAAATAAAGATTACAGCGTCTTCTTCTTCTTCTTCTCATCCTGTAGTCCCTAATCAGGGACATAGGGCTCTCAGCATACTCCCCCACCGCGACCGATCGTGCGCCGCAACCTCTAACTCCGGCCAGCTCATGCCAAGGGATTGGGCCTCCTTCTCGACAGAGCGCTGCCACGTAGTTTTTGGTCGACCTCGCTTTCTCCTTCCCGGTGGGCGCCATTGCAAGGCCTGCTTGGGTATGTGGTCGTTGGTTCTCCTCAACGTATGACCTATCCAGCGCCACTTTCTATACCGGATTTCCTCCTCTATGGGCTTCTGGTCAGTCAGCCTCCACAGTTCCGTGTTACGAATGGTTCGCGGCCAGAAGATTTTCAAAATTTGTCGCAAGCATTTGTTGACAAATACTTGGAGTCGGCCGGCAATGTCGTTCTTCACGAACCATGTTTCGCACCCGTAGAGAAGCACAGACTTGACATTAGAGTCGAACATCCTAAGCTTAGTGCGGCGCGATATAATTGAGGATCTCCAGACAGGTTTTAGGCGACCAAAAGCTGCTCTAGCTTTGTTTACCCGGGCTTCCACATCTGGCTCTGTTCCGCCTTCAGGACTCATAACACTGCCCAAGTAGGTGAACCTCCCCACCCTTTCCACGATTTCACCGCCGATGTTGACAGGAGTGGCATCAGTGGTATTAAGGCGCATTTCTTTGGTCTTTGAACAGTTTATCCGCAGGCCCTCCTTCACCGCTTCACGACATAGATCATCTGATTTGGACTGCAAGTCTTCACGCGTTGTGTTACAGATTACAGCGTTATTGAGTCTATTACACGATCGATTAGGTGTTAACAGATCAGTTTCATTTAACTTTAAATCAGAGAGATAGATGACCTTATCTTGATAATATTTTTTTGAAACGTAAGCGTAACTTATTTGTAAATATCTGACTCACTGTTATGTCTACAAGATCTTAAAAGTTAAAATTATTCGGTCATCTAAAAAAATTGCGAGCTCTATTTATTTTTAGTGATTATCCTGAACAATATACGAGTACATACCAAATTAGAGTAAGCGATACATATAAACACTAGATAAAAAGTGTTTACAAAAAAAAAACTGTAAACAAAAACAATATCATCGAATCATACATTATTCAAATCACCGTTGACTCTAGGTCTAGATAGATAGAAAGATGTAATAAAACGTTTATAGCATTAAACATACACGTACTTGTGTTCTGTAGTATGTCTTGTTTTATTTATTTTTGGCACAAATATATTTTTTATTATACTAGCAAATTCAGGTCAGAGTAACAAAATTGGGGTAAAAAAGGTTATTTATATAAAATACGAGTATGTAGAGGCATGAAGGCAGACACAAAAAGCGTTTTAGAGCCGCACAGAGGTGCGGGCGTCCGCATCCGACCTGTGTGTTTATTTACGCGTGTGTCAAAAGTTCGACACGCGCGCGTATAAATAGCCGCGGAAGGTGTGGGAGCAACGACCTGCGTGACATAATCATAAAACACGGACATTTACAACACCTACCGCAATTGTAGTGCAGTCGGTTAATCGGGCCTCGGTACAATCATTGTGAGAAATTCTATTTTTTGCTTTAAATAAAACAAATAATACAGCAATTAGTAGAACTATCTTGAAACGTTTAATCACTAAAACCATGGCACGTATTTTGTGTTTATAAAAAGAAAAACGTAGGTAATAATAATTCAATGACTAAAATTATTTACATTATTTACTAGACATAATATTTTCTTTCATGAGAAATATTGTTTATTTAGTACATTGTTGTTCTAAAATAAAATTATCATTATCATTATCATTATCTATTTCTATTAGCTTTCATTTCCATGTAATTTTTTACATCAACTGGTTTATTTATACCTACATTAGGTACAATTTTTTGGATTTCATTATCTAGATTTCCAGAATTATCGTTCAGTATATCATAAAAAATGTGTTGTAAATCTAAATAATTGGCAATATACAAATATGTAACAATTGAGTACTAATTCATCTGTACAGAAAACAAGTGTGAAGGACTGTACAAAACTACATTTGTAACGTTGAGACAAAACGTTTTTAAAACGTGGAGATAACGGGCGGACCGTAAAGGGATTTATGTGGCTGCTACACTATTTATGCACATAATCAAGCAATGTTTTATGCCTTAGTTGAGTAATGTGTTTTTTATGCAGCTAGAGTGGAGCACTTTACTCTTATTGAATATGGCCCAATGACGGTTTTTCTAGGAATGCGGCCAGTGAATATAGAAATGATTTCTAATACCAGATTAAATTATTTCTATTATCGTGTGATCGATACAATTGGGTGTTAAAATTATATATGGAGATCAGGAGTTTTCTAATTGAAAAGATTATGTTTATTTAGGCTGAAGTTTTTGGTTTTAACATAGTTCTAGAATGTTATAATGTAACACTTTATTCTCAAACAGTCGTAAATTAATCTCAAGTACAACGATATTTATCTATTAACACTCTTTCCAGAAATTTATCTATCACGTTTCCTACTGGGAAAAATATGTAAATTGTTAATTTTATTATAATTAGTAGTTTTTTTTAATTTGTAATTTTGGTTTGTGTGGTAGGTTAACCTCGAAATCCACACAATAAGCAGCAGCAGCAGCAGCAGTAAAGATATGTTAACTATCTATAAAATAAGATATCTTATGTTTATTAATACTTCATATAAATATAATTCCAATCAGAAGTTAACAAAAAAGCTTTTACGGTTCTATTATTGCTTAGGTGCGGTGCGCGATAGCCTCAAATGTGCTCGTAGCCAAAGCTGCAACCTTATCGGGAACTCCCGTTATTAGACAGAAGATACTGATAAAACGATAAATACAGGTTGATACCACAACAAACAATTAATGATTCTATGTTATATCAAATTCAACTATTTTTATACCAATATTTTAGGAAAGGAAAGGATCGGTAATGAGAATAATTTAATTCATAACCAAAAAACGTAGAATCACAATTCTATTCCAATATTCTGAAAAGACTGGTTTTAAATATTAATCTTGTTTTTTTTTTTATCGAGTTTTTTTTTATTTTTCAAATCAAAACAGGTTTTCTTACCATCCCGTATATTGATCGGCCTTGGTTACCAATATGTGGGGCACAGATGTGCGTTCACTCATTGTTACCGCTTATAAGGAAGCTATAAGTACTAACTTCGACCAAAGATCAGTTTATTGTTAACAGATAACTGCAGTTTAACGGCCTCGCTGCACTTTCTATGCGTAAGATGTTTGGCCCTGTACAATACGTGCACAGTACACATACCCACTGTTTATGGGCGTGTAATAGGATTTTAATAGTTTTCATTGTTCTGTTGCTTTACTGTATTATTAAATCATTACAATCAGCTAAATTTGTAACTTGGTGCCGTGTATAAACCATTTATACCTACATACATACATACAGTCACCACCAAAAACGAAACCACTAAATTATTTATGTACTTTTATGTAATGTTTGATTTATATATCTAAATGTGTAAAATTATTTATAGCTTGTCTATAATACATACTAATATCATTTATTTCATGTAAAAAATAAAATGTCAACAAAAATACAAACAATTAAATGCTTAAAAAATCATCTCTCAGCTCAGCGTCTATAATTAAATCATACTATATTATTTGGTTCATATTATGTCCCCACCGAGGGGCTCGAGTCTACCCTGAAATCAGAGTGAATAGGCCACAGGTAGGTCTATTAATAATTATCTGAATTTTAAAATTTTCTAAAAATACGACTGTATAATGTCGCAAAGATTTAAAAAAAAATACGCAAAGAAACTAAAACGCCAGATGCTTACACGCTTTCATGAAGATTGTAACCGTGTCAAGTCCAACTGAACCGTGATTCCTTTGATTAAAAGCGAAATGTTACGTCTTCGCCATTCCATTAGCCCGAGCGGCACTGGCTGTAATTTCCTTAGATTGTTACAATAGATACTTGTATCGCTAGTATTATTATCTGTTCTATGGTTGTGTTATGTTACTCTTTGTTACAGTAATAAACTGCTATCTATCGAATCGCGGTATTATATCACAGTTACGACATCTAGTTCATGTATTAAATTTAATTTAAGTCTTCATAAATTATTGTTTGTGCCAGTGCGCATTATTTTTAGTTTCTTGTGATTCCTGGTTTTCGAATAAATAGAACAAACCTATAAATATTAAAGGGTTTCATGTGAAACGACTAATAAATGATTGTTTTTCATGTTATCTGGGCTTAAACATGCGCAAACTTTTAATGTGTAGTAATAAAATAAACATAATATAGCAATTTTATTTTTATCCTGACAGTAGAGAGCATAAATTACACCTTCCTTAATTCAGAGGCTAGGCAAGGAAGCAGATTAGAAGCGTCTGGTCACACTTGACTAAATTTAACATTTAATCAGTGACCAAATACTATTAAATTGCTTATTTTATCGCTTTCTAATTAGCATTTACATTGTCAGTGATTAGTTTATAATTTAGAATCATAACTTTCTAATGCAATTACACTTGATTTTTATAAGTAACTAATTTTATTTACAAGGCTAAAAGGAAGGTGTAATAAGTCTTTGGTTTGATAAAAATTCATACTATTAGTAATCAGAGCTTGAAATATATGCTGTAAAAAACAATAATACTAATGATGCTATTTTTAGTTTCATAATAAATAAATAATATATTAAAATACGACGATCTGGTAAGGGTCGCGGGAAGCCGCTGGATGCGGGCAGCGCGGGACCGATCGTTGTGGAGATCTTTGGGGGAGGCCTTTGTCCAGCAGTGGACGTCTACTGGCTGGAATGATTATGATGATGATGATTACTTATATTAAAATAAATATCCCTAGTTATGAAAATAATTTATTAAAGTATTAAAAGTATTATACTAGTGTGGTAATACAACTGTAAGTAGCTATCATACTGAGTAGGGCACCCGAACGTAAAGGTGCGGCCACCGATCGTTAAACCCGATCGATGAGACGTTTCAAGATCGATAGTAACCGATACTCGTTACTAAGTGAGTCTGTTTTTGTTGTAACGCTAGACGACTTATAATCATTTCCAAGGCCATTTAGATTTATTATATGTAATGGAGATCAAGATCAACCTTAAATCAAAAATACACTGGGGACATTGTTCATCGTCATTTACTGTAAATAGCTTTTCACTTCGCGTTAATAAGTTTTTCCCGTGGGAATGAGGAATTATCCCGCGGTAAAATGTCCTGTCTATGTAGTAACATAGACAGGACATTTTACCAAGTTTTTGGGAAGTATCCCAAGGTATATTCTATCTTTATACCAAGTTTCATTGGTTCAGTTATTTTCAAACAAACAAACAATTAAATCATTCCTCTTTATAATATTAGTATAGATTATTATAGATATTGGGATATAATAAAAATTATTACTTGTACTAAAAAAATAATAATTTTCAGGTACCTACAGTTGAATTTTAATTCCCTTCGATTAATTTTGCGACACAAAGGTACGGTCAAGTAAAAGGTAAGCTACACCATGTACCTTCCTTACCTTCCTTATTCAACAGACATAAGAACGGTACAAAGTAATTAGTTTAGCGTGTTTTTTACTGTTCGTCAAAACAAATCGACTAATTGGCCACTTCGTTAAGCTCAACTCAACAGTAAACAGTATTTTAGTGAACTCAAAACTTTAACAATGAAAACTGTTTCAAACAAAATTTGAAAGAGCGAACTATGAACTAGTTGCAATGAAACAAAAACATCGGTCTAACGATTCTAATTGGCTAGAAGCTACAGCAATTGATACCCAATTCAATGCACAAATGTACCAGATACTCGTACCTAGATACTAACGGGTTGAATGGGAGGGAACGGCGATATAAATAGAGCTACTATTTCAACAGAACCGACGATACGGCCCAGTCTAAGGTAAATAAAAGAATATTTGAAGAATTCCGACACTATGGAAAAAATCTGCCGCATAGGTTTGTCTGCTTCTGTAAAGTCTATTGATGATTGATGAATTATAGAAAATTACAAAAAAAAATATTTTATGATTGCAAGTTGAAGCAACACGACACTTGAGTAAGTTTGCGCACGTGCTATTATTATAGCACGTAATTTTAATAAGGCGTAATTTTGTAACTTATTTAACAAACAAAAAATGTTTTGTTTTGTTATTCAATATGGCTCATACCTACCTAAGTTTGTTTTCTTTTGTATCCATTAAATTATAAAATAAACTATCCAGAAAGTAAAGATTTTAAATTTTATAGATCTCTATCTATCTATTGCATATTCTATAGACACTGAAAACCTGAAGATATTTTCAAGATATGTTCGCTTGTTAAATAATTAACAGTAGATTAACTTGCATCCTGTACAGTTTGACAGAATAAATAAATCAAATCAGAAACTTGTTTTGTCGTCCTGAAATCTGAACTTTCGTCACCTCAACAACGAAATGAACAAAGCACAAGAACTTGTAACTTGTTTGCAACGAGTGGTAACATGTCACAGTGACAGACTTGATCTGTTTTTAGCTGCGCGCGCGACAGTCCGGTGCGCGAGAGTTTCGCTCATGGCTACATGTCTAATTTACCGTTTGGGCATGCGCGTGGCCCGTGCGCTCGCGACTGACTAACATCGCCGCTCACGACATCAAAATCGCCCGAAAGCTTCCACCTACAAAAGCTCTACACTCTACAGTTAGAGAGGGAAGGAGGATGCCCTAAAAGCTCTCGTACGCTACCGTTGTAGGACAAGATGTTTAGGAAGTGAGGTAGATAGACAGGTTGATGTGTGCTAGTAGTACTAGCCTAGTACAAGGCATGTAAAGTGACGTCGTCCGTTTTCCTTTTTTAAACATATGCATAGTAAATTAATGGTAATATTATTTTAATCGTAGTATTTCAAGCCTCGGCACAGAATACCAAATTGACCTCGGCACGTACCAATGTGTTTTTGAGTTTATTTGAAGCTCTTACGGTGAAGAAAAACATCGTGAGGAACCTGCGAAGAAATCCGAAGCGTGGCTGATTAAAACCTTTTCACTCTGGTGCAGGATAGGCTTGAGCTCCTCAGCCGGGACATATAAAGGCTGATCTTTAGGCAGATTTTTAGGCTGATGATGATTTTCGCTTATAAAAGCTTTGTAGCTCCTTTTACTTGTACTCATAGATGTAGAAATTTATGCTTATATTATGTACTATCAAAATTTTAGCCTAAAACTGAATTATTGGTTCAGTATGACCATTTTATTTAATCAGAATATTCACGTTTAATAATCCTTTATTTTGGAAACACTCGCCAAGTTTCACAAGCAGGCCTCACCGCAACGGCCGCGCCCCGGGCCCCTCGACCTGTCACAAAACCGCGTGTGTACAAAAACGGGCCTATTGTGTCCGTCTCACCTCCGGGAAGCCAACACTTGACCTACCGACGTATTTAGACCTTTTGTTCCGGGATAAAGAGAAACGTGACGTATCGGACTCAACAGAAAAAACTGTTCAGAGCGAAATAAAAGTTAATTACTAGGGGATCTGTATAGAAATATAAATAAATTAAAACTGTTTCTAAAATATTTTAAAAATTAATGTTTGTGCATTGCGGCGACTGATTGAATCAATTAAGTAGTTCCAAAGGGAACTAAGTAAATCCTTTTTTTTTACATTATTTTTCTATAAACCTATAATTTATTAATTCAGTCTGTAAATCATGAAAATATTCTAATAATATGAACATATTTATTTAGCTTTCAAAGTTAAATCACTTATACTAATATCGGTTCATTATTACCAAATCATAACAGCAGTTTTATTTTTCTATAGTTAAAATAATCAATCAATAATCACTACATAGTATAAAACAAAGTCGCTTTCTCTGTCCCTATGTCCCTATGTATGCTTAAATCTTTAAAACTACGCAACGGATTTTGATGCGTTTTTTTTTTAATAGATAGAGTGATTCAAGAGGAAGGTTTATATTATAATAAATGCATTACATGCATAACCATGCATGCATTACTTAAGGATAACCCACAATAACCATTTTCCGTGCGGAGCCGGGGCGGGTCGCTAGTCCAGAATAATCAACAATCCACTAGGATCCATCAAAGTTCAAAGTATTTATTTTCAACTTTAGGATAATTACATCACTTAGTTAAGTTAGTTACATTATGTTCTTTTCCTGCGAGTTCAAAAATTTGCCTGTCTTCTGTGAAAAAGAACTCGCTGGAAAAAACTCCACAGGCGTTAAATCTTTTCGAAATATTTTTACAAAATTATAAATTATTATTTTATATAATTTTATTCAAATTAATAAACATGATATATTTTCTGTTCCTACAGCAGAACCCTAAAAAGCTAAAATACTACTTGGTTATTATAAATTTCTTGTCACAACGGGCTTTCACATGACGTTTTCTTGTTTTTTTTTTTAGTAAATGAGTATTATATATATTTTTGTATTTTAGGTATGAGTCCATGTGTGGTCTTTAAAAGATAAAAAGGTGTTTTGATTAAATTCTCTGCTGGTATTTGCGCGTTCAACGTCCTATCATCTTCGCAAACAATCATACATTACAATCGCTCAAGACGCAAATGTTTATTTTCTTTATGAGGATAATTAATGACGCATACGATAAAAATATAGTATATACAATCAAGATCACGCGAAGCTAAACACTTCAGATGAACAGTAGAATATTCATGGAATTCTTTATTAGTTGCCAATATAAACACTTTTCTCGGAAAATTATTAGGAAAACGGATTCCGAAAAAACGAGGTTTTTTATTTTCTTCATGATTATTCCTTTATCAAATAGTTGCACTAAAGTAACCAAATTAAACGCAAAATATATATGTGCAATATATTATATAAATAAATATAAATACATTGTAGGCGTAACTTTACCACCGTTTTAGACTACAATCGAGAACATTGAATATTTATTAGTCTCTTCGTCTTATTTTGTACTTTGCTAAAATAGTCGATCACTGACAGATCAATCATGTATGTTGACGATACAGCATTCCAAATTGTTTACTACTTTAACCTATTAAGTGCTGCAGTACAGATTTCGTTCGGTTTGTTATAAACAGTTCTACTTTCATCATTCTTAAAAAAATGTCCAGAAGCACCTCATTGTATTCAAGAACGCAGTTAACTTATACAGATATCTAGATCATAGAAGTAAGTATTTATAGTTTAGCTCTTTAAAATAGGTAAATCCTAGATTTCTTTTAGAGTTTCCTTGATACTTTTGATTCTAAATACTAGCTAACACTTTTTTTCAATTGAATTAAATTGTGTCGCAAAAACGACGTATCAAGCTTCACCGGACTTGTAGAGCCATCCGCTTCCCCGCAGGTCTAGTGAAGCTTGATTCGTCGTACTTTTTCGACTCAAACATAGGTCAATTAAAAAAACCGGCCAAGTGCGAGTCGGACTCGCGCACCGAGGGTTCCGTACAAACCTGCAAGGTTTACAAAGTTCTTTCATTACGACAATCGAGTCATAACTATGGTAATCTTATTGCAAAATGAAATTCATAACATTACAATGGGGAAAGATGGAGGAGCATAAATTTAAGACAAAGATCTCTTTATCGTTTAAGTAACTAAGTACTAAGTAAGTATTTCAACTTGATAGCTCTACGCGTTCATGAGGAAAAAAGTAATAAGTTTATATTTATTAAAAAATATATATTTTGTAATGTAACTAAAAATTTAAGGTTTTCGGAATTTTTCCTTTATGTGTGCTATAAAACGTTGCTTCATGCCAAATTTCAAGATTCTAGGTCGACTGGAAGTACCCTTTAGGTTTTGATTCCCTTGCGAGTACTTGCGAGTTTCAAAATATGCAGCTTAAATTGCTGTTTCTTTTGATTGCGTTGACATAGAAGTTTGATTTTGTTACAGCTTAAAGGTATTATAGACCTGAGTATTTGGTATGAATTTCAATTTAATACCTCTACGCGTTTATGAGGAAATGGGTAGTAAGGTTAAAATTATTAAAAAAATATATATTATGTGATGTAACTAAAAATTTATGGATTTCGTAATTTTTCCTTTATCTATGCTATAAGACGTTGCTTCGTACCAAATTTCAAGATTCTGAGTTCACGGGAAGCACCCTGTAGGTTTTGATTCCCTTGCAAGTGTCGAAAATTTGCGGCATAAACGGCTGTATCTTTTGATTGCGTTGGCTTAGAAGTTTGATTTTTTCACAGCTTCAAGGGACAGTAGACCTGAGTAATTGATATAAATTTCAGCTTCATACCTCCACGCGTTCCTGAGAAAAAGGGTCTTGACAGACGGACAGACGGACAACAAAGTGATCCTATAAGGGTTCCGTTTTTTCCTTTTGAGGTACGGAACCCTAAAAAAGGACTTGAAATACATAGACCATGAACTGTCTTAGATGTCAGGAACTGGTACAGAAACCAGCAAATGCGGCTGAACTTGTTGACCTTGAGAGCGCCTGTATTCCGTTGCGGTAGGGGTGAATTTCGTAGTGTGAATAACCAACTGCATGTGCTAGCTTCTGTACATAAACCATGTTCCGAATGCATGAAAAAAATATTTTTTATCACGCTTCTATCATTTTCACTTGTAAGTAAGTTTGTTTGTATGTTTGTCCAATGAATGTCCATTCTAGTGAAGCTATCTTCACAGAGTACGTAGTTAATATCCGAAGTGGTTTTCTGTTTAATTTGGAGCAAAGCTCTACTCCGCGCGTGCGCCGGCCTAATTGCGCTACCGCAGGGTTATGTACGAGTCTGTTTGCATCTGCGCCCTAATTCCCGATTGCAGGCACAGAGCACAGGTGGATTGCGCACTGCAAACATCATAAACATTACGACCGCCTTCATAACTTCCAGCTTTTTCCAGGCCCGCGCTATTTGCGGCTTTAATTGCGGCATAGGTTTTTCTTTGTTGTAACAAAAGTAGAGAGTGTGTTTATTTCTCTCAAAGCGCGCTTTTCCCACCTCCCTGACATGTCTCTGTACAATATTTTTTGAAATGTCTCGCTATGTTGCTCCTCAGGTTGCCTGGTAGAAATACTACTTACCTTATTGCTACTCAGCAATAAGGGCGATTAAATGTAAACTTTCTATCCTTTTTGTGACTATACTGTTTTTAATTTTTCCAGTGTGCATTATCTTTCTAGTTGAAATATTTTTTAACGTAGAGTGTTAGTTTAGAAGGCAATTTTCTGTAACATCAATAATTCCAGCATCTTCCGTAACCTCTCCTTAAACTACACTCACCAGAACCACCAGATTAGAAGATAATGTAAACATTTACAAGAAGATTTTTTTACCCTTACTCATTGCCAACCTGCGTCCCAATCCCAGGCGATTTCCGGATCAATATAGGATAAACAGACTAGACGGTGACTCTCCCGAGAATGACTCAGTGAAATGACTCACTCACCTATCCGAGGACTGAATTAACCTACACAGACACCGACTCCACTCCAACAGCCAAAACATAACACGGGTTACATTGTGCGGTTGTGCAATATACACTTCGATTTATTGCCATAATAATCGGGAATTTACGCTTTCCGTTCAGTCAAATTGTAAGTTAAATTTTGTTGCGAATTTATTTCACTACAGATCTTCTTGACTGTGATTCAGAAATTAAAAACCAAAAAGACCAGTTTTTGAACACACATTGCCCAGCTTGTATTCTACTACATCATTTAATGTAAAAATAAAAACAAATCTTTTATCTCCGTCGCGCGCAAGCTACGGTTATTTGTTACGATCACCACTTTTCTTTTGTAGAGGCGTCATCAACACGCCCAAATGTCTTCCGCGTCCCAATTCGTAATGGAGTTAATTTATTTTTCATTTCGTTCAATTTACTGCCGAACAACACCCAACATAATCGAGTTGCAGCAATCACACAACCATAAATCAAAATAATTCAGTGTATTCGAAACAATTAAACGACTAAATGGAGAGGCGGGAAGCATTACACTGGTACAGAGCTCTTTGGCGACAGAAACAGATCTTTAGTTGTGCATTGCTGTTTTGTTGCATGCTCTATCTACAATATCGTGAGTATATTTTTTAAGTGTCCATAACTTTTACATACAATCTAGTTATGAGTACGTACGTAAGTTTATTGTAGCAAAAACTTAACGAGTTCGCTGGATAATTTATTCGTCAAATCTTTTGCAGCAATGTATTCAAGATTTTATGTCTCACATTCGCTTGAGTCAGCAGTGTAAAAAGGGCTGGCTACAATACAGTTTAACACAAGCTATAAATTAAAGTACCTCCTCGCATTTACGTCGGCCAAGTGAAAAATGTATACAATAATTTGACGCCCATATTTCCGTCCTTCCATTTCTGCCAGTCCTTTTTGCAGTACCTTGTTTTACTCCTTTACCCAGAAATATTATCATGGCAAGTAAATGATCTCGACCGTTAGTTTCGAGATTTGTAACTTGATTAAACATTCAGTACAGTCGTCGCTATCACTCAAGGAGACACTTCACAACTTTACATTGACGTTGTATTTAAAATGTTTTGTTATTTTTTATATTGAAGCTGACGAAAACATTTTATAAATTAGGTAAGTAAATACTTACCGAGATACATATGTAGAATTAGGCATGGGAGCCAAAAGTAAAAACCACGACAAAACACTTTTGCAGCCCGTGAGCCCTTAGATAAGGATTAAAGTGTGATTTTCACTACTAGCTGTAATAAAAAAAACTCCGCTTGATAAAAAAAAACTTCAATTCGAATGTTCTATACCATCCATATATACGAACAAAATGTTCAGTTATAAATATTAAAAGTAATTTACAGCTCAAACAGGTGCGTGAGCTAATTCTGGATAATTACCCGTATAACTGTATTTCTATTTCAAAGGTTCAAAACTGATGAGCGTATGAATTCAAGGCACGGTCTCAGAGGATCAATTAGGATGGCGCATCGTCATACACCGTTAATATACGTGTGACGAATGATAACAAATGTTTATAAAGTGGACACATCTTTATACCAAAGCATACTCGTCTCTTACGCAGCACGCGAGTATCAGGAACGGCATTAGGAAAATAAATGTAAAAAATAACACAGACATAGATACAAAATACAAATATTCTATATTGACAAAGTTATACAAAAAATAAATAAATATATGTACGAGTGTAAATTTACTAGTATTCGTAAATTAAAGTTTTAGTTCTTCTTTTAATAATGTCCTTAATAATCTCTAAATATGTATGATTTCTTGTACAACAAGGCAAAAATATACAAATATAAGAAAACTAATAATGTATTTCACTATCTCGCACCCCAATACGCTTATTTTCATTTCCTTCATTAGCAACGTTCATTCAGAGAGTAGGAAAATAACCAATATTTATAGAGTTATCAGTCCCCCAGGTCTCGCGTTGTTTTCCTTGGCAAATGCATCAATGATGCACCCTCTAAGTATACGGCTATTTCTTATTTTATAAAGTGTTTGCAACGTGATGGATGCGAAATAATGCTAAATTGAGATTTATATTTGTTTGGGGATTTCCTGGGTTGGAGTGTTTTTTCAAGCACAATTCTGATCTGAAACAGATTTAACTTTTACCTTTTTGCTAGTCATTTTGTTATTTAACGGTATTCATTTATTATAGGAGAGTTTTCATAATCTCGTTTCATGTCCTGTTTATGTGCTTACAGGCAAACTACAAATTTTATTTTATGTGTAGGGACAGTTTAATTTTATTTAAGAGGAAATCTGGCGGACTGCTCATTTAATTATTTATTTGCTTCATGAGTAGAGAAATGAAAATGAAGTGTTTTGGCACAAAATTAGCAAAACTGTTCGACACAAAAATATTTACTCTCCTTGTACTACAGGTAAAGTCTCATAACAGAAGAACAAAAAGTATTAAAATAATAAGGTATTCATTTATCTCAGAAATAGGTACAAGTGGACGGAATTAGTTTTTAAATACAGAAATCATAATATAAAACTGTTTCTTAGTAGTCGTGCAGTTATTTGACCTCATAAGGACAAATTTTCAAAAAATATATGCTCAGAATAAATAATATTAGTTAAAGGCCCAGTTCCTTTATTCAAGAAAACATAGATACGATTTTTTTTTATTATAACGTGGAACAGGCTTGACATAATTGAAACATGTCAAAGCTGCAAAGCGAAATGAACTCCAAGGATACTCGTAGTATAAGTACTACATACAACTAGTACTTATATATAAGTTCCTTGATGAACTCACTGAACAATATTGACAGCTTCATCAAGTCACTGCACACGCCAAGGGTTCCCTACTTCCCTCTCCCTTATTCAGAAATATTAGCCGCCTAATTATACAAAGGAAGTAGTTAGGGAAGGAGATCTTAAGATGTTCCTGCCATTCCTGCCAGTGACAGTTGCACTACCACCGATGCTGCACTCAAAGTTAATTTAGTTTGAAATCTGGTTGGTTCGTTTCTAGGCAAAAGTTTTTGAGACTTGAGCGAGCAGCTCAGCTTTTTTTCTAATATTATTCCGTCAGCACGTTTATTGGATTTCATATCAAAAATATACACATGTTACATAAACGAAACGAACGAACGAACGATTTTTATTGAATGAAAGAGAACTCTAGAGATTGAATGAAACTAGGCTCCACCTAGGCTCAGCCTATTTATTAACCTGTGGCTCAGCATCCACTTAGTCATAAAAATGCCGTCAAATCTGCCACCACTTTTTTGTAAAATAAATCACACGTATACCAGACATGAGCACACATAGGCACACTTTAATTAGCACCGAGACGACAGCAAACACACTGCCGATCGGGTTTCGGCTTATGGTCCAGTAACCCGTCAATTAAGAGTTGTCGCGTCCGTCGTCGTAATATAGATTTATATGCAGGCCACATTATGGAGTAACCGAATTATTGTTAATCGAGAGCTGTGGACGTGGGCTCTGCCCAACTGGCAGCCATTGATTTATATGCACCACGCGGGCTACGGTCGGTATGGAGAATGATTTATTAAAGGAAAACAAACCCGAATCCCCGTCACATTTGCTATTGTGTCATTATAATTGAAAATTCACGTGCAAACAACAGGCCGTCATTATAAGCGACGCGGTCTATGGCTATTGATCATCAGTATAGGGCAGAAAACTGCAAATAACTAAAAAAATAAAAATACTTACTTCTAGGATGTCAATTCTAAAATAAAAATTGTTGTATGTGTAATTGACAATTCGTAATAATAGAAGTGTAAAAATAACAATAAATACGAGGGGGCACATATTTATCGTTATTTGTAAATATACGAGTTTCACACACAACTCTCACACAAATTATCTAGTGATAGTTAACTATCTACAATCTAATAGCAATTCATGTTATCATCCAAGAAACAAGCCATTTACTCCATTCATAACCACCGCAGCAGTTGGCGCAAAAACCATCTTTCATAACATTGAGGATAAAAGGAACTTAGATCCGCATTACACTGATATAAAAGGCTATCAGCTTCCTCCGGCGAGGAGGGGCCATTGTGGAGGCAAACGAGCGAAACAGGAAGAAACCGGGAACAAATGGTAAAGGAGCCATTTTTGCTAGTTCTCTGAAGTCCTGTTGGTTTATCATTATATTCAAGGGTTTCAATAACGATTTAAATATTTATGTGTCAATGAAAGTACAACTACCTTTTTTAAGTTATCAGCACCACCAAACGTCGAATATTTGTATAAAAATATACGGCAAATTAATGTGTTTAAAATTTTTAAGTCTAAGTTTTTATAGCTTTACAAATAAAGCTGTTACACCCGCGGCTCGCCTTGCTCGGGGGCAAGCCAGCGGAGTAACCACGTTAACGAAGAGGTAAGTAACACGATGAAAAGTAGATAAAAACACAAAAGCACAGACGATAAATATGTATTATATGTATATGGGTAAAGGTTGGGAACTGCTTGTCGACAAGACTGGATTAAAATGATTAGAAGTTTACACAGAATTGCACAGAAATTTAGAACTCGGCCGACATGGCCGAGGGCTAAACGAAAAGTGACTAGAAAAATGGACGAAATGACGGATGACTGTTGACTGAATTCCAAAATTAAACATATTCGAATTTAGACGAGAATGGTAAATGAGGTGAGAATGAGGCAACGAGGTGGCATGGTAATGCACCACGTTACAGTACCGGGGGGGGCCGGGTGAAAAAAGGCTTGAAAAGGCTTTTTTCTAAAAGGTGAAGGTGAAAATATACTTAAAACTAAAATAAAACT
Source organism: Teleiodes luculella (assembly GCA_948473455.1). Lineage (NCBI taxonomy): Eukaryota > Metazoa > Arthropoda > Insecta > Lepidoptera > Gelechiidae > Teleiodes > Teleiodes luculella. The sequence continues at coordinate 6,858,092 of OX419585.1, forward strand.
AAGTATGGGATGTGAAAAGGTAATTTAGAAGGTGTGGGTATGTACACTAAGCCAGTTCACCCATCTAAGCATCATGTCTATCCTTCCATTCTTTCATGCTTCAACTTACAATGTCTTGTTCCGGAATTGGAAAGCAAGACCCTTTCATATTGAGGAAACTTATATACATAAATAAGTGTTTCTCAATGAACTGTACTTAGGATAGTGTAGGCTTATTTTACTAGTCACAACCCGCTAGTGTGAAAGATGATAAAGTAAGTATATGTACAAGTATTGTGCCATTTGGCAAAGCGCATTTTAATGCGTAGGGTAAGGAGGAATATAAGGGAATATGATAGAGGCTTATTTAACGTGTTATCAACCGCACGATAGGAATATGATATAGGCTTATTTAACGTGTTATCAACCGCACGAGATGAGATAAGAGATAAGGGAATATATACAGATATGATAAAGGCTTCTTTAACGTGTTATCAACCGCACGATATAGAGTGGGATACTCTAATGATATATAAACAAATGAATGATAACAATAAAACTAAATGACTCCGAAAAGAAAAATGAGGTGCGTATTTATAAACAAAAGAATGATAAGACAAGGGAAGGGTAGAATATAGATGTCGTGATAATGTCAAATTAATAAACAAATAAACAATGGTAACTATGGTAGCGAAGGTGGTGTCATAGTTTGACATGAAGTACAATGTAAGGGTGTAGGTAAGGAGTATGTAATGTACAGTGAAAGAAGTATTTATGGGAGAAGAACAAAGGATAAAAAGATTATAAAGGTGTGAGGAGGTTAAGAATAGTAAAAGGGATAAAGGATAAAAAAGGTTATAAAGGAGTAAGGAGATTAAGATAAGATTTTAAATTTTTAAATCTCCTTTGAGAAAGGTATTGGGTTCGAATCCCTTAAAGCCTAGTCTTAAGTAAGTAGAGCAAGAAACTTTTTAGTATGAAGAAAGAAGAATATAATGTGTAGTAGTGTACAGTTGGAAAAATTTGTTCTACTCTTTGGTCCGAAAAAAGAAAGTGTCAAAAATGATTAAAATTTTGAAGTTGACGTAACTGACAATTAAATTATCTAAATAGGTAAGTAAAAAGGAGATAGGACCTAAGTTTCTTGAAAAGGGTAGTACCTACCTACATAGTTTGAACCTCTGTTTGTTCTACACAGAAGATTCCATAGAGTTATGTAAGGAGAATGGTATTAAGAAAAAATGGGTTTGTGATTATGGTAGGGTGAGATGAGTTATGTCAAGAATTTGAGTAGTGTCAGAATTTGATATATTAGATAAATAATAAATATAATATAGAAAAATTTGTCGTGATAAAATTGGTCTTTTCGAGAAATTGACTTCTCGAAAATTTGCCTATGCGAACAAATATAGAATGCTAAGTTGGTTTAAATGATGGTGAGTAGCTATTTTAAGATGCGATAGTCGGCCTCTAGAGCCTAGCATCTTAGTGAATGTATTTCCGCCGTTACAAGGGTATTAGTATCAGTCACATTTGTGACCAACCCAAGTAACGTGGAGGTATTTTTGTCTGTATAGTGAGAGTAATATGCTTGTAAAGTAATAATATGTTTGTGTTGCAGGTGAAATAAGATATATTAATATAATATAATATATAATGATGATTGGAAATGATATGGGTGATAAAAATGAGGATCTGGAGGGGAAGACGATTGGAATAATGAGACAAACACAAATAAAGAAGATAAACACAACAACAAAACCCTACCTGTACCTATCTAGTACACTGTTTAAAATATAAATTTATTTAACGCTTAAAAGTGGTTTTTTCTTTCTTCTTTCTTCTTTTCTGTGGGGGTATCCGAATGTAGGCAGCTAGGCTCCAGTCAGGGTCTCCGGCGGCCGCAGCAGCAGCAACAGCCGTCCGCTGTCAGGCAGCCGTCGTCGCGGACCTGTAGAGTGCTGTGGGGTGCTTGAGGGGTCCGGGCTGCTACATCAACCGCGGGCAGAATAGTGTTTCTGCCCGGCGGTTTTTGCGTCCGTCGTCACAAATCCATTTTACAGTGCGGTTTTCCAGGATTTTATCTGAAACTCAGGGCTGGTAGACGAGAAACACGAAGGGGCGCCAGTGTTACACCCGCGGCTCGCCTTGCTCGGGGGCAAGCCAGCGGAGTAACCACGTTAACGAAGAGGTAAGTAACACGATGAAAAGTAGATAAAAACACAAAAGCACAGACGATAAATATGTATTATATGTATATGGGTAAAGGTTGGGAACTGCTTGTCGACAAGACTGGATTAAAATGATTAGAAGTTTACACAGAATTGCACAGAAATTTAGAACTCGGCCGACATGGCCGAGGGCTAAACGAAAAGTGACTAGAAAAATGGACGAAATGACGGATGACTGTTGACTGAATTCCAAAATTAAACATATTCGAATTTAGACGAGAATGGTAAATGAGGTGAGAATGAGGCAACGAGGTGGCATGGTAATGCACCACGTTACAAAGCTAAGTTAAGTTTTTATAGCTTGAACATGAAAAATAACTTGGTTGTATAATTTATTATCAAAATCGAATGGACCTATGATATTTGAAATTACAGACAAGGTCAACTATGATTTTGTAGCTTGATAGATAAGAATGCTTAGAATATCCTGTACTGTAATTTTCCTGAAGAACCCCGAAACCAAACACAAAATAACGCAAGGGGTGCCATGCGACTAATGCGCCTGATATTATTATGGCGGCAAACGTCGAGCGAACACCGAAACACCGTCCGCAGTGATGAATTAACCGAGATCATTTACCGTGAGGCACTTTGCGGGGATTAGACACGACAATATTGTGGGGATGGACACTGTAATCATGATTTGTGGTGTAATTTCGGAAAAAAATAAATGACAGCTCATTAGGGTAAAAAAAACCTTGAAACAATATGCTACGAAAGCGCGTAGCCATTGCTACGAGCGTAGCGTTCGTAGCACTGTCATCTATCAATTATGAATTTATGAATTAGGTACAATAGTTTGATAATAAAATATTCATATTTTCATGTATAAGAGATCTATGAAGGAGTATTATTCCGAACGCATAGCCCATATCTGTAGTAAAATCTACCAGAAGTCGCAGTAAAAAATTCATTGACTAATAATAATCACTTGTAAGTATTCCAATTCAAATTCCGTATTACTCGTATTACCCCTAGTTTGACTCGAGTTTTAAAAAGTTTGGAAGTTGTTCAAACGAACGCCCTCGAGACAGCCACCTGAGGGCACGTTTAGATTGAAATTTTCATTTTCTCTGTAAAACGTTTCGTTCCGCCCCCTTACAGGCGCCGAAAAGATTTGCATGCAGAACTCTCCTTTTGTAGTTTAACGAAGTGCTTACACTTAAATTGTTGCTTCTTTTCCGTAATATTCATATTATTAAAGTGAAAATTATGCTTGTGTTTAAACATTTTTAATGTACAAAATTTTGTTTTTTTTGGTCATTAATTTTGATATCGAGCCGGTATGACCTTACAATCTACATGAAAAATAAGAAGATCGGTTAAATGAATATAGCATTGAATTTACATATTTCCAACTTTTTCAACAGTAAATGAAATCCATGTAAATTTCATGTCCGTCCGTAAATTAGGAGCTAGTGTTAAATAAAATAAAATTATATCATAGTAGCTTTCCGCCACGGCTCCACCCGCGTTAGCAGTTTTTCCCGTGGGAATGAGGAATTTCCCTACGGTAAAGGTAGCCTTTGTTCTTTCCAAGTTGTATTTTATCTTTGTACCAAGTTTCATCAAAATCAGTTCAGTAGTTTCGGAGCCTATTCAATGCAAACAAACAATCAAATGTTTAACAACGAATACAACAGTAAAGCTTTAAAAGTATAACCAAACCTTTCCTCTTTATAATATCATAGACTAAATAGATTCGAGTTCGGTGAAGCTTCATTGGTAGTACCTTTTCGAAATAATTGTAGGTCAAATAAAAAAAATTAAATAGACAATTACCTCTATGGTAGTTTTTCCCGAGGCCTGCCACTTCATGAGATGCTCTCCTTTGAGCGACCAGCCCGGCGCGTAGCTGATCAGCCCCGCGCCCCCCGCACCCGCCGCCACCCCCGCAGCCCCCGCAGCCCCCGCAGCGCGACTAGTTCCTTCCCCCGTCTCCGCCGACGACTTCGACTTCTTGGGGCTCGTCTGAAGCCGGAAAAAGCTGCGCCCGTGAATCTTGCAACTTTTCGTAGGGGAGAAGAAAAATGAGCTCTTTTTAGGTGATTTTTCTTGTTCTTCCTGTTTGGCGACAGGAATCGGGGCTGTTTCCGCCGACCCATCGATAATTTGTTCGGTGCTATTCCCAATACTCTCGCTGCCACACGGCTTCGGTCCAGAATTCTCGTCGGCTACAAACAGTAAAGTCCTTTGCACAAATGGGGTAGCTTTGTTATAGAACTCGTGTGGCTCGGGCACTTTAAAAGTGGCTGGTATTGTTGTGCGATGCGATTTTGAGAAACGTCTCTCCATGTATTTTCTGGCCATGTCATTACAGACACTCCCTTATATTATTCACTGTTATTTTCCTGTCATTCTGGTACTGAACAAAACCAATAAAAAGTAAGTTATAAAATGTATGGTTCTATAATAATTTCAGTGGCAATTTCACTCCGTGTCAGACAAAGCAGAAGGATTTTATTAAAAGTCAGAAGAAAATTGCAGGTAGATGTAAAAGAAGAAAAATAAACGGAGCAGAATAAATCCATAGCGAGCGCGACCCCTCGAATTGGCAAGATAGGCGGCCGGAGCGTAAACTATAACCCCACCTGGGAGTCACCTGAATACCTCATTACATTAACTAGATATGTCATAATAAAGCAACCCGAACAGGGAGAAATTAAAATAAAGCTTTTATAGTTTAAATAATTAACTATTTTAGAATTTTAACGAAATTCCATACGCTCGAATAATTAAGCCATATCCTTGCTTAGAGTTATAGCAACCCGCCTCTTTCTGTGCGTTTACGAAACGACTAAAGAAAGCAACGACTCAGAGAACAGGCATCGTTCACTCGTGTGATCGATCAAAAACAACTGCGATCCCCAATCCAGTGGGGAAAATAGTAAGGCTATGATAGTAGTAACATAATCTCGAATTTACTCCATACCCTCTCCCCCACCCCCATTTTCCCTATTTTTGAGGACGTAGATGGACCTTTTTTCTAACAAACTCTCTTCCAGTAATTTTATTTTGGCTGCTGTAGTACAGGGCGACGGGTTGCAATTTTCACGCGGAGGCTTCTCCGCGTATCGATCGTTGCGTGGGTAAACATTGCGCCCTTACCTTACCCGTCACGGACCCCAAATTTTCAATCTTTTCCTGAAGTACCAAGGTTCTAATCCCGCTGTATCGCTTGTTGCGGGTATTGCATCATTCGCCGAGTGGCAAACTCGGCTTCAAAATTTCATGAAACACGTCACCGGAGTATGATATGGCTTTGTTACGTTTGGGCGCTAATCTTATTTGATATGGATTTGGCAATATTTCGCAAGTTGTTTTGCTTTATTTTCATTTTTCTGAGATTTATTGATGGTGAACGGTTTTTGCTTTGTCTCAAGAAAAAGGAAATGATAATATAGATACATACATAATACGTACAGTCAGTTTATAAAATACCCCGTGATTTCCGTGATTTATAAATATAAATATCGAATTCAATCAAACATTTTACAAGATAAAATATATCATTCAAAATGTTTTTTTTTCTCCCACACTAGATTGCAACATATCTCTTATTTGAATTTAGTTAAGTAGACGCTATAATTGAAAACTCGACTGTTCATAGTAAATTAATTCTCGTAATAAAGGCTGGTACAAAATTTGTCAAAATGATTAATATCATGATACGTTTCACGGCATCGCTTCCTGAACAAAGAGAGCTGTTGAATAACATTTCGTGAACCAGGTACTTGTACCGTAACCATTGAACTACTATCGTACTAGCTTACATAGAAACGACACCCGCGAAGCAAACTCATTGTTAGTAGTACTGATTAACAATACACGTACCAGCATAATCAAGAATAAGATAACTTCCGTATCCTCATTCCGCCCACCTTCTTCTTACAACCATTTTAACTAACGTGATTGTGCTCAGCAGTGTTTACAAAAATTAATAGCTTTATCTCAAGATGCGGTGTTTTGGTATAAAGAAAGATCCAACCCTACAGAGCCTAACAACATCCAAGCATCCAACAGGCCACACTCCCAGCTCTCGACACTCATGGTAAGTAATATTAATTAATTATCTCGATCCCCAACTTCTATAGCGTTTGTCTTTTGTTTTTCTTCTCTCCGTGCACTCTGCACGACTCCCGCTGCCGCCTTTTTGGCGCATAGAATGTATTCGAGGTGTCTTATCTAGTACTTGTATGTAATTCCTCAGTGACCGTCCCTCTCTGTTTGCCGCACTGGCACGCTATTGGCACGCTACTGGCATGCCAGTACACGCACAACACGACAATCATACTGACAAGAAAATGGACGAGAAAATTATATCCGCCTTTTGGAACAATTAAAAATATCCGTTGATTTTTAGTGATCGGTTCTAACAGTACTCGTAATTGGAAAGTATTATTGTCACTTAGATGTGTTTGTGTTGAATTGTATTTCTAAGTTGGGTAGGGTTCTCTTTTTTAAACTTTATACTGTAGGCCTACTCCGAGGCGTTCATCGACACGGCCGTGTCGTTGTCAAGAGGTTTGTCGGAGGGAGAGGTCCAGTTGTGAGGTAACTGAGGGCCATTGAGGATTTCAAGAGGCTCATTGAGGATTTCAAGAGGTCTACTGAGGTTTCTTTTTTGTAAACATGCCAATGTCATTTTCTGAAATAAACTTTGACACGCACCCTCTGACCAAAGCGAACATTGCTAAGGAGTATGCACTAAAAGACATGACGATATAAAATGACACAATAACACTATTACACTGAAACATTGCTTCTAGTCATATGTTGATGGGTGGTTGTGTAAAAGTTATAGCAGTTGATTCGATAATCTGTAGAGATTTAATGTTTTAAAAACTATACCTTTCAGAGATATATTGACGTCATACATTTTTCTGTCCTTATTTAACGACATTTCAGGAGGTTTCCGGTGGTCTTCTTTCTGTTTCGCGCCCAAATTTTGCCCCTCTGAAGTCTCATGTCACGATCGACAAATTGATTTTGAAGTTAAATTTAAAAAAAATGGACGACAAACCCACGGCACCAAAATTGGTGCCGTGGCTTTGTCGTCGGGACCGATTTCTCTTCAAATATATAATATTACCTTAAACTGATGACTGATACTAAAACTACAGGATATATGACACATGTTTACAAAAAAAGAGATCTTTTTATAAAGCCGTCTTCTCATAATATCCGTTAGAAAAAAGGTCTCGCAAATTTCAACCTCTGTCTCTGCAGACTTCACAAGCTGTGTCGATAGATTCATCTCCTTCATTGAAAAACTTGAATAATACTAAAACTAATGACTGATATTAAAAATACGGGATATATTTTACGTGGTAAACAAAAATTGTATCTAAAAGTTTTGTAGTTTTGGCACCGTGATCGAAGGAAAACGAGTCTACCAAACTACTATAATCCGTGTCACCATCGACATATAATGTTAATATCTTTAAAATTATTCAAGTCTGAAGTAATATTGTACTTGATACTAAAACTTAAAAATATACGTGACATCTCTTTAAAATTTTGATCTAATTCATGAAGTAATTTTGAAGATATATCTGTAAGAAAAAGGCCTAGCAAATTTTAGCTGATTTCGAAACTGTCACTATAAGCCGTGTCGAGAGATAAGTCTACTTAATTTAAAAATGAATAATACTTAAAAGTGATGACTGTTTTTGAAAATAGAGGATATATTTAACGTATAAAATGAATATTGTATAAAAAAATCCAGTATTATGTGCAGCGTGACCGCAGGAAAATGAGTCTTAAAAACTGCCATAATCCGTGCCACTAACGACATTATAAATGTTAATATCTCATAAAATATTTAGGTTTCGTGCAATATTTTACTCGAAACTATTTAAACTGAATATACGTGACTTCTCTTAAAGATCTTAATCATTATTAATGAACTAGCTTTCCGCCGCGGCTCCGCCCGCATTTACATCTTTTCCGTGGAAATGAGGCATTTTCCCGGGGTAAAAGGTAGCCTATGTTACTAAGGGTGAATGTAGCTTTCCAATGGTGAAAGAATTTTCGAAATCGGTTCAGTAGTTTTTGAGTTTATACATTACAAGCATACACGCACACACACACACGCAAGCACACACACACACACAAATACGAATCTTTCCACTTTATAATAATATATATATATATATTATTTAGTATGATTTTTCTGAAAGATATATCCGTAAGAAAAAGGCCTGGCCTATTTTTACCTACTTTATAAACTGTCTCGAGAATTCTATTAAAAAAATTTTTTTTTTTCATTACAGTTCGAAAATACCCTTCGTAGACTTTATGAAATAAAACTAACGAGAGTGATTTATTAATACTCGTACTTTAATTACAATAACAAAGCTATACGAAACAAATATACATTGTCATTTTAAATTAGTGATATAAATATATTTAAACTAAGGTTTTACACAGTCTTTCTTTCACAGGCAAACAAACAATACGTATCAAATCAATTACAATTTTAACGTCGTCCTTGTATAAAACTATCAAACAGTTATTTTAAGCCGTATACGAGTATATTGTGCACATCTGTTTCGCTTTTCTGTGTTTACTTCTCTCTTGCTTCCTTGGTCTGCTGTAACACATTTCCTTGGATATAAACTGCGGTACCTGTTGTGTCCTATTCTTTTTTATGTACAATAATGGTTAAATGAATAAATTATTTCATATAGTTCCAAACGCTTTAGGCTTTGAGCAAAGACATTAGAAATGCTTCATTATTTTCAGTTGTTGTTGTTATTTTTAGTATGAACTTCTCATATTGTGATTATTTTTGATTATATTATTATTAAACTTTTGTGTAACAATTATTGCAATTTAATTATAATTATGGCTTAAAAGTATCAATTAAATATTTATGCTTTTGTATCAGAAAGTAAATAAATATTGTATGACGTTGTCTGCCAGTTGATGCTATATCGTAATCTATGACACAGAAATTATATATAAGATCTTCAATATGGAGGTTGGATTTCTGTATCATCTTGTTATGGACTTAAATGTTGCGACAAATATTTTATTAATGACATAAAAGTCAATGTACCGTTCAAAGTTTTATATAAGTTTAAAAAAGTAAAGGTATTATTGTAAAATTTGCCTGAATTATCGAATAAATTCCATCAAACTTCTGTCAGTCGATTTCCGGTTCAAAAATATAAAAATATAAAAACTAGTCCATGGCCTTGTCCTCCCCCTCTCAAATCTCCTGTCAGCCACTGACAGGAGATTTCAGAGGACTGCAGAGACACACTCAGAGTTTGAGTCAATTGCGTATCTATTGTTTTAGACACATGGTTCTGTTTAATTTGGGAATATATCGTAAGAAAGTATCTCCCGACGACAACAAGAAGATTGTATCAATGGTCTCAATTCCACGCGTCCACCGTCTAAATAACTTAAAATTAAAATGTCTAAAATTTAACGAGTTTAAGTTGGTTATATCCACAAGTGCTATTCTACGGAGCCAGGCCAACTAAATTTAACGGGGTTTAAGCGACTTACTAAATTGTCTAAGTTGAGTTCAAGTTGTTGTTTTTTGATGTTATTTTTATGAGAAAGGCAAATTGTATCCTTGCCATACAACCTAATCATGTTTATTAATAAAAATTATCAGAATTTGTAAAAAAATCCTTAAGGAAGTTTTTATTTGTGTCAATTCATAATAAGTAGAAGTACAGTAACACGTGTAGGTGAACACTTTGAACTTAGGAACTCCGTTATTACGTAGGTAACAGTAAAGGCGAATATTACTGAGCAAATGTCCAGCCGCGTGTGCTGGTTCCTGTACATCTTGAAATATAGTAAATAAGCAGGAATAGTACAGTCAAGAGCAGGTCAAGTCATACTGAACCCACGCATCGCGATTCTCTCCCTTTTTGAACGCTGCAAAATCCAAAGTGTTCAACATAACATGAACTTGAATATTTCGCGTAAAAATGGCATGCATATTGCGTTTGGCCAACTAAAGCTAAGTTGAATTAATTGTCTATGGTTGCCTAAAATAAGGAACGTCAGATTAAAATTAGCAATGTCAGTTGAATTTGACAGTTTGCGTAGAATTGCAAAGTGGTTTAGCGACACCTAATTAAAATTAGACATTTTAACGGCCGCTCTGGAATTGGGTCCATCATATTCAAAATTAAACTGAAACCATTTTTTTAATTATTCTTTTATATTAATAATTATAAACTGTCATTCGCTGTTATTTGAACCAAAGTATGTGCCTAATCTGCATTAATTAAAAAAGCTAGTTGTTTAATAAACTAAACAAGATTTCAAGTGTAATCATGATCTGGCTTTCACTAATTGTTGAAAGGATCCCTGATTTTAATCATCTGTGGCGGAGGTTCTCCCATATTAAAAGAGGAATAGTGGAACTCTTTTCAGCCTCTTGTCTGTCAAATGATGTTTATGACATTTATTTATAATATAACATTTAAATATTTATTTGTTAAATATTTCAACAATAAAAAAGCGCCAGGAAGAAATAGTATTGAATTGAGGTAAATCTGCGCTCTTTGCAGCTTTAGAGATGATTTTCAGGCAGGAGAGGACGTAGAAGATTAAGACGTTCATTTTTAGATGAAGTAAAGGAAAAAGTTGAGGTTATGTCGTACCAGGAAGTCAAGAAGCTGGCTATGGACAGAGAGAGGTGGTGATTACTCCACGGACAAGTGCCTCGCTCTTAAATTTTGTATGTACAGTGATTATGGTAAACAGACATGCTTAGTTTGTCTGCTCATCAATCTAATCTGATACTATCCTTTTTTTTTTCAGATTTTATTTAAAAAAGTTAAACTTTTATCGAAGTACTTTCAAAAGACATGTACATCGCATAAAGCAACGTTTTATGTGGTGTCTGGTGGTGGTAATTATATTGAATAGATAATCTATTAGATAATATTCGTATCATGAGAAATAGAAAAAAATCTGTTACTTTACTATACATATAATCTCATTTAAAATACTAATCTTAACACTGAAACAGGGCGGTCTTTTTGTACAAGATTATTGTTGTTGTATCTATTTACTTGTTAAAATTATAACTGGTATAATATTATATACTATTCAACATTACACTTGTTCTTGTTTTGTTCTTAATCTGATTTAGTATGTAAAGGTAGGCAAAGCCTGACCCAAGAAATAAGAAAGCTACTCGGGGGGCGCCACGTGTATATTTTTATGTTTATGGCAACAATTTCTATTATTATATTAGTTCCATTGAAATTCCGCAATATGGCGAGGTTTCTTATTTCTTTGGTCAGGCTATATACAGATATTTCCGTCTTTATGAGCATCTGTCCTTATGAGAATCTGTCTTTTTGAGAATCTGCCCTTTTGCGAACTTGCGAAATTGCGAAAGGCAATCATATACCTTGATTTTACGTGTATAAAAAATTTAATTTATTCCCTTGGTCGGTTAAGGTCAGATTCTGTTTAAAAAAACATAACTGGTACCTACCTAACCTACACACAAAATTTACCTACTTTAATATCTGATTTCTAAAAAGTTAGGAGTTATTTAAAAAGAAAGTACTTTTTTTTTTATTGACCTAAGGTCTTGTGTCGAAATGGTACGAACATTCAAGCTTCACCGGACTTGAAAAAGAAAGTTCATTATGTGTACTTAAATATTCTGAAAGGTGCCCCATGCTTATGAAATACTGATACTATGCCAGATATGGGCAGCAGGGTTCCTTTTTTATCACGTGTAGCATTAAACAACAGCGGAAAATCTTCCTCACTTCCTTAGGACACAATACATTATAAATATACTTTATAATACACTTTCAAGGGATAGAGCAGTATGGTTTGTCTAATAATTGAATCATTCCATCAATTATTGCTTCAATACGATATTTTTATATTTTTTGACGATTGACAATAAGTTTACGTCTATGGAGTAAGAAAAAACAGCGAGGTCAATGAGATTGTCTATGTTTTCACTCTCACTGCTATCTTCGGTGCTCTTCTATGACCCTCTTTGGACCCTCTTTCAGCTCCTCTTCGTCCCTCAGAGGGAATTCCTCCTGACAACGACACGGCCGTGTCGATGCCGCGTCGGAGTAGGCCTACTGAGTTGTTAAACATGACCTACCTATTCGAAAGATGTATGGTATATTCAGAAAATAAAACGACGACAAATACACAAATTTTTTTCCTAGAGATTTTATTCTCATAATATATCTATCCATAGATTTAACCAAGTATTGCACAGGTCAATGCAAAAACAAAATGCTGCTAAATATATCATTTTGTGAAGTTTTTATTTTATTCCTATAAAATTATTTTGTAAAGATAGGTATATGTACATACATACATAAATATTTTTACCCTACGATAGGTCCCATTATTGGTTTAGCGGTTGGGCCCCAGTCGATTTTCTTTTTCTTAGCCTACAGCCCTCCCGCATCGTGAATAGCCTCCGATATTCAGGCGAGGGGAATTACATTTCGATGACATGACGAATCCAAGATGACACTAGGGGGGTTAACCTGCTACCCGCGACACACGAGGAAAGATAAAGAATGTTTTATATCTCGCTGCGATTTTGAGTTAAGCCTATACCTGGGACTAACAGGCTAATTGATTTTATTTTGAAAAAGTATAAAAGATTTTTATAAATTTATAAATCGAAGCGAAAAAATAAAATCATTGAGTTTGGGCAGGGACTTGAACCCGCGCACCCGTCGCTAACAGACGGCATCTGTTAAAAAGTAAAAACTGTATTTTATACATACATATAGACAAGAGTAAGATTTTGTTATAATGAATCTATCTTTGTCTTAAAAATCATAGATAATAGACCTTAAAGCCTTTGAAAGTAGGCACTAACTTAAATTTTCTAAATAAATTGGTTTCAAGTTTCAACCCTTAGATTCCTACATAATAGTAATAAAATAAACTAATTCAAATATCGTGAAACAGCTCATATACACGTCTTCACCGAGGGATTGGAGCATATAATTAATTCAGGGTGAACAGGCCTTAGTGCGAGTTAGTCAGTAAAAAAATAATGATTCCAGAATAATTTTCATAATATTTATGGTAACTAAATTTCAATATAAATATTTGCATCATTTTTCTTTCAAGCAAAATAGAATATACAGAAAAAACTATAAACAACATAATGCAAAACAAAATACAATACGCAATAAATAACCCTATAATCATAGTAATAGAACATGTTATTCCACTACACATTTATTTGGAGACAGTAATACACAGTCACAGCCATGATATTTCCGGCGTTTCCGAACACAATAAGACAGAGAAGAGGTAAAAATAAACACTCGTTATAGAAATTGTCAAGTTTGCGCTCAGCCCGGCCGCCGCACACGCATATACAGGGTGCAACTTTTATTGATTGATAGAAAGTTTTTTATATGCACGTGTGTGTTAACAGCTCATATTATGTCCCCACGCTGGGGTTCGAGCCTACCCTAAAATCAGGTTAAATAGGCCTTAGTCGACCACGCTGGCCCAGTGCGGGTTGGTCAACTTCACACACAACCTTTGAATTACGACGCAGGTGTGTGCAGGTTTCCTCACGATATTTTCCTTCACCGTAAGAGCGTCGAATAAACGTACATATGAATTCTAAAATATAAAACACATTGGTACGTGCCGAGGCTTGAACCTGCGAACTTCCGAATGGAAGTCAACAGCCCTAGCCACATGGCCACCGACGACGCTCTAACATATATGCACGTACATAAAACTAAACATTAGATCGATTGACCGAACGTAGGTTCGTATTACGTCTGTAAAGAAGAAAACTGTCCTGAAAACTTATTAAAAGGAGATATACGTCTATTCGATACGAGTCTGCGATAGGAAACTGGAAGCTTTCTGCCTGATAATTTTTAGTTATCAGGACAACTTTTTTCATCTTTCAACTACTTTTAGTTTAAACTAAAAACTAATCCTTTACTTGTCAAACAAACTTGCGTCGGTATGTGAATAAATAACTTAAATATTTTTTATTTACGATACGAGAATGAAGCGTTTCTTTCCATGTTAATTTTTAAAATGACCTTTCGGAAAAGTTTTGTAATCTAAATTGACCAAGGATGATATCAAGACTTCCGCCAAAAGCCGGAATGTCCTTATCTGCTCGAAGGAGTCAACCCGTATTTTTTGCAAAAATAAAAATCACGTGGATCAACCTGTATGTATACTTAATTCTACGCAGGCGGCACACGCGACACACGCGCGGGGAGAGGAGCTATTTCTGACGGCACTTATACGCGCTCCATTATTCCTATTCATTTTGTTGACATCCTCCAAACGCGGCCCCGCACGAACTCTAGATTCTCTGCTCCAGGTGGACTTTATACGCCTAGGTCAGTGACATTCACGATATTTTTAAATTACTACTTTCATTGACAGGAAAGTTTACTATTTCAAGAATAGTACATAAACTCATGACTCAGTTTGATTTTATTGTCTTTGAAACTCCGGAAGTATAACGCGACTGCTATAAATTACTGACGAACATAATAATTATAATGCACCAAATAGTTTGACTCAAGTTATTTAAATTAAACAAACCATGGTGTTACTTAATGCTATGGTATGTTTATATTGTTATATGACACCAATTTGTTATATTCATACTAAAATTTTATGTATGTGTTTTCTATTGTTTAATTGTTCCATTCAAATAGCTCAAGTTGTATTCGGAAGACGCCGGAAATGAGGGGCTCAGACGACAATATCACCATAATATTTCTTTTGCATCACACTGAATACCAAAAGTCAATAATGAGGTCGTTAGTATTACAAACTCAACACTTAAATACAAATAAATATTTATATTTTTTAAAGATTAATAAGTAGATTTTTGTAAGTACTATCGTGCGTGATCACATGATCAAATCTGTGGTTTGTTGATCATCCTTTTTTCAAAGTTCAAAATGTGTTTATTCGAAGTAAGATTTTACAAATCACTTTTCGACGTCGAGTTTAAGTTGTGTTTAATTAATCATCGTCTGGATCTTGATAACACTGATTTTATCATTAAACTACATATACCTAGTTAACAAATTGTTGAAAAAATATTCTACGTTGCTTTAAGATACTTTCCCTTCGATTTTTTTCATATTTTTTAAATCTATATAACTGCAATATTTTCTTTAAAACTCCTTGAAACGAAAGTTTCTGATTCGTCAGCCTTTTCTTGAGTAAGCATAAACACTGAAGACAGTGTTAATTAGGATGCCGCCCGAAGCGAAACCGAATTAAGTTTGAGGGAGTTTGACTCGAGGGACACGACGAGCTGTCGCTGCCCGACTGAGACGTACATTCAATAGCACGCCATGCTGAACACTTTGAGCTTTACATCGTTCTTATTCCACATAAATAAGGGAGATAATCTCGATGCGCGTGTTCACTTTTCCATGTTCAAGACCGTACTGTATGTCTTTTCAATACTAGAAATTGTTGACACTTAAAAAGCTTACAGAGATAAAGAACTTTGAGCGCAGAAGATAATTGTTGTAATAACTCGATTCTTTAAAACGTGTGCAATAAAGTGTTTTTTGAAATCAGAATTTGAAGTCTACTATAGAAGTTACCATACAAAACGGTTCATTAAATATATAGAGGGGGAAGGAATAAATAATATATTTCATAATTTTGCATGGAATAATTTTTAAGAACAATTTTATATTCGCTCAACGCCTTTTTGCCTTTACAAACCCGATCAATAACTACCGTGGTAAAACTTTATTTTGCTGAGTTATGAAGATTCAGTAGCTAACTGGGGCAAAGTATGATTTATACTTACCTATATTGTGTACATACAAGATTTAATTACTCTGGTCTTTAGGGAAATTAAGAAAGGCGTGAATGTCGGAGTTTGCGGTCCCTTCCGATATTTACTTAAGATAAGTTTCCGAACGAGTCCCGAAATCTAACCATAGATTTATTTATGGTCTTCGGGCTGACAGAAGTAATTAAGAGCCCGTTTTCTTGCAGTTTCCTTAATGATTTAAAAATAAAATTTAGTTTTATAAATATTTTGATAATAAAATAAGTACCTAGAGCTCAAATGGAACTCCAAACGTAACCTAAACAAATTAACTGAATTTGATTTGAATTTGAAGTTACTAATAGAAAACCAAGTTTAATGCTTTAGCACGAGGCAGAATAATTAATTTTCTAGTTGTATTTTATTGGTTAGTTACTTAATTTAAATACTTTTGAAATAGAAGCTTGCTATAGAGTCCTCTAATTCATGTTTTCACGGACTAATGAATCTGTGCTGATTCCTACACGCATGTGCGAGCGTAATGTATGCGTGTACGCAGACATTACTTCGAATCAGCTCGCCATTAAAATGCTAATAGCAGCCTTTGCCAATGGACGCGGCTAGCTCTAACATTGTCATTTCATTATTGAACTGCAAACAGCTGACCACTAGCTTATCTATACGTCAAACCAAGCCATCTCCATTTCAATCACGAATTCTAGTTTTATTAATACCATACCACTAGCTGTCCGCTCGCAGCTATTCCCGCGTTGTTTTTTGACTTTCCCGTATACATGAAATATTTTCCCGCATTAAAAACTATCTAAGATGTTGACCAGGGACATAAGGTACCATCATGCAAAATATTATTTATATCGGTCCAACAGTTTCAGAGATTCAACAAACAAAGAAACAAAAAAAATCTGAATACGTTCTATATCGCTTCTTACATCCCCCCTGAATCGGTTTTAAGCATAATTTTTTCTATATACATACAGACATTCGACCTCTTCAGTTTTATTATTAATACCATATATACAAATAAGTTACCACCTAGATAATTAATGAAGGTATTCAGGCTAACGTATGGTTTCATTAGAGTGCATATTTTAACGGTTAAAAACTACAACTACATGATTGATCTGTATTGAATACAAAAAACACCAACTAAAGCTTTAAACCGATTAGATCATTTCAAAGCCACCATCTTAGAGTATAAATAGAAAAAAATCTGCTGACTGCTCGTATATTTATTCTCTAAGGCCACCATAATCACACTACAAAATTTCAGTATTTAAGTCCACGCTATAATGATCTTTAAAAGGTTTGCAGCGAAGGAAAAGTGGAAAAAGTACCTCAAAATTACCTAAATAAATACTTTCGAGTTACAGCAGTAAATGTTTGATCTGTCATGTAATTACTTAGAGCATAATTATATCTGCCGCAGACGGATGACGATTATTGGTTTCTATTCAGAGTTTTCCACGCTATATAAGACGCAATCAGCAGATAGCGGTCGTTTAGCCATATAAAAAATCCTCTACTTGGCTACTCCTGAAAATCAAGTATTCATTAACTTGAAAATAATAACAACAACAACATCTTGTAGATTATATTAGTTAGAGGTATAAAATGCTAAAAATATTCCAATGTTTTTCCATCTATCTTCTATACCATAATAAAACTGAAGAATCGGCGTGTCTGTACATTGATTTGCATTTACCAAAGTTTTTTTTTTCAGTGCAGTAAATAGAGTCACTCTAACTAAGCCTTCGGTATTCAATTACCAAAATACAGCTTAAAAAACTTTCTATATAGTTACGAAATGGAAGGACTACTTATTCAAGTACCTATATAATTGAGAGTATGATTAGAGCTGCCACATTCATTTTGAGGGATCATATCTTGATCCTACAAAAGCTTATTAGAGTAATAATCATTCCCGAAATAAATGTCGATATCTGTGACTTAACGAGCCTAATCCCTGCTAGACAGACGAGCAGTGGGGCCAACATCCGGTGGCCATTCTCAGAAACTGAGCTGCTGGGAAATTTGGTGAGATTCAGTGAATAACTTAGGCGATTTCGGTAATTTATAGATTCAAAGTTGAGCGCAAGTTCTGCGTGTTATCACCAAAGTTTGTTTCTAGCTTGAGGTCAAAACTGTTAGAAAGTATTTGGATCTCTATAAAGGCTTGAATAAGAATTCTAATTGACTATACTATTTGTGTGGTGAGTTATTGAGTTTGAAGTGAGTGAGTGATATATTTAATTACAACCCTAGAGTATATATAAAAAAAACATTTTTGTAGCCTATCAAGATAAGAGTAATAATAGACGATCTCTTGATTGTAAAGATGATGATAAAAAATATTATAATTGAACAAGTATTTTCATGTTATGATGTTGCTCCTTTGTATTGTATTTCAGTGCCTTTTGCAGCAAAGTACCAGAATCAGTGACATGTTTCTGAATCAATAAAGTTTTCATCTATCTATTAATCTTTTGTCTCCACTGGAAGTTAAGACACAACCAGTCACTATAGAAAATAATGTCAGTCTTATTTATTGAATTAATAAGTTTTATTAGTAACAATTTGGTGCGGGCCGTGCGTGTGTAGCTCGGGATTAACTTCGGGGGCAGACGGTGCTAGGACCACAGAGGGGGTAGGGAAGCCTGCGGGGGGCGGGGCAAGGACTAATCGCCTCTGACAAGTTCCTGATGGAGACCGTATCCCGCCACCCGTAGAATACGTACCTACATTGGTTTGGTACCAAATTTACATTCATTTTCCGAAATCCCATCAACTCCAGTGAGGGTTGTTTTTAGGTGACCCAACTAAATGACATGGGTTTGGAGATCTTTGGGGGAGGCTTTTGTCCAGCAGTGGACGTCTTTGGGCTGGAATGGTGATGACGATGAAATGAATTAAAACACGTCACTAGTCAAGTATGTCATAACGTATCATGTAGGTACAATGAAATATTCTTGTTATGGGAGCGGTTTTAAAAGTCGAATAGAATAGAAATTGTTTGACACAAAAAATTCAAGAAGGAACAAATACATTTCGGAACAATCAATGTACACAAAAGGCGGCCTAGTTGCAATTTTACCCAGACAACTCTTTAGTATAGCAATAACTTTAAATAAATAACTAATAGTTATCAGGAACTTACCCATAAGCAAATAAATTTCACCTAACTGCGTGGAAAAGTAAACTTGGTTATTTATAAAGCAACTTTAAAAATAAATTTAAACAAGTTGACAACAAATGCGAGTTTAGTGTGACTGTATCTCTTGGGGTTGGTCGGACAGACCCACCGAACTACTGAAACTTTTTATTTATTTCATTTTGTGTCTGGAAACCTTTCAGGGCACCGAGCTTTATAGTAAAGTCCCGGTGACTTCTTTCATGAAGATATCCACATGTTACTTATAGAACTCGTCATATTCGCACATATCATTAGATATATAAAATTGGTAAATATTTGGAATTTATTTTTATGTTGATGATACATATCTACTTCGATTTGAACATATCTTAGTCTTGTTAGAGTGAAATTGCCATTGATATTTATACCATATTTTATCCCAAATTCAACTAAACAACACGTACAAAATTTTCACTGAATAAAGAACAATAGAAATAATTTCAGTGGTTTCGTTACATGAATTTCAGAAGCTTGTACTGTAAACTAAAGTTTTATATTTAACAATACAAACGCCTGTTTATTTCTGTGCTCTAACAAAATAGTGTATAATCAAATTCTAGATATTATCTGTACAGCATCTCGTCCTGTCAATATTTCAGCGTGCACTACAAAACGTATGGGAAGTGGAAACCTCACACTTTTTCAACATATACAAGTAATATCTTTCAGCACTTGAGTCACATAATATCGTTGTTCAGTCTAAAATATCCGTAACAATTATCAAGCACTGCAATGTTGCCATGTATTAGTGGCAATGTTTTGGTTCCGCGTTCGCGTTCCCGCCTAAACTGACAGCTTTCGTGTTTCGGGCAACGTTCGACCTGAGGAGCGCGCGGCTCGCGACTGTCGGGAGCAGTCGGGAAGGGCGGCAGGGTTGCTGGAGGGTTCGGGAGGGATGCGGGATCTAGCGGCGGGCTGATACCGGATGGATCGATCGGCCACCCTGCGGCCCGCAGCGGTACGACCGCGGCCGTCCCGCGGGGATGCAGATGCATGCCCAGTATGACATGACTCTGGAAGTGGCTGTAGCTTTGATCTATGTATGTTTGGTTGCCATTGAACATCGGTTAAATTTGGTACATAAAATCATGGCTCGTCCAAGTTATACAGCTAAACTTTGTGAAACAAAAAAGTTACATCAAAGTTTCATATCTTTTCAACCCAAACGTTTTGCATACATGAGCTGTATAACTTGGACGAGCCATGATTTTATATATGTATATGTATTTAAAAAGAGGCAATATTTTAATAGAGCTGCAATAAAACATATCTTATCCTTTCAAAGATTAATTTTTTCGCCAACTAAAGATGCTTTGGTATTTAAAAGTATTTTTATTCTCAAAGACAACATCTAGACTAAACTTTCTGTACCCAAGTTTTTTCTGTCTCGAGACCAGTACAGGTTGAGCAACCTTACAACATTGTTCAGAAAAACTCACCTTGAGTCATCCAGCCGGTAGTACATATCCTCAAGGAAACAAATTGAATAACTCAGGAAGATCCACGCATTCGTCGCTGCATTACGACTGGCCATCTATTCGTGGCACTGTCCCTTTGAAGGCAGGATTGAGTTACTCAAAGTGCGTGTGGGTGAATACATCGCCAATTTCGCGTCTTTCACCTGACAACTCCACACGGGAGAAAAATAAAACTATCCTGTGACAAGCCCTTTATAACTCGTAAAAGAACGAGCTTGTTATAAAACAAGGACAACTTGACAATTCCCCAGTTACAGTTTTTGTCTTAATGCAATGGCTTCTAAGTTATACTTAACGTGCCGTATAGTTTTATTGTTTTACTTACTTATCCGTGTATAACTACTGCTATATGGCTTCTGGGACAAAAATAAAGGACCTCCATTAGTGGACAACCGATTTATGTAGGATCTTAGGAAGCTGCTAGATTCACAGCACAGGACCGATTGTTGTAGAGACCTTTGGGGGCAGGTTTTGTCCAACGATACGTGTCTTTTGACTGTAATTATTTAATGTTCTACTAATGCACTAATTTTACTGAAAGTTTGATATCATCTCAAAGTTGAAACCAAAAGTATGTAAGTACACAAACGTATTTTTACAGGCGTTATCTCCGCAAATTTAAGTGTTATGATGTTGCCGTATGTATTTTAGTATAGTTTAGAACAACTACGATTTAACCGATTTGAGTAGTTGGTAACATATGAAACGGCAACAAAACAAAGCTATAATGTATTCACTTTGCCCCGCTGAAGCAAACAGAAAGCTTTCCTGCAAAGCCAACTGTACTCCTCCCTAATAGTTTTTTAAAGGTCTCAAAGGATTGTTTCAAGTCAACATGAAACGAGACTTCCGAAAGATTTCACCGCTATATTGTTTTCCAAGGCATAAGAGCGGATAAACGGATAATGGAAACTGTCTAAGCAATCAATCCAAGGATTCATACATGTATCTTGTTTTAATTAAATCTTTAGCTGTGTTTATGTAGTGTAAAAAAAAACATAATTAAAAACATACCCAGAAAAAGAAAACAATTACAATGTAAGCAGGCAGCTCCTGCCCTTTTAGTTAGTGTAAATCTGTGCATAGTAGACGACTAAAAAAGTTTTTACCACGTCATAAAAAAATCTATTGGAACAGATAGCAAAGATCGCAAGGCTATCAATCCAGAAATCGATATAGATACGAGTGATGCGTACGTTTGTTTAGGAGCAGCTTGATAAATTGCCCATACCAAAGCTATTCTAAGCACAATGGGTTACCTACGAGCCTACCACGCCCTAGTGGAATTAGGTTCCAATTTACGTAGAAGCTTTCCATTAAGATACGTCTCTGTAGACTTAATCATCAAATGGCTACTAATAAGAATATATTTAAACAGCGTTCCGCCTCGCGGCTCCGCCCGCGTTAACATAATTTACCGTGGGAATGGGGAATTTTCCCGCGGTAAAAGGTAGCCTATGTTAGTCCCTAAGTTTTATTCTATCTTTATACTAAGTTTAATCAAGATCGGTACAGTATTTTCGGAGCCTATTCAATGCAAGCAAACAATCAATCAAATCTTTCCTCTTTATGATATTAGTATAGATAGATGTATAAAATAATGAATGATCTATTTTTTATAGGGTGGTTATCACACGGTATCGCTTGTTGCGGTGACAGGCGGCGGTGCGAAGATTTAATAATAATAATATAATACGTAGGACCTCTTACACATGGCCACCTGACTCCAATCTAGGCAGATCCTGTACTATGGGTGTCAGACAGCCACAGCTGATATACATACATATATCAAAATATCAATATACAACATCCAGACACAAGGCAAACACAAGTGCTCTTCACACGAATGTTTGTCCTGGGATTCGAACTCGCGACCCTGTGCTTTGTAAGCAGACATACTACCAACTAGGCTACGGGGCCGTCAAACTAAACGTTTGACTTAACAAAAGTTTTATTGTATGAAAAAGAAGAAAAATTCAGTAGTACGGACAGCTCCAATATGATCATTTGTAAAAAAATATATTGAAGGCGACGCCTGTGGAGTTTCTTCAGCGAGCTTCACAGAAGACCACGTGTTTCGCTGAACTCGCCATTAAAATGTATCTTTGACGTCATTCAGTGTTTTAAAAGCTATAACCAACGCTATAACGAATAATTGAGTGAGGTAGAGGTTTGAGTTATTTCCGCCGTGTCAATTGCTTGCTGGTGTTAAAATTATACAGTGGCCAGTTTTCGCCGCCTCAAGCGACAATGTTTGATAATCATCTAAAATGTGCTTCATGTTCTCCCCTATTGCTGCGTATCCGTGAAGAGTAGAGTCTGTGATTTGACTGATTGGGCCATTTTTAGCCGTCGCCGCCGCCGCCGGTGTAGGTTGTGGCGTGTGGCGAAGGGCTCTGAGAATAGCAACGGCTCTAAGTCTCCAATTATCGCCGCGGCCGTCCGTCACGGCGTCTGCTGCCATCTAGATTAATATACCAGTGATTTTCATGAAATATCATACGCCATTTTCACTTCGCTTTGTACATTTTCGAGATTGGATAGGTTCATTTTAGTTACAGATATATATTTATTATGGACCTAATAGAGATAATTATTTTGGAAAAGTCTTCGATTAATTGTGATATTTTAATTTACAATTTCAAGAGTCTAGCCTAATCATCCATCAATGATGTGTTACAAGATAATTACAGTAATACTAAGAAATATCCTATTTATTGTGCTAAAAGAAAATGGTGGCACAAACATAAACTCAAAGATCTAGCAATAAAACAAACAACACGTTTAGATCTTTTCTCATTTAATTAAAAAAGTGCGAGAGCATTTTCATGAAGCTTTTCTATTCTCTGTCATCTATCTAATCTAGAAACAAATTAGTGTACGCTATTTCAAAAATATTTTATTGTGCCAGACTCTACTTAAACAGAGTCTAAAATTACGTCGTCAAAATACGTGTTTAGTTAAAAAACGAGCGTGAGTATTATGGGCGGCCATTAAAGGCGTAAAAACAACGGACTGTCGCCGTCGCCGGCCATAACTCAGCTGAGGAAGATAATTTACGAGTACCCGCAACCGGGATGTGTCGGGATGCGAGCCGATACCGAGGGCTAATAACAACATAAAAAAAAAACAACAAAATATAAAACAATCCTAAAAAAATATTTTTTGTGTCGCAAAATCTAATCACTACACCGCACTTGTGCAAAAGTAAATCAGTCTGTTAAGCTTTCACGGCTGAACATATTGTGATAAAACTTTGCAGGATGCCAAATCACATACCGTCATGGGAAAAGATACGTCTTTCATAGAAATAAGCCTAAAATTTCGACTGTATTTTTTTGTTTAGTTTTTCAATACTCGACATATTATCTTGAAATTAACGTAAACCAAATAAACAATTTAAATTACAATAATTAAAGGCCTTTCACGCTGTTAATGTTTTGACAGGGATACTGCTTAGGTCCCCTTTTCCTTTTCTAGCATACTGTTACTAGGTTATAATATTTTTCAAATCCGTTGTATTATAATTTGTATTATAGTACAATTTGTCGATTACATAATATTAACTTAACTTAAGACCCTGTATACCGGTCGGTACCGGATGCGACCTCAGTTCGTTACAACACACGCGGGAGTAAGTTCCTAATTAGAGAACGTTAATTTACTAAAGTAATTAATTAGCTGCGGTGCAAAATTTGATACGTACTGTAAGTACTAACCAAATGAGAAGTGATTGTTTTAACACTTAATGACTTTGAAGATTAATTTTCCTTGGCTAAATGAATACATTTTCGAACATTTTATCTTAATTCTATTTCAGAGTATTATGTATGAACTACATTTCGTTGACTATAATAATGCAGTACCTACCTATCATTAACTGATTAGCTCTCCGCTGTGTGCTTTAAAACCACTAGACTGAATTATTTAATTTAAATTAAAATGACACTGAGTTTAAACTTCTGCACAGAACAGCGTGAGTTCAGATAAATACGTTACCATTTCTATATCCACATCATATACAAACATGTAATAAAATTATTTTAATGCACCCTAAAAAAACAGTAATAAGTATAATTCACAAACAGGATATAATTTGTAATGTAGGCAGCCTTATTGCTGAGTAGCAAATTCTACCAGATACTCTTAAACTTAAAAGTTTAGTTTAGTTTAGTAAGTCTTAAGTTTAGATTGACACTAAAGTGTGAACTTTAAAATTCTTTGAATTTCGCGTTTGTTTCAATTTTCACAGATTTTTTTATTTTTTTAACCGTAAATAAATAATTGAAACATCTCTGAAAACAATTACGCAGGTAATATAACTTCAGTATTTGTGAGGAGAAGCGGTGGGGACAGAAAGGTACTTTGATGGTGTCATCAGGGGGCCGCGGGCGTTGCGAGGCGACTCACGCGCCGGCTAACCTGATTACCGCACAGACCTCTGTGGGACGGAACTAGGAACGTACAGAAAGGTAGAGCACAGTGGACGAATACGAAAGAAAAAAACACTTTCCTTACATAAAACAAAAATATTTTTTTGAATTATGGTAAAAGTTTTTCTGTAAATTACTTAATTTTGAAATATTTTTCTAGTGACGTTTCTTCTTTTTCAATTACCTATGAAGACTACTGCTTTTTTATTGGAAAATAAGCAGGGTGTAAAATACAAAATAGCAAAAACTGAAGAAAAAAAACAAGTGACAAAGAAATTTCAGCATCATCCCATAGGCGGGTAGTACTATTATTTTCTTCTGTGTCATAGGTAATTTATTTAGTCCATAAAAACGCTTGACTGAAGTATGAAAATCGGATTCTTCAATTTTTAAATTTTATTGATTGTGGACCCTTTAAATTTTTCATAGGTCTGTGGCACTATCACGTCTCTTTCCGGCCGAATCTTGGACCCCAAAAAGCCTATTCCTCGACCGAGCGAGGGTGCATCCATCTAAATTTTACCCAAACTCCACCGCCGATAAACTATTACGTACATTTGCCTGCCTGTCGCAAACGTGTGCCCATATTTTGTAAAGAAAGATATATGGGTAATACGAGGCGATAGATGAGGTAGAAATATGTCTATTTACCACTAAGAAGTGTAAGGAAATAAATGTTAAGAATAAAACCCACCGGAAGTGCGGGTTCATATATCAGTCGGCAAGATCATAAATAAACGGATCTAGTGAGGGATTACTCATAAATACATCTTTGGGTTAATAAACTATGAGTTCTCTCCTTCCCCCTGCAACATGAGACTAGATGCATTATTAAACGTCGAGCCGCTAAAGTTGGTGCGTTGCATGTAAAGGGTTAAATTAATAAAATTTTAAAGAAGAGTGTGCTGTTACTGGCATTAGTAAATGTTGTTTCTTTAATGAAAAATATGTTCTATTCTAGATAGCCGCCAGTCTTATTTGAAATTACCTACGCCCTTAGTATAGTTTTGAAAGTACTATAAGTAAGTAATCGTACAATGGAAATCAATCTGGCCAAAAGGTTTAATTGAAAGTATATAGATTAAACTACAAACAAAACAAAATACAAGTAGGTAATTAACACACAACTTAGCCTTTCTCTCCTTACTCAAAAACAATACGAACTGACTGTTTTTGAGAAGAGTTAAAGACGAAAAACACGTTATTCCAATGTATTGAATTCATATTTTACTGTAATGAAATATATAAACCTATCAACCCGTTACAAGCTTGAATTATTTTTGAGCAATTGTGTTAGCAGGGGAGCAGGCGAAGCAGGAGTACAAACACTTAAGTACGAGAGCCCTAAGAACCCTTTACATAAGGTACAAGGCACACCCACACTCACTTGGATGGAAGGCTGCGCGCCTCTGAAAATGTTTCGTCGCTTAACTTCAGGCAGGGTACGCATTTAAGGACTTTGTTTTAGATGAGTAAGCGCAATAATTAATTCTAATACGAGTTGATTTATACAGAGTATTATATTACAAGCTTAGGTATTATATAATACAAAATTTGTTTGTACAATCTTTACTGGTTTATTGGACTATAATTTTAAATAGGGTAGGATTTATTTTATTGCATACAAGGATTACAGTCCACAACAAAAAATACGGCGTTACAAACAACATTTTATACCAACCTCAACCGTAACAGAAAAAAATAATTAAACAATTTATCTCTATAATCATACCTTTTATCATTTACCTACTCTAGATTGAATCTCTTTACATATTATGGTGCTTTATAAATACTGATAAAACAAGCAATTGCTTTGCTAAGAATAAAACTCCGCTTATCTATTCATCTCATGTGAAATCAGCGATAGGGCAGCTGATTCCCACATACGGTTAGTGAATGACATTTGCATTGCGATGCGATTCCCATTAAATCACAAATAGGGCATCAATATTGAAGTGGAAACTAACGCTTAGGTTTGCAAATTACGCAGAAAAACGGCTTTTAAATCAAACTGAAAAAGATGCAAAATGTATTATTACCTCTTAGTTATTTTTTTACTATAACTATGAATAACATCTTTATACCTAAAGTACTTCCAGTAGGATACCTACCTAGATAGAACAAAACAATAAGATGTAGAAATCCTGAAGATTTTTCGGTCCCTGAATGCAGGTGTGTCTTTTACATTTATTTATTTTATTTATAAAACATACAAATACTATATTGACTACATAATCTAATTTCATTTCAAAGTTAAATAAAATATAATTACAACATTGGTATACATTGACATCTTGCGGTGAGTAGCAGAACTAAGAAGCTTTCGTAGAGCTACTATTTTCTGCGTAGAGCCACGTAGAGCTACGGAAAAGCTTCGTAGCTAGCAGCAGCTGTAGCATCTATCCTAAAATTGTACATATTGTTTGCAACAGATGGCGCGGATCAAAGCAGACAAGTTACCTATAATATTTGGATGTAAGATGGTAAGATGTAAGATAAGGATGGAAGTTTGCTTAGAAAACGAATGAGGTGGGAAAAAACCGCGCTAGGTTTACAGATTTTTGATAAAACTACGTACTTATACAAAAAAATAATTAACCATTTTAGGTATATTGAGAAAATATTTATGTTTTGTTATAATTAACTAGCATCAATTTTATAACTCTTAGAACAATATTATATTATAGTAGGAACGTTTCATGATGTTTAATTTTAGTAAGCCTTACGATTCAGTTGATAAGTTTTAAAATAATAAAAAATAAACTTCTTACGTGTTAACTTACGTAGGTTACTACGACAGACGTAAAACAAACGATGTAAATTCAAGTTAGTACGTATTTAAGTAAATTAACAAAAAAAAAGGCATGCAGCAATGGGTATCTACTATGCTACGGCCCGCTCGGGACAGCCGGCCGCGCGTAAACTGTCACCGTGAAAAATGGCCCTTTCGACCGGAACTTAAATTATGTCTGCGATCTTTGCCGCTGCAGAGAAATAGTCGGCAATTTTTCAACCCCGCTTTTGCAGCGCGAGACAGCACCCATTTACGCGACAACAGAATATGAAAACAACATTATTCGAAAGTGTACTTTACGAAACTGCACTACATGACCTAATATACCTAAATAACATACGTCAAATAAAAATATAATATGCAAAATAGAGATATTGGTGACCCACCCAATTTATTAAATATAATCAAATGTATTACTCACCTTTATCTGTTCAGCAGCTTTCTTTGCCAAACCGGGGTCTAGGATAACAATATCTAAGTCCGTTGTAGACTTTTTCGCCACTTCACTGAATGCAGCTGCATTAGCGTAGTAAGAAGACGGTTTATCACTAGCACTTGTGTCCACTGGAGAATTAGGCGACAAAATTCCACTATCGGTATCACTAACGTTCGCAGATTTACGCACTGCCCCTGTCCTCTCAGAGGGGGATTTAAGGGGGATTCGAGATCTCTCCCCACTAGGTGATTTCAAAGGTATCCGCGACTGCTTAGCTGCATCCTCCGGCTTAAAGCCCGTCTCCGGATCGAATATCACGTAATTATCCTTATCGCATCGTACTCTATTGTTCACTGTTACAGTATATTTTTTGTTCGGACTCAGATTAAGAAAGGGATCTTCGCTGTCTACCGGGCTTTCAGGAATTATCGATTGTATCTTGGGCGTAATTTTCGGTACAGATTTTCCGTCGATCGTTCGCCTGATGACAGTATCGTTGGTGAATTTTAGCCGAACGTATTCATTGGATATGGTCCGCCGGACCGGGGACGATAAAAGAGGGGACGGCTTACCATCCGGCGCGTTGCTCTTATTTTGAAAGAAATTTATCTTAGGCTTATCCATGGCTAATGCGGGAGAAAAAGGCAGTCTTAACTTTGAGGTAGGTTTTTTCTTTAGACTATTAGCACTTAAATTTATAGATCCTTGTAAAGTACTTTTATAAACTGGTAACAAACTTGCTTTATCTTCTAGTTTTGTTGTCTCTTTTGCTGTTGTAAGTTTTGTATTTTTTATAATTTCTAAAGGTTTGTTGAGCTTCTTAACGGGTATCGGAGTTTTGAGTTTTATATCTTTATTTTTATTTCCAGGTGATGTTTCTTGAGAATTTGTATTACATTTTTCATTACGCAAAGGAGTATCTTGCGACTTAATGAAAGTCTTACCTCGATCACATGGAAACGTCTCATTTTGTGCAGTTCTGAATAGGTCATCATCTTCTGGGTTATTCAAAATATTATCTATAATGATATCTACGTCACTAGTTTCTGAATTACTCCTAGATGATCTACTTTCATTAATAATGCTCGTTATTCTTTGTTCTACTTCTACTAAGGAATCAGTCTTGTCGTTAGAGGTACCGCTACCAGAGTCCGAAGGAGTTTGTACTTCAAAGATAGCATCCTGAATCCCAAAACTGAATTTAGTATTTTCAGGAAACGATGATCGGCGTCTTTTCACAGTTCCTGTTTCAGCAGAAGGGGAATCCCAGTCTGCATTTGGTATAACACACTGACTTTCTTTTTTTGTTCGTCTTGGACTTGTCATTATTGGTTTGTTTCATTTTGTTCGCTACGAAACAGTTTTTAATCCCGGCGCCTGTCGATAAATGATATGTTAGCGCATTGGAACACCGACTAAAGCTATTATTTGGCCGGGAGGGGTCGATAGAGTAGTAGATAGTGCGGTACAAACTGTGGCCGTTAGTAGCATCGGACATGAACAGAGCTCGATTGTTATCTAATTACAACTTGACGCTCTACCAACTGCCGCGAGGGACATACTGTTGGTTATTGTCTCTAATGGAACTATAAATTAAACATTTTGTGACAAAGAAACACAGAAAGCATTTAATGTAAGTGCATATGTCATTATTCGCGACATGCTAATTTTCAAATTACCGAATGTAAAGTTATAACAGAATGAAGAAATTATATCTCGTACATTCCCAAGTTACAAGTTTTCAACTTAAACGTAGTTTTAAAGATCCACTTTCAAATAAATGCAACCTCCAAAACTCATGAATTATGTCATCATCACTGTTGTAGGTACACAATGACATGTGTCATGTTTCATGTCATCAAGATGATAAAAGGTAAGGTTAATTAACAAAATTATCTTTTTCTTTATATGAAATTCTTCCAAAAGATATTCCCCGCCCTATTAATTTCCAATATATTCTCTCCCTCGTACACTCTCCTCTTATCCTTCATCTAATTAAATATATCCAAATCCACAATATCAGATTATGATTCTATGTATGCTCTCCTATGTATAATTATATTATTTAGTCTATCATATTTATTGTATCATCGTTATTTTTATTTATTTATTTATTTATTATTATTATTATTATTTTTTCCTTAACTCTAATATCTACCTCCAAAATTACAACCTACAAAATTCTAAAATCACAACCTCCAAAATTACATCCTGCAAAATTTCACTTCTCGTTCGTGTGTATGTCGAGTCTCTACACTGACACTGGCAAAATACGCCTCACCGATGTGAAGCCATAAAAAAAAAAAAAAAAAAAAAGGTTAATTAAATAAACTTGATTCTTTGCAACGAACAGAACACTGCAGTCCTAAACCGTATGTAAAGTGCTCTTATATAGAATAGATACGTGGCTCCTAGTTATGCGGCAGACAGGCGAGGACGGCGAGCGGAAGGCAGTTTTTATGCACCTAGTTCCTACCTGACTATACGACTGGCTACAAAAAGTTCATGCATACTTAGTTTGTCTTGAAAATCTGTAAAAAGCGTTAAAAAATTCTGGTTATTTTGCATTGTAATAACTGTAATATGTATAAAATAAAATAACAAAGTCTCAGGATGTTAGTTTAAAAACTGATAGGCGCTAAGTCGTTGCATTTGTTTTTAATGCATGTGCAATAATGTGCAATAATGTGCATGCATACATTCTAATTCTTAACTTAAACTTTATTTCTAAAATTTTGGTATGTACAAGATTTATAGCACCTAACCTTCGCACTAGGATTCCCTGTGTTGCGGAATTCGGAGAAAACCATTAAAAAAGTCCCGTAAAAGGTAGCCATATAAGATATTTCTATCATTAAAATCATCTCCAAGCCACACAGCTAGCATACATGACTACAGCATCTTTGTTTCTACAATTTCTTATTCAAAGATAATGGAAATCATATTGCCAAAATTAATCCAAAAACTCTAAAACAGAACATTTATTGAAGACATCTTAGTAGAGACTTAAGAAATAGAGTTAGTAAGAGTGTTACTAGCTCCCCAGAGCCCTTCGCCTATAACCCAATTAAACGTCTGGTAAGTAGCAGCAATAAAGTATATCCTCCTTGCCCGTTAGAGGGCGCCACTGGGGTTACTTAGTTCTGCAAGTTTCCCTTGTACCTCCTACTGAGATCTCGTGATATATGGTCACTATATTGCCAAAAAGACTGCTCCGTTCGATTTAACTGAGAAGATAAAGATAGTATGGACAGCTATTTCGCGGTTTATTGTGTGTGTCACTGTTTTTATTTTGTAGACTGTTTCGTATAATTTGGTTCATTCATAAATAAAAGTGCAGATTATTTGTCTGTGGTATTTGCATACTTGATGCCACTGCCACATAATATTTGAATGATGAATTCGCATATCTAGTTAGAGCCCTTTCACACGAGCGGCTTTATGCAGCGTGTACAAAACCAAATACCAACCGCGAGTACGCCGCGTGCATTATCGCGGCGGTTAATAAGTCGCGGCGATATCTAAAGCGAAGAGTATAACAATGTCTACACATGTTTATATAATGTTACAATTTATGTAAATAAGGAATATTAATAGCCATATTAAATTTCTATGCTTTCAGCTAGATTTATATTTTATTTTTAACTTTTTAGTGTAGGTTAGGATCTTGAAGGCGGTTTTATATATTTTTTAAATTATCTTTTTATTGAAATGTAAGTTTGTATTGAATAAGTGGGGAAAAATTTAGTTAATGTTAGGGTTTGTTTAAATAAACGTTCTCTACAAAAGTTAAATAAAGCTTACCCTTAAATTGGTATCAAACATGAAGGAAAAAAAAAATCCACGATTTTTTCTTCCTTCATGGTATCAAAGGTATAGATTAAGTCCTATACTAACTAAATCCATGAGATTTCATTATTTTACTAGGACTTTTTTTAAGATAATGTATTTTTCTTAATGTAGGGTCTTTAAAAGACTCAACAATAAGCATGTGTGTCCCATGCTCCTTCCGGTGACAATAAGCGACGCAACAAATTAGAAAGTTTGCGCGGATATAAAAGGGATGCGTTGTGAACATAAATCGCCTCTCCGCCTCCACTCCGTACGAAGCGCGACCCTAGGGGCGTAAACTCGCACATTCCACCCGTAGTATCTGACTCAAAACTTTGTTAACTAACATTTGGACTTATGAACATATGGCAACACACAACATTACATATGGTAAGGTTACTCAGGTGTGAAACTTGCAAGCATTCATAAAAATGCCAGATAAATACAAAAAAACAACCCAGACCGAGCCCTTTCACACGAGCGATTTTTTTCGGAAATTTCTCGGCGGAGCGAGATCGCAGCGAGCACGCTCCAGACTCCAAGATGAAGTATATAACAATGTCTACACATGTTTATATAATGTTACAATTTATGTAAATAAGGAATATTAATAGCCATATTAAATTTCTATGCTTTCAGCTAGATTTATATTTTATTTTTAACTTTTTAGTGTAGGTTAGGATATTGAAGGCGGTTTTATATATTTTTTAAATTATCTTTTTATTTTACCCTTTTTAGTGAAAATTTACCATGACAAGTTACTCACACAAAACATTAATTTGTTTTGTTTAGTACATAATTATATGCAGATTTTCTCACTATGTTTCCTTTACAGTCTTACGTTTGAATTTTAAATTCTAAAACATTGCTATACTTGATTGGACTGTAACCTAAGTTTTCCGAATGGCGAACCACTGACCAAACCACTACGATACCGACGACGCTAGCCCGTTTAGTCGACGGAAAAATTCTTAAGTTGTTGTCTTCACTTGGGGTTTTCATGTCTTTAATCTATGACTAGTTTACAGAATATATGAACCAAAACTGCACATTTCTTGTTGTTTAAATTATAACAAAAGCAACGCAATGAGTGTGCTGTTGTTTATTAAAGAGTTTTCGTTTTAGTCTTCTACTCCGCCATCAGATATAATCAAAATTTATATGAAACCATTTTGAGTACAAGTTCTATCTATAAAACAAAAAAATATTGTAATCGATCGATAAGAAGCCGAGATATTGCCAAAACAATTTACCGATCGGGTATAACGGCGTCAATTGAGGAGCTATTTCCTCATATCTTCAAATTTAATCATCCGATCTTAGCGAAATTTTTATGGGACCACCCTGCAAGTAAACCTGGACGATTAAAAAAAGAATTTTGAAAATCGGTTCACAATTAGCGGAGATATCTTATAACAAACACACAAAAAAAACATACGCGTCGAATTGAGAACCTCCTCCTTTTTTGAAGTCGGTTAAAAAGAAATAGCCTGCTGCTGCAGACAAACCGAATGAATAATCAAAGCAACTACAAGAATCTGGTTTCAAAGCAAACATCTGTCTATTTTTGCAACCCAGTGCCTTTGAGAACTAAAAAGAGTGAAAACGAATTTAACGTAGAAGGGCTCTCACGTAGCAGACGTCTGACGTGGTATGACCGCGGCTTAACAGCTACTAACTGTGTTTGCGCTACTTTGTAGCTTTTACTTGCACAACACGTTTCCCGGCGAAGTTCACAATTGAACTTCTGTAATTTCACGCTGCGCTGCTGTACCTATACAGTACTGAGAACGCCTTATGTTGTCTGTAAACTAATTTAACGTGAAATTTTACAATCTTTCGAAGAGAAGAGTTATTTATCTTTAGCAAGTTTTCCAAAGATAAAAAGAATAAATAATAATGATAAGGTTCTTGAATTTGAAGATATTTTTAGCACCAAAGATCCCGTTTTCACGACCTTTTTACCTTCGACTGTTACACAATAGCCCTTAAAAAGCGAAATAAAATTCTGTTTCAAATATTCCTTATCGCAACGTTTCGACTCCCTCGTGAGCAAAAACAGAAACTTTAACTGCGGAACCCCCGTCCGTCTAAGTGATTTACTGCCGCTTTGCGAATATAACCTTAGGAGGGGCCCTCACCGGGTTACTAGACTTAAAGCCTCTGGAAGGTATTACTGCTGGCTGCTACATCTACCCTCCTGTTCAAAATGCTTGGATTAGAGAAGGACATCTACTTAGTGGCTCGAAATCGAAATTTGAACTGCACCTCCCCGGCAATATCCGGCTAAATGGGTCAGGAAGGCGAAGTTTACGTCGCAATTTAGCATTAGGGAAACCGAATAGCAGTAAAATCCGGCTGCAGGAGAATTAGAAAATTATACGGAACTGAGAGGATGTGCCGCGACAGCAGGCAGGACGGAGTTTCCTTATCGGCGGGACCTGCCGCGATATTTATAAATCGCCCCTTTCGAATTGACTCCGTTAATTTACAGTATTATAGCCGATTTAAAAGGGTGCCAAGTAGAAGTGTCGAATTTCATTGCTATATTTTAAGAGACTTTTTTTTTCAATCTATAACTGATATATTTTTATCTAAAGGTTTCACAATTGACTCCTAAAAAGAAGAGAGCCTTAAAATTTTGTAAAATTGTGTTATTTTTAAATTATTTATCTTCTCTTGTCCTTCTTCTCCTTCCTCTTAATTATATCGTTGTCATTGGCTCTAAAACTCACAACGACACTCATATAAAGACACTCAAATAATACAATCACAATAAACAAACAAACAAAGACCAAACACAAACACATTGCTCTTTTCGCGAGCAATAAACGATACTAATAAAGCCCAATAGCCGGAGTGCACAATAGGGCGGCACACGACCGAAACACATTTTATCCTAGCATTACCACGGTAATATTTTGTCGGGAAGAAATTATTTGCATTTGTAGGGTGGTAAACCCCGTACCTCGAGGGAGTGCACCGGTGCATTCCTGCACTCGCAGTTGTCCACGCGCACACATACAAGGCGGAAAGTTCGAGTGTTTACTCGAGGTTTAAAGTAAAGGAAGGCAAGATGGCGACGTTACATGTATTGGGGGCTTTAGTTTTGGAGAGCATCTAGGCCCCGTTTCAAACGGAGGTATTGAAAGAAACTGGTTTGCAACTCCGAGTTACTGGAGAATCAACGTCCATAAGGGTGTTAGTGACAGCTTAACAGATACTGAGTCAATGGTTTTTAGCATCTTTCCCGACGAAGCTTTTGTCGGCAACAATAGAAAATTTTTAATCTTAATACAAACTGTAGCCTTTATGATTAAAATTGATTAATTTGTATGGTAGTGTGGAATATTTTTGGCGTTTCCGAGCAAAGTTTCTTCGGGATAGTTGCTCAAAACCTTGACTGAGCATGTCTTTTCAATATTTGCTAAGTCATCACTTACATGTAAACTCAAAGAAATTAGCATACGACAGGACTAGTTACTGATTGATTATTACTACAGTGGTTGGATTAAGAATGTACAGTAGGCTAGGCAGCACATGCGACTGGACATGTTGGCCATGTAAGCGCCCGTATTCTGTAGCCGTAGGGGTGAGTGAGTTTGAAACCAGTTGTTTTTTAGTAGCTCGATGTGAAATGGGGATTCGTATAAAGTAAGGGGCAAGACGTCGACGTTCAATGTATTGGGGTTTAGTTTTAGATTGCATCTTAGATTTTAGATTTATCTGTGTTCTTGTTGAGTGTATCGAAGTTTAAATCAGAACCGTTTGAATCAAATTCTAGTTCGTTGTCATCTGTATACCTAATAATTACCTAACTAATACCTATTATATAAATAAATTATACACATAAGTGTGCCTGTTGTTTTGAATAATAGGTAACGTTGTTGAGATAATTTTTATTTTACCGAAAGAATTAAAGTACCTAATCAAAATCAAAAGTGTCGTCCAGGCGTTAATTTGTCCAAACTTCGGAGTTTACTTACACAAAAAACTTCTAGAATTATAATAAATATAGGTATATCAAATCTAAAAGACGCGCTCAACCACATTTCATATTTACTATAGGTACCTACCTATAGATTTACGTCCAAACAAACAGGAAATCTTATTATTGGTTTCACAAACCCACGGCCACCTATGCAACTTAGGGCTGCACCCTCTCATTCGCGTATTGAGGGCAATAGCAATAGTTTTAACGCACACGCACACATTGCAACCAAATGCACTTTCGCACTCGTGCGGGGGAATTTTCGATTAAACATTCAGATTAGATTTTTCGTGAACCATTTATCACAGCTTAATTCGAGGGGATGACTACTCCTGCTGATGAGAGTGGCCATAGTTGCATGCTCTTTTCGCCCTACAGATAAATAAATCTCATTGTTAATTTGAAGTCCTTTACTGGTTTTACTACAAAAATCATACACAGCTTGCGATAAAAACGTAATGGAAAGAAAAATAATGCTGACGTTCTCTTAAAATTTGAGAATACGTGGCCAAGATCTTTCACACCCAAAGCTTCTTTGATATGATAATGTAATAAGAAAACAGGGTTTTGCGAGGTCTTAACAGAAAGGGTAGGGAGTAGTTTCGTTTTAGGGCACTGTTTTAACAAGCATCAACCGGGTGATCTCATTTTAAAAATTGGATTCACAAAATGCATTAGCACAGTTACCATATTTTTTTAAGTTACTTTACTTGTACTATTTGTATTGGTATGTAGATGGATGAAAATTTTTAAATCTTTAAATTAAATTGTGTATTGTTTGATAATGTTGAACGATAGATGAAATACTTAATATTTACTAGTAACCTTCAACAAAGTAGTAATCTAAGGTCAAACCTAGGTTACAGAAGAGGACCACGCTATGCTAAAACGGCTGTTAAGCCTGACCAAAAAAATAAGAAACCTGCTCTGGGAGCGCCACGTGTATATTTTTACGAATATGGCAACAATTTCCCTTATAAAATTAGTTCCATTGAAATTTCCCAATATGGCGAGGTTTCTTATTTCTTTGGGCGGGCTTTAGATAAAGCATTTCATATCATTGTATATCTGCTTCTATGGTTCGAATCACTTCCATCCATCTCATTTTACAAAGGATTTTTGTCTAGGAGCTTGGTGAAATGAACGCCCATAGGGAATACATGTAGCGAAAGCCACGAGGCGTCGGAATCCGATTTACACTAACCCACCCCATAATTATTTTTCTTTTCCATTTTTCCTGTTATGAGAGAATCATGCAACAATGTGCTTTTCTACATGAAATTCACAATTTCGTGGTAATGTAGAGCTTATGATTTTATGTATTTTTTGTTCTACTTTTTACGCTGAACTGAAAAAAAAACTATAAGATTTGACATAGGTATATTGGTTTGGAGGCCTCCATGTAATCTAATGGAAGCATTTTTCTACGTTTGAGTACAATTTAAAATGGATAAGTAACCTTGAAATTAATGACGTAAAATTATTTTTACGATAAATATTTTGCTATAGGAATGATGCTAACGCAAATTTAATTACTGAAAAATATTAAAGTAGATCAAGAAATCTTAAGACAGTATATGCAAAGTACTATTTTATAACATGAACAATCATAAAATCGTAATATAAAAATAATTGTAACAAACAGAGGGCGTTACTGAGCACAATTTGATCCGTAATCCCAATGATGGAGCTCGTTCTATTTATATGCAGATTCAACACCGACCATAAGTTATCCGCCGGATCATGCCTTTAATGATACCCGGATAAATGGAAAAGATACTCTTGCTGGGGGAAGGGTGAATTTTTTCGCTTTCCACTCGCGTAGTCGCATTACACCTATATAATGTTTGCTTATAATGTAATGCCGGACGGAAAGCAGTGATGCGAAACTAATTAATCTGAACGCGACATGTTGTTTTAATATGTTAATGTAATATTATGCAAGTTAGTTTAATCTCATAAGGGTGGTGATGTCTCCTTTTACTTTATGGTTGAAGTCTGGGGATAGTGAAAAAATATAGCAATTTTATTAGAATAAATATATAATATACTTCATTGCACACAAAACTACGGCGAAAGAATTCGTTTTATTATGTCCGAATAATTTTATAGAAAAGTTTTAAGTTGAGTCAAAACAACAACATATACAAAAAGAAACAAAAGGGAACAAAAAGAAAAAAAAAACATAAAAAAAGAAAAAGAAAAGAAATAATTTATGTATTATTACCAAGTTTTTTGAAATTTCGTGTATCATTAAAATCTTTGCACCTATTATATTTGCACTGCACCTAAACAACAAACAGTGCATTTTAAAACAAAAGAATTTGAGTAAAAAAACTAATTACAGCCACGTCACTTTCAGGACTTGCACTTAATGCACATCAAAAATGCAATTACAAATTCTTGGGCGGAAAATTGTGGCTGAAAATTACTTGCACGGTAAGCAAATTCTGATTAAATTAAGCTATATTAAGAAGGGGAAGTCGCGTTCGAGGGAAATAATGAAATTATTGGGGTACGATATTACAACGCGCAGATTAGCCGCAATGTTGGTGAATTTTTGGCGCTAATTAACGATAAATTAAAAATGATGATGATGACAATAACTTTGTTATAAAAGAGTAAACGAGGGCCTCTTTGAAACCAAATTACAATTTGGTAATGATATGATATACATAATATAATGACTATAATGATAAAACATCGAGAAGATAAAATTATCAATATCAACTTAAAACACACTCAAACAAACACAACGAAACGAAAATATAGTATGTACATATTGATATTATCTAAACCTGACTGACTTTCTAATAACTTTCAAAAAAACTTTATAAATTTTGTTTTTTAATAATAATTTAAATAATGTAACTTTCCTTAATTTTGTCCTATATTACCACGTATACATCCAAACAAATGTTTACGTGCGTCTGTAACTTACCTATATACAAAGAAGTTTAAAAACTGAAATAATAACTAAGTACCTACTCATAAAAGTAAAGTTTATTGTAGTGTAACAGTACTAAATATTCTAACACAACCCGATTCGATACCCATAACAGTTAAGTTGAAAGTGAAAAACAATAGCATAAAGTACTGAAGTGGAAGCGGGGTCGCGTGTTCCACAGACGTTAGCCAAAGTCCTAGGGCCCGCTTCTCTAAGCTATTTACAAATACAATTTAATGTTCATTGCCTGCCCAATTAGCCTCAAATATGAACACTTGTATTTTTAACATACTTTCTACGTAATGTACACCAAATTGTAAAACTGTAGCTTTGTAAAATGAATTTCTGTCTGTTATTTATTAGGAACGTCAGCGATCTATGCGTTCCCTTCGGAAAACTTACCGCAATAGTGAAATAACTCATCTTTATCGATACTACTGAACGAGAATAAAGAGAACGTGACAAGTAATACAAATTGACTCTTGTCGGGTTTTTAATGTTTCAATATTTTGGTTGAATAAAAATAGACTTTATCGGCACAAGATAATAAGCCTAGATTGCAAAGGAGATACAAAGTTTGAGCTTTTGAGTTTTTAAGATCAATATGAGCTAGCAAGCAATGTATTTTTTTTTTAATTTTACATCAATTAAAAACATAAGATATTCATAGCTTCCAAATATTCAGTGCAGAATGGAGTTAAGTCCCAAAAGTCACGTGATCAGAAATGGGAATACTTTCAGCTACTTTCAGTAACATTATGAATATTTAAAGCCGTCAGCGCGGCGTGGACAGCATTTCGATGGCATTCTCTGTTTTGTGTATTAGCGACGTATACTGGGTCTTATTGCGGTAAAAAGAAAAACGAATTTACTGTCTATTTATCTCGAACCAAACAATGTCTTTTCGACGCATAATTACCTACTTACGCATTCTGGCATCACGCGTTAGCCCTACATGCGAAACATTCTTAACCTTTTATACGACTTGATTTCTTTTAAACATTGCTTTGAGACATTCTTACACTATCTGGGTTTTAATAAAATGTTTTTTTTTTCTTTTGAAGTGAGACCCTGTTCTCTTGTAATGGAGATATAATAGCCTAGAATTCGAGTTAGAACACTCTTCAAAAATTTAAGGTAATGTAAAATCGATGTTTCGTCGTTACATAAAGTATAATGATGATGGTGCACCCGCATCGATTGACTGATTGGTAAACTTTGTCAAAACTTACTGAGTTTTCTGACTTTTCAAATAAATGTTGTGCAACACGTTTTTATTTTATTTACAAATAAATGTTTAATTCTAGAAAAAAATACAAACATTTTGACAATGATTAAGTGCGTCTTTTTTAAAAAGAAAATAAAGGTTTGGAAAACGAAGAATTTGCGGCAAATACAGCTTTGGTATATAGTACGAGTATGTGTTAAACGTCATCAAAGGTTTTTGAATTGATTATCATAATGCTGTTTATTTGTAGTTATATATTGTAATAGACCACAAATCTAATGAAAAAGTCAGTTGTTGCAAGTGAAATTAGCGAGCTATCATAGAAAATAGACTCCTGCTATTTCCACATACTAGACAGTAATATATTAAAAACTTTACTTAAAACCACTGTTCGCTCTACATTATACCGTATTTATCACTTTGATGGCATGTTTATGAGACACCCTAATGTTCAAACTAGGCAAGTAGGTCTAAGCAAAACGGGGTTAAAATCAAGGACGAACGTAATTTAGCCATAATTCAACTTGCCCCTGGCGCCAGGTTGTCTGAACGATCCAAATATATCCTGTTTTCATTACTCGCTTCCTTTAATTAGGAAACAACACGCTACCCCTTTATTGTTTTAAACGGCTTACAAAGCAGGTAATCTGCTTACGATCTTTGAACGCTTTTGATCAAATTAGACTGAGAGCTTTTCGAAGAAAAGGGAAAATATTCTAGTACTTACCTACGTAGGTAGCCTGACTCAATAATTATGATTTAAGTGATGATTATTTTAATGATCAAATCATGACTAGGCTAAAGCTGGAAGCTTAAATTGGTCGTACTCCGTCGACACAAAAGTTGGGTCAAATTAAAAAAAGGTGAGCTCGTGTCCCTCGGTAGGGACATATACGAGCAGTTAACGGACGATATTTTACTATCGATCAATACGCATTACTTCCTCACTTCATTTGCGTGAATACAGTTATACTTATCTTTATAGTGTGAACCGTGTTGGTATACCGGTCGTTACGCTGCTAATTTATAGTCCGCCACCGGTCATTCGGATCACGGTTAATACCTGTTGAGTTACAGGCTGGATCTCGCTTGACCTCTACCGCTCGCACTTTATATACTTACTAGGGCATAGGTCTATATTTACCTAGCTTAAACTAATAATACATTGATCGTAACAATTACACAATTAGCTGATATAATAACACAGTCACTAGTATATAACTAAGATAGTTCTTTGTTTCTCAAACTGTAATTTTATATTAGTAAATTATATATTTACTTACATAACGAAAGGTTTTTTTTATCTTAACATGTGCTCGCTTTAATCGGCTCTCAGGGAGCACAAAGTAAACCCATAAATGATTATATGTTTTGCTTTCTTATAACCACTTTATTGGTAAAAATTAAGTAGGTAAAGCCCGCCATCTTGCATAATTAAGACTTCAACGCTCAGCGCTTTGAACTTAAATTACGGCGCTGTATAAAACACTGCGTTATTTCGCAAAACGTGTAAAGATATTTCTCTGGCCAATTTCCGGCTAACGTTTTCCTGCTTCAACTGCCGCAATAAACTTTCATATTTTATTGTGTTTAATCAAAAATACGTGCGGTTTGGAATGCATAAAGGCTTCGTTGGTAAGCCTGTCAGGTGCAAGAGCAATTCCAGCCGGGTAGGCCGAATGGGGGGGGGGGGGGCAGACGGCCAGGCGGAGTGTGCTGCGTCGGCAATGAGGAAATGTCTTGGTAGGAAAAGTTTGGCTAGGATTTTAGAATACGTTCATTATCGTTAGGATTCAGATAAACTTTTGACTATTAATGAATATGAAGGTATTATGGGAATTAAAGAGTGGACCCCTGAGAAAAAAAATGTTGTTTTCAAATCGGAAGAAAGGGGTAATCATGACTGCACCGATAAGCACGTTGATAGCCTCTTGTCACCATGAAAGCAGCCTGCTTTACTATTTATATATTACTACATTACAGGCAATAAAAACGGGAATAAGGTATAAGAGAAATATTAATCTCAAGAAAGAGATGAGACGATAAAACTATTACCTATATCGGCGAACCTTTAAAAGTCTTCCGTGTTTCAGGAGGAAAATGCTCGCACGTGTCGGGCAGTTATTCGTTCTATGGGCCAGAAACGGACAGCTTAGCTGAAACCCTTATTTTTATTGCCTTCCTGAAGCCCGTCCTGTAATTTTCTGTTGGCAAGCACGCCTCACATTTTTAAAGATTATCATTTTAATGGTGGTATTTTTTCGGGACTGGTGCATGATTGGAATCTGTTTTATTGTTTCGTGTGCTAATAAAGTATCTTATGTTTATAATTACATCTAGATAACTTGTTGACGATAGTCTATAGGATAGGATGATAAAAAAATATACAATAACCTGAGAGATTGGAAAAGCGCGCTTCTAATTATAAGTATTATTTACAGGTTATAACGAAACGTCTGGTAAAAGTAAACTAGTCCCAAAATATACTTACATACGTTATTTATAACGTAAGCAAAACACAAAAAAATACAATAAAGTGTAATACAAAACGCAAAATAATATATTATCTTTGCTCCGATGTAAAATAAATGCCTCATAATATCTTATAACCTACTAGCTTTCCGCCGCTCGACTTCGCCAGCGTTAACAAATTTCCCGTGGAAATGAGGAATTTTACCGCGGTAAAAGGTAGCCTAAGTTATTCTTCAAGATCTATTTTATTAAAATCGGTTTATTAGTTTCGTAGCCCGTTTAATGCAAACCAACAAACAATAAAATCTTTCTTCTTTATAAAATTTGTATAGATAACCTATAAACAACTTAAAAGTGATAGTGTGAAGACAACCGTGGAAGTTTTAAAAAGTATATTAATAGTGTTTGTTTTTTTAAGCTCATAAAGATATAGAGCACCTTAAGTCCATTATGCAACATTCGGAAGTTATCTCTCTGCGGTGCGGCGTCGTCGTCGTTATAGCCCCGCCACCGCCGCCGCCGCGCCGCCGACGCCAGCGGCATGCACTATTTATCCGCCCATATAAACATGCGCTATATCCTTTATATCTTGCGACAAAACAGCTTGCTCGACTCGACCGTGTTTTGCTTAGCAGGAACTTGTGAACTATGGTTTTCTAACGCAGCACTATAGTGTCTTTGTAAGTTTCTTGTGATTATGCCATGCAAACAAATAATAATTTTAATCGATTGAACGCGGTTTGCATGTCCTTTGGAAGCAGAATTTTGTAAAATGTTATTTGTTCGATTGTATTAATGAGGTACGGGAAAATTGGAAATTCAGTTAATTTCAGTATTTTCCTCGTATACTGAACTTTGACTATCGAGGTACAGAACCTTTTCTACTTTTAGAATCACTGGCTGGGCTCAAAACTACGTTAATAGTAAAATATTTTTTCTTCCCTTGTCGAGTACTGCTACATAAATGACAAATACGTCATTGCATTCCTATAGCCACGTGTAAATCAACTACAGTTTCGAACGCGCTACACATGCTACGCCGTAGCCAATCTCAGAATGTAACCTGAATAAAACTTAAACAGCTTTCCTTACAAACAATGCACACAAACTTTTCCTCGTTCCTTTGTTACTCATGAGAGGCGAATATAAGTCAACATTTTTATTATGGCACCCCTTCTTGCCTACTGATTCAGTTTCGCAAAGTCACATCTGAGACGAGGGGCGCGAGCGCGCGGGGACCTATAAACTGAGCGGACAATTTGTTTAATCAAAAATAAGAGCACAGTATCAACTCCCCCCCACCTCCCTCTCAAATTCCGGGTTACAGGGCCTGGTCCCTTATCAGCAGGAAGTGTACCGAATTTGTGAGCAAACGACAGTATGAGACAGTAATGTCGAATTCAAGTGTGATTTGAAGAGTTTCTGTTTTCAAGTTTGTGTAGATTATATATTTAAGACGTATTTGTACCTACAACAAATTTTCACATAATTTTTACAAAAAGTTGTACGTAACATAAAACTGTTATGAAATTGATTTCTCTCTATCCCAGTAGGATTCTGATCTATGATCCAATTATGTTACACTGTGTCTACACTGAGCTAATATAAGGCCTGTCACACAAACACGGGTTAGCGGAGCACAGTGGTGTGTACAAAAATACTGTCGTCCCTTTTGTTATGCGGCTCACGGCGGGCCAGTCACGTTCCATCCAATAATTCTGCTCTGAGTCATCCCGCCTCGCTACAATTTTCACCAGAGAATAGCAAATATTTTCCCCAAAAACCATATGCAGAAGCTGAACTTGCAAACATTTTGTCT
The DNA here is from genome assembly GCA_948473455.1 of Teleiodes luculella. Lineage (NCBI taxonomy): Eukaryota > Metazoa > Arthropoda > Insecta > Lepidoptera > Gelechiidae > Teleiodes > Teleiodes luculella. The sequence goes on from OX419585.1 coordinate 6,902,716, forward strand.
TGGTACGCCAGACATTTATTAGTAGAAAGATATACAGAAATATCTGATTATATAGTTTCGAAATATTTTGGCGACGATATAGTAATATTATTAGTCAATCATAATAAGAAAATACTTTTTATGAGTGAATTAGCTAATTTAATGACATATCAACATAAATAACAAACATCATACCACCTGACTCATTATACAAATTATAAAAATAAATTAAGCAACGTCCCAAATACTTCCAGTTTTTAAAACATAAAGAGGGGGTTTTATGCTAAGCTGACTAAAGTCGTAACGCTAACGAAAATTAGCTAATTTAATTACAAAGAACCCTCATTTAGCAACAACCAAGGTTTTAAACAAATTAAAACTTTGGCCTAACGCGGTTAGCTACTTTACTTTTTGGCTAAATGTTCTACTATTTTGTGGTTCAATCCAACGAAGAATACTTCATTTGTAGACTCAGAAACTCTTTTTCTGTATCCTAACCAAGCAAGCAAGATACACCCGACCGCACGTTGGCTAGGATGCTAATAATGAACGTTGTACGTGGTTGTACTGCTCAGGGGTAATCACTACAAGACTAAAGGTCATATTGTTAGTCTCGACATGTGGTAGACTGCATCTAATTAGCACATCTTAGTATCTTAGTAGGTCTCTTAGAACAAGACAGAATTTAATTGAAAATAGATAACTTTACAGCGATACAATTGTTTGTTTATGAAGTCTATGAGTCAATAAGTTACTATTCCTAATTATAGACATTTATATTTTTTGCAGTGAGTGATCCATTCATTACAACAAAAACTTGGCGAGTTATTCTTCTAACTATGACTAATATTTTTTTTTTTACGTAAGTACAGATTTTCTTTGCACAAAATGTACTATCAGATTTTTCTTCCGTTACAAATTATTTTTTTTAATTCTTCCTGTTATCGACAAATCTTACTATCAATACCGACACGTGTTTATCCGGTGTTCCAATGACTATCTTAAAACACATATTCAAAAATATTTCCACTATTACCGCCACTTTGAAAAACTTTGCATCCTGAAACTCACAGTCACTTGAACCCGCGTTCACTTTCATTTCGTAATCCGTCACTGAACATTTTCCGGTTGGGTGGCAGTTTTCAGGTGAGCGTTCATTGAGCTGCACTAGACCGAGCGTAGGCAATATGATCCGTAAGTGTGGGTATGACCGGTGTATAATTTTCCCGCGCGGAAGGCAGGTGGCTCGGCGGAGCGCGCGGCACTAACTGCCGCCGATTGCAGCCTCCGCCCGCCCCAAACCGCCCTACGCTCCTGCAGTAAAATCGTGAGTGAACCTGCCTCCCGCCGGCGCTAGTGAAAATTAGAGGCATCTCCGCACGCTATGCAGTGAAAGTACCGCGACGTAGTTTTAAATTCTTGGCAGTGTAGTAACGACTTAATGAAGCAGCATGTGACTGGGCATAATATGCTAAGAATTGGAACACACAGTTGTCAAGGCTCGCCTATCTTGAGAGCCAGGCTTGGTTTGATGCTTCCGAACTTATGACGTCATTACGTTATAAAACATTTATTATGAATGCTATGATAAGTTTGAACTAAACTGGCCTTAGCACTTTTTAACAGTGGGTTGGTCATATGTAACTTTTGTATTTGTTTGCAGATATGATAGCAAAAAGGAAGATAAATAAAAATCGTTTTAAATTTGTACAAGTATATTAAAATTTCATTCATAAATTAATACTACAATGAAAAATAAATAGGTAGGTAAAACTAAATGCGAGTCAAAATCTCAAGTTGGGTTAAGTGAAACTGATACTGTTATGAAAGGAGGAAATTCGTTCTTGAGTATTTTATTATATTTATTTACTAATTAGTTTCTTGTTTCAACAAAACCCAACTGAAAGTTCATAAGACATTTTAAAGTGTAAAAACGTTAGGTATATAAAGATAAATTGATATCTAAGACTATGTACAAAATACTAAATAGACAATAAAGGCATTTTAATAAATATGATAGTAAATCTAAAATTATAAGTATATTATTACTCGACAATGATTAACTAAATTAAATAATACGCGATTTTCGTCACCTTATGGTTATTCAGAATAGTCCCATAGAACAACGTACTTGTAATATAGAATACTTTTATTAAATGGCTTCTTTTAAAACCTAGTTATAAAATTGTTACTGACCTCGAATCATAAAACATTTTTTTAATGTGGTATAATAGACGTAGTCATATATCTAAGAAAGTGTTTGCCATTTTTCGTGTTATTTCGACTTAATTTGTTCCTTGAGTAACGTTGTCGTATAACAAAGGTGTAAGTGAGGTTTAGTCAATACAGTCGTCAAAATCAACTTTGCATGAACTAGAACGATACTAGAACAATGAAAAGACGTATCATCGACAGTCAATGGTCTTGGGAAACTTTCCCTACTTTTATCGGGAATGAAAATTAAATGTACCCTTCTCCATACGAAAGTCGTTTTAGTCAGACAGTTCGTATGTAAAAATCTAGGATCTTGGGAAAGTTAATCAGATCCATCGACCGAGCATGTATGTCTTTTAAGTTTTCTTAAGCCGTCACTTGTATCCTGGGTTATGTATTGTTTTTTTTATTTGTTTTTTCTGTAAGCAGCTGGTATAGTAATGCGAAGTATTAACCACCAAATATCATTCCCAGGGACTATTCCAAATGTAATAATTATTTTAGATGAGTATCTACTCAACAATTGTACAAACACTGGTCCCTGCTTATAGCCTCTATTCCTAAAATATAATTAATAAATGCATTATCTTATTATTCTAATATTATTATGTTTTATTTGACCGTTTTGCCTAGCTACCTATTGATTCAGATTCAACTCGCATACAACTGATTGAATAATGACCTAAATTATCTAGGTAATAAGATCTTATTTTTTAACACTTTTCCAATCGAGTGTTTTTTATTGAAACTATTGAAATTCAGTCTAACATTTAAAAATAGTAGTTAATTGTAGTAGCCATTTCGCAACTAGTTTCTCATATATCTAATAATAACATTATAAATGCATTGATAAATTCTAAGTAAATGCAAGCACGCGGTGGTTACAAAAGTTTCTGACCACGACGATTTCCTAAAAATACTAATCGTTTATAGTAGTCACTACTTTTACACTGATCGTTTATACTTTATAGTAATCACTACTTTTAAAATTGGACGGAAGTTGTTTTAAAGTCAATCAAAATGATTCGTTGTCAGTCATCATATTGTTATCACAAGAAGAAATTGCTAGGCGATAGAATAGGATCAGTAGTATTTGTACCTATATTGTAAACTTTCGGAGGTGGGATTCTTTTTACCAAAATACATTCATAAATCTGAGTCTTATCAAGCAAACGTGATGAGTAAAGAACGGAATATCGGGGCAAATCGCGTAAATTGGAGAGATTGTCAAGAACATGGATATGCCTTTATACTTAAGTGATTTTTTTTAAAGTCTTATATACCTAAATAAAAAACCTCCAGCAATAATAATTATCTCAAAAAATCTCTAACTTTCGCGATTTGCCGCATAATTTCGTTGTATAGTGATGAGTATTGTACTGGACTTTAAATTATAATTTTCTTTTTAATGTTTCTTTTATATCGGCCTACCGCCAAAGATTCCGTCGCTGCTTGTAATGGCTTACGAGAGGTGTTTGGGGGGCGCGAGCCACTTGCGCATGTAGTAACAGAAGATGGTAGCGATGTAAAGAAGCACTAGCAGTGCGCACGCGACGCCCAGAAGCAGAACTGACGCCTTGCTCGGACACGGCTCCACGATCGTAACCGTTTTTTCTGTAAAAAAAACATGGATGGATTAAATTAAATTGAGCCAATTTAATTACGATGAAATGTTGCTGAAGCAACAGGTATTGTAAACGGCAAAACATTTTTCAATTTAAAGAACTTCTAAAAGTCTATATAACGATTATTGCTAGAATGAAGCATTAGCGAAGTTGATGTAGTTACACGACAACGTACTTTAACGTTAAATGAAACGGTACCATATTAATATTAATAAGTATACTTGTTAACTTGATTTGCACTAATGTTGTGTACTTAAAGCATTAGAGAACAAAACCAGAGTAAAGTTAGTACATAAAGTAACCAAAAAAATTTTGGATGGATTAGAATGATCTAGAGTTTTTACCTCCGAAGCTGGTCTCCGAAGCGGTGCCTCCAGGTTTGTCGGAGCGCAGGAAATCGGTGCTCTGCCGCTCGTCACCAAAGTCCAGGACTATGATCTCTTGCGAGATGTTCATATCCTCGTCCTGGCCGTGAGCCTCGCCTGTCTCGTTGTGGGGAAGGGAACGCTTCCTCCTGCCCCAAGACTCAATGGACTCTCTGCCCCATTCGCACACCGCCTGCAAAGGTGATTGAGATTAAGTTTGAAACTGACAGACTGAGTGTATCTAGAGGGTCTTGAATCTAATCTAATCTAAAAAGCTGAAACAAATATCATTATCATCAATCGCTTGTTACCACGTGGTAGTGGAAGTTAATATAACATCGTATCCTTAAGAGCCCTTAAAATGTCCCCAAGGGGCTCGAGCCTATCCCGAATAAGCATAAATTTGCTAAATTGTGATAAACTTAATATTGTACAAAATAATAATATTAAACAAAAGAAAACGTTTCTCTAATGAGACTTTTAAGTTCCTGATGAATAAAAATAAATAAAAATAATTCAATTCTCGGATGACTAAACTAAACCAAAGTAATTATATAACATACAGAACATGAAATTACTTAGGGAAAGTAAAATATAATTCTTACCGGTTCACAAGGGCCGAGACAGTACTTCACGTTGCACTGGAATATGACTCCATAAGACTCGGTGAATCTGAACGCCTCGTACACAGATTGTAGCGCGTTGCCATCCGGACTGAACGCTGGGAAGATGGATGGATCCACTGGACATCTGTCAAAGAAAATAAATTGATTAACCTCCATTAATTTGTATATTGTCTACTGCTACACCCCGCCGCATTTTTCTACGCTATTCGACGATCATCATCATTATCATCATCATCATCTCAGCCGAAAGACGTCCACTGCTGGACCAAGGCCTCCTCTAAGGATCTTCACAATGATCGGTCCTGCGCTCGCTCGTATTTGACGTTCGTCGTAACAAAAACACATTGACTGATATAGCAAGTCCGGTGAAGCTTGATTGGTCGTACCTTTGCGACGCAAGCATAAGTCAATTTAAAAAAAAAAGTCTGATATGGATTAACTTCTCGTAATTTGTATCGTGTTGCCTGCTACTGCTGCGTGCTACGGTTTCGTAGCATTTTGCTACGCCGCCGTAGTCGTTGTAGCAAAAATAGATTTTAAATAACCACAGTATTTGGAGGGATTATTGTTTAATTTAGTCTGTACAGTGTCAATAAGTGAAAAAAAACTTGCTATCTATATTGCATCTAAACCAATGTTCTGATGACGAGTGTTGTAACGATACCTACTAGACTTTGATCTTAGACGGGTTTTTTTCTAGTTAGCTTTTAACAAATAGCATTATTTGTATCAATGAATAACATTTTTGTTATTATTTTACTTACCCTTCATCGTCGATAATCTGGAAGGTGCTCTTGGAGTCCTTAGCCATAGCGACACAGCTGCGAGCGAAAATTCCATACGGAGCTGCAAAACAATACAATTTAAATTTAATATCGCAGTTTTGTAAGATGCAAAATATTTCGTAAATATTTTATTTTACGATTTCATCTCCCAGTTGGTTATCTGATGCCATGGTTGGTAAAATAGGTAACATCGAAAACCGCACGATTAGCAAGTAACTGTGGACTTTAGTTTTCAGTTTTTTTGCCAGTGAATTTTATTCGTCATTACTTACAATATAAGAAAGAAACGATGTTTTTTTACAAGATTTAAAAACAACCTAAATAAGTACAAGCTTTCGCATCACAATTCGGTTGGTTGCTTCTTGTTCTTCTGTTGAACAGCAGTAAAAAAAAAAAAAGTATACTGTGATGCTCATATTTACTTTGATGGACTAGTGCACATCGTGCAATGATGCCCAACTCGTCGAAACGTAAGAATGCCGTTTTGACGTTTATCACGTGATTATAATAGTATGATGGCAAGAAATGACGTAATAAATAATTTACGAAAATATTACAATATCAAATTCAATTTTAGAGGTCACGTGATCAATTTCAAAACCACAGAACACTATTAGGTACTTCTTTCAAAACGGAATTCTTATTTTTGGTGACTTTAATGCCAGTTTGCATAAACTTGAGAATCGCCTAAATTTATGCCTAACGTATTTAGGTGACTACTGACTCTTAATGCATATTTGGTTTGCATTAACCTTAAAATATTCTTAAAACTGCTAGCTATCTTATCTTTATGAGCCCCATTTGACAGCGCTTAGAGCTTACGAAACGACCTAAGTTGTGTTTTTTATTCTGCGGATCATTTATCGGATACAATACACAAAATTTAAAAAAAAATAACCCCCGACACAAAACTATTACTTGATCCTTTCAATAACTAGAAAAGAGCTGATAATCTTCAAATGGCTGAAGATATTTTCCTGGATCATAGCTAAGAACACTCTCGATTGTGACATCTTGAAAACAAAAAAACTAGATCAAAATCGGCGCATCCGTTTAGGAGCTACGATGCCACAGACAGACAGACAGACACGTCAAACTTATAACACCCCTCTTTTCGTTGGGCGTAAAAAATAATAAAAGCAGTGACGTACTGTCCTCCGGTATCTCGATGCGGAAGGTGAGGCGGTCTCCGATGCGCACTGTCTCCACCTCCCGCTGGCGCGCGTCCAGGATGCGTATGCGCGGGGGCGGAGCCTCCGGGGCCGCCGTGATCGATATCATCTCCGGGTCCCTGACACAAACGAAACCGGGTTAACACCTTGTAGATCACTAATAAATATATCTAAATTATGATATGGGGGGACATCTCACACACGGCCATCTGACAGCAAACAAGGCAAAACCTAATGGTTGTCAGACAACTGATATGCATACTTATATAATTAATATACAACATCCAGTTACAAAGTAAACACAAGTGCTCATCACACGAATGTTTGCCCTGGGCGGGATTCGAACCCGCGACCCTGTGCTTCGAAGGCAGTACGTACGTACGTACTACCAACTAGGCTACGAGGCCGTCATAAATATGTAAATATAATAAACAAAACAAATAAGCACGATAACATCGCACTATTTGACAGCCCCTTAGTCTAGTTCAGACAGTAGGCAAACACTTGTGCTTATCACATGAATACGGGATTCGAACCCACGACCCCGTGCTTCGAAAGCAGGCGTGCTACGCTACCAACTACTCTACGGGGCCGTGAATAATGCACTTACTCTCCCTCTCACATACACTATAGATCTCTACCCAATTTTCATCAAACTAAGGTCGTACTTGATTTTATTTATTTATTTTCGTGGGAAACTTACAGCCTATACATAAAAATAAACATAAAATCCGTAAATTACATTAGGCCAATTACAGGTTTCCGCCTGTAAAATTATGAAAATTGATACAGTAAATCGTATTTCTATACTTTAAAATTTTATTACAAAGACATAAAAATATGAGTTGGGAAAGAATTTGGTATTAACACGGCTAACATACCAACTTAAAAAAATGTTTAAAAAAAAAACAAAAAGGCTTCATCCAGGCTAAGAGAAAGACAAAGTTCATTGATAAACCTATAAACAGACAGAACTGTTTGTCAGTACCCTTTCTTTAGTACCTACCATACCATATTTAGATAAAAACGTGAGAAGTACATTAGCAGAGCCGAGGCCTATGTTACTAACCAGTTATTTTGCCCGCCTTACACGGTCACTTAGGCAAATATTTGGCCATACAAAAGACGTACATAAAGCTATTATTATAGGCGCAAAAAAAACCATTAGAGTCATAATGTAAGCAAAATCTTCTTAGTTACGTACTTACTTTACGCAACGTATTGAAAATCATTTCACGTCGTCACGTCTTTACATAAATACCTATATCTTCTATTGAAAAATTACAATATTAGCAACACGCAATGAATAACGGATTTATAACAGTACTGCATTAAGTCCAAAACGTATTGTTTCATATGTCATGTTACTGTATTCATTGAGCTGCCATAGTACTATATTTATGAAAAAAAACTCGCGGGTTTTACGCGAGACTAGACAAAATTTGGTCGTGTATACTGTTGTGGAGGAATCTCCAATATTTCTAACAGAATTTTCACAGTGAAATGTAAGATAATGCCTTATTATGTCATGTTACCGAGGCTGTTGTCTTTTCTGTTCTACTCAAGTGAAAAGAAAATATATTTACAACTATAAAATTTATCTGAATTTGCGACATATCTAACTACTATATCCCAAAGCGAAAAAGCCAGCTTGTTCGTGAAAGGCCGGTTAAGAGGTCAGACTTTTTTCAAATCAAATCAAACTAGTTTATTTATTTTTTATAAAGAGTAGACTAATTTTTATCAAGTAAAATCCCCTTTATGCACTAAATGTTGAAACAAAATACAAGAATAAAACTGACGGTTGGGCGACCACTAGCCTTGTAGTATATGAAAATAGATTATATAGACTACTACCTCTGCCTTTAATGAAGCATAACCTGTAACTACTTCTGAATTGCTCACCTGATAGGCACCATTCCGAATGTGATGTTCTTAGAACTCATGTCGTAAGTACACTTCACTTTGTAGATCTTATCCGCTTTAGTCATGACCACGCTGTGATGCTGCAGAACCACAGTGTTGGAATATACTCCAGTCTGAAATTATGAACAACCAATAATTATGTATTTTTATTATGTAACCTGCCTAATTTTAATCGTCAAGCATTGTACGTAAATCTTTTTACATCATCCCAAAAAAAATAATCCAAAAACGGGAGAAAGCATCCTGTAATATTTAAAAAATATATATATCCAATAGGTACCTAATCAATCATCGAAACCTTTGCACCATATAAGTTAATGAGTGAATGAATTTTCATTCTTTATACGAATAAAGCACAGATTTAAACTCAATGCTACAAACTAGAATGAGCTGGGCAGAGAAGAGTTTTTTTGGGTGCTCAAATCTAAAAGGTGCATATGGAATTACGCATTCATCATATTATGTGTTAATTTACCTCTTAAATTTCCTTCAACCTAATAGTTAATATTAGCACAGACTATTCGTGTATCAAACGCTGTAAATTGCAAAATGCGTTGTTCTTTTTTTAAACGGTTCCTATCTTATATGGGTTGGTAAATGTAGAAACTTACAACGCTCTGTGTGTTGCAATCCTGTCCGGCCATGGTGAGGTCCAGCCGGAAGAGGTCGCTGTTCACCACGTCGATGTTACAAGTCTCGGAGCGGCCCAGCGCGTATATGCGTCCATTGAACGGCTTGTTCGTGCGAACCTGAACCGCAATCCGCGTATCCTTGCAATGTACTGACACTGGAAAAGCGCGGGAAATTATTAGCATTTTCCTAACTAAATAATGGTATGGACACTTCTGCCTGACCACCACTAAGTCTATTTTTGCTTGCACGTGAATGAGTGCTACCGAGTAACAACTACAAAGCGCTCAGGCGCAATATCAAGCGATGTTTTTTATAAATGGACTGGCGCGAAAGTCCCTTAGGATACCTAAGCCTTTATGAAATGGCGTTCATGTAATTCCATTTGATGATCCCCAATAAAAGCAGCTGCAACGGAAATCAGATAATTATAAATAGTTATTTAATTACCATCGTAGCAAGTCCCGGTCTTATCGCAGTTGGCATCGTTTCTAGTCAAGTTGCTGGACATGTTAGTGTCCTGCTGATGTTCGATCGTCACCGGCAGCTCGCCGCTCGGGTTAGTGTTGCTCGGGGGCTCTGCAACAAAACCAAACGGTATTAATAATCGGTTATTAGCTTCATTAAATGTACTAATGATACGTAAATTACGGTCTATAAAGTACAAATGCATGACTCGAAGGTATGGGTTAGTCAGGCCGCTGCGCTCTCTGATTAGGCGGTAGGATTGTGCGTGCTACGCGCAATAATCGATACAAGATTGCAGCAATGCCAGATACAATAAGCGAGCTGCCATTCTTCAAGAAATTACAGTGCGCATATCTGAGCCTCGCCTCCACTAGCCTCGTTGGCCAATTCCAGATTTTCACACGCAATTGATGAGCGCTAGATACTTGCGGCTTCTCCACTAAAGTTAGTTGTTGTGATTATATTCTTGCAACGTGTCATTATGGCAGACTTCACTGCTGCACGTTTTTGAGAAATTTTCGCAGTTGCCAAGGTATAAGTACTTTAACTTTCTATAGCAAATTATAACGTACGTTCTCAACAGTATACAATCTTCATGAAAAAACTTTTTACTATCTGAGGTTCTCATACAATACAGGAAGAGAACTCTGCTAAAACAACGCTTTAAAATTGGTGGAAAATCAAATAAATACGGTTAAGGTTTTCAGTAACTGTTTCGAATCCATTCGTCAGAATCGTGTAGCGTCGCATACTTTTTGACTGGCGAATAATGAGGTGACGTAAACTAAAGTAGAGATGACATTTTAGGCCGTTGACCGCTGGGCACAGCCTGTCTGTCTCTGGACAAAGGACCGACCACCGCCTACGACTTGCCTCCAAGTACATTTCTGCACAGTAGAGATTAGCTCATTCAACTTTGAAATGTGCTCGTTGATGACTTACCGTTTTGTAATGAATATGGTTAAATGTTATGAATAGCTTTTAGTTTTTTTTTTTCATTATTATTGTATTTGTATTTCGTGATGATACCTAAGTGCGCCAATAAGGACGTTATCCGAATAACATTAGAACTCGTTAGATTCAAGGTAAAAAGTCTCCATGGTGAACATAAAAAAAACATAATAGATTTTTTAATATAAAATATTTTGCTTGACCTACTTTTTAACATATAAATTAAAAGACGTAGCTGAGGTAGAAGACGTCTTTGGTACATTTTCTTTTTTTTTTAATGGTGTTTATTTCCACAACAATAGCCTAAGTTTTTATGTTGCGTCGGACGTGTCCATTGAAGTCGATGACACGACTGCACCAAGTCTCAGCATATTTGCAACGCTTCAATAAGCTCGTAAAAAGCTACCGGTTCTAAAGTTCTCACGCTCGCCTTATATTTGAAAAATTACCTCTAAAGGAAAGAAATTACAATAAGTACTATCGAATATTTATGAACGTTGCGGGAATCAACGCAATTAAACGTCTTATTTATAAAGCGCGAATGAGTCTACATATAAATTAGGTATTTTTTTGGTGTCAGTCCAATCAATGTAAAAAATCGATCATATTCTTCTGCTTTGAATAAACAATTTAATAATAGGTTCGTTAGCAATATCCTTTAAGTTGACGAAGGTAAAAACTAGGATCGGGTATTAGTATTAGAGTAGTCTTCGCAGGAAATGTCTTCTTATGTTAGATGCTAGATCAAGACTCTACTTTAGCACAAACTAGCCTGCCAGGTAAAGGTGCGCAGATACATTATCCATTTATCATCATTTTCAGTAAATGGCGCAGTATTCCTTTAATTAGTCTATTAGCAATTTTCCTAGGCCTGCTGAGTAAAAACTAGGTCTGTTAGGCTCGTGATCGGAAGTGTCCAGTGATGCCATAACGGTCGACTAGATCGCTGGTCCATAGTCAATTACGAAGACATAGCCCGTTACCGCCTCACCGCCTCGCCTGGTAATGGATAAAGCCTAGCCCGCCTATTTATAAACTGACTAGGTATCCCGGATAGAGCTTGTAACTTATAATCAGTTTGGACTTTGGATACAATAGATAGATGGTGCTTTGAGATGAAGTGAGTATTTATACTTCACATTCCTGCACCGTTTCGTATGCAAGCAATGTATATCTATCCATTTCGATGCAATCAATACAAAACCATAAATGGAAATAGGACATATAAAAAAACTAATTTTAACACAAATTAAAACGAGCTGGTCACCCACAAAATTTAATTCAAATCTATTTGCCGTGTAAGCAAAAGAAACAAATGAGACACTTACAAACGTTCATTCTTTCACATTCACTTATGCAAAAACAAAAACAGTATAATCCAAACAAAATATTGCACTTACATTTTCAAAAGAGGTAGAGTTGTATCACCCTTTTAAACTTAATTCAATGTCATGGCTAGAAATTGTATGATAGTTTTTCTTTGACTAGTCATTTATTTCATCGTTAAATAAAGTTAGTAATCTTTTATGCACTCAATAATTTAATCCAAAGTTTTCAAAATTCCAATGAGTAATTACTTGAGATCCGACACGCCTGCGCCGCCGGTACCGAACGAAGAGTCGATGGTCAGTAAACGCGAACGTAAAAAACATAACAGTTATTATAAATCGGCGTGCCATAACGTAACATAAGTTGTTTAAATGAATTGGGTGTCGATTATCAACAAACGTGGGGCAGTGACCCGCGTTCGACCAAGGCCGCCCAAGGCCGTTACGATCGCGATTGCCCGTGCGCAACACATGTACACTTATTAAGACTTGACCATTAATATCCTCGACCAATCCCACTTAACGATGTGTGAACATAACACCACCAGATATTTCGAACGCGTCTTCTGTAATTATTGTAAGGGCGATGCAATTATCTCGCCTCCTCGCTGCGCGCTGGGAGATAAGTGATTTTCTGAGACATGTTTTGCAATCATGAAGAATTCTTCTTTTATCAATGAAAAAGGACTTTGCGGCTCTATTACTCTGAGATAGTATCATTTTGATAAAATCTCGGGTTTTAAAGGAAACTTACAAATGTTAAAAAACATCAACATGTTTGGCAAACAAAACAGCATCGTAGCTCTGTTTTTCTTACGAACCATCAAATTCCAAGTTCAAGTTCCTCATAACTATTCTATTTTCGGATGTAAATTGTTTTGTTTTGGTAATAAATTCACATGCAGCAACGCTATGCAATGCAACTATTGTGTATCGTGATTCAATTATATGCGAATTAGGGCTGGAGCACGACGAAATGGATCTGACTATCACAGCAAAAAACCCTATTGAATTTGTGTATAACCACCGTTAGAAAAGCGCTCCGCTCGGCCGGTGGCGCCCGCCAACAGAACCGATACTTTTTTTGCTTCAAAATAATACACAATCACTACAGATATTTGTCCCGATTCAACATCATCGACAAAACAACTTGAAAGTTTGATTGCTATCCGACTTTCGTCCAAAAATAAAACGTCAACAATTCTAGTGCTTCCATTTCCTAATTTGAATAACGTTTCGTACGATAAAACTTTCTATGATCTTTTGCTACTGATGAATTCTCAGGCCGAGTAGACGATGTTATTACAAATGTAAGCAATTTGTATTTTATAGCTATCGGGTAAGATTCCCACATTTCAATATTCGCGTCGCGAAGATAAGATCTCAGTCATTGCGATGCCGTAAATTTGATCATCGTTAGATAACCCGTATGTTGCGTGTAATTACGTTTCTCCATTACAGTAAGGAAATGCATAGGATTGGTTTTGATGTAACGGTACTGGGAATATGTGATTAGTTACTTCATTATTTGCACAAGATCCGCGTGGTACGGTGAACCGGTGAGTGCAGATCGCAATCTCAACCGCGTAATAGAGTAAGCAGGTTAAGCGGGTATATCCACTGTAGGGTTCTTCAAATGTGATTTACATCTGACGACTACGAGGAGGCTTCCTTTGGCTTTAATTATATCAACTGTAAATCTCACAGTCTCATCTCATTCATATACATTATAAATAATGTAAAGTTTACAAATGTTTTTTTCCCATGAAAAGATAAAATAATTTTAATAAGAATTTACCACGCAGCAGACTGGATTTTTCAGTTTGGATAGATCTAGACGAATAACTAACCCTGTCATTCATTATGTACCTAATTTTTTAACATTCAATGACTTTTTGAAAGTATTTATGTGCCTTCTTTGTAACGTAAATTTTGCCATTGATACAATTATCCTTATTGATAAGAAGAAAATACAAAGCAAATACGATACGTTGATGAGTTGGTCTGCATGAATTAAAACATCTATTGACTTTTTCTTAGCGGCTCTTTCATCTCGTTCATAGCGGAATAGGCTGAAGCTGTCATCAGCACTGCAGCAGCGGTGATGATACATTTAGATTCCTCTATCTTCCCCAGCAATACATTAAAAACTCGTTGAATGCCACCCGGTTTCCTGGTCCGCCTTCCGCTTTCCTCTACTCCTCTAGATACTAGCAATTTCATGTTTTTGCTATGCGGAGACAATCTGTCAAGACATACCTTTCATTCATGTAAAGTATTATTACAGGTATGTGATGTTGATAGATTATAGGAACTTTGTAGGTGGTACTTTCTAGAAAGCTAATAATGTACATATATTTTAAGAATCTATTCATACTTGCATTGAATAATAAATTCATTCAATGTATTTCCGAAATCATCGAACTCCGAAATAAAATATAACTCTTTGTTTTAGAACATTCTCTCTTTCATTCTTTTCTTTGTATTTTTTTCTGTTACAACCCTAAATCAAATACTTATAGATAAATATTTCTGTTTGCACATAAAGAAAATCAGTTATAATTTCAAACGCAAAAACTGCTATTTACCGAAGACAGCGGTTCCCACGAGCGCTATATATGAGAAATTATTCATAATCACAAAGAAATGTCTAACAATTAGCTTGGGTCCCGTTCATCTGCGAACGTAATTAGCAAGATGACTGTACGCAAAGCTTTATTGTGTTAATTAGTTTTCGACAATTAATATCACACGCTCTATTTAGAGTCTAGAAAAAACAAAAGGATGAATAATATCAAAACGTACCTCGGGATTTACAGCTACTTTCAGTAATGGGATTGTTATAATCGAAATCTTTTCTTATGTTGGCATACATAATTATATTGGTATAATTATAGTATATGTATTATTATTACAGTACACAACCGTTTTGGCTAACCATTTTGAAAAGCGCGGTGATTTTAATAATTCGACTTGTAATTTATTTTACAAGTTCTCGAAATAGTTGACAATTCAACTTTAATCTTCAGCAAGAATATACGATTCACTGAGGAAATATTCGAAGGAAAGTCCATTAAACTTGTAAGACAAAGTACTAATTTAGCTTGCAAGGTGTACAAAGACCAAAATGATGAAGGCCGGGACCACCAACATCGAACTATCAGGCTCGATTGTGCAAGTTATCGACGTTACTCAACCCACTGCATTGAATGCGCCACGTCTACGATAAATAATTACTGGGCCAGCGGCGATTTTGTTATATGTCGACTAATATAAACCTAGCAACTAATCTTCGTAGACACGAGAGGCTCAGTCAAAAAACGTATTCTGATGTTCAGTATCCAACTATTCCTTCTAATATTCTAATGCTAAAGATTTCATTTATGAATGTTCAGGTGTTTGTTAGTTAATCACGCTTCAACACTAGACCAATTGAGATGGAAGTTAGCACACCTTTACCACCCTTTACTTCAGGTTCTATACGATATTTTTATTCCGCAAAAACATAGTATGTCGTTCCTACAATAAACCAATAAATCGCAAAATAATTTAATTCGCTTACAATGTGATGGCACTTTTAATGGAAATCGAAATCTACGCAGATGAAATTGCGGGCAAGAGCTAGTAAAAGTACCTAGTAGTATTATTTATTCTGTGGTAAAAGGATGATTAAAAGTGATATAGAAGGACACTTCAAGGACTGTTTTGATATTCTCAAAGGTATGTAAGAATGTGCGATAAAAAGTTGTAGTGCGAAGAAAATTACGCGGTATCTGTATCTCGCCAGCAGCCTTGCCACTGACGTTAATGTTAGCCTAGAGAGGCTAAGGTAGAGCCGGTAACTGTATTCTGCGTCGCGCTGATTGCAGCTGCGCAAAAACAGTAGAGCGCATGCGTCGACGTCGCATAGAACGAGACGTGCTTTCGTATACCCATTTAAAATTATTGTCTAATAACAGCTAGCCTACTTATAAAATTGTCTAATTACAAGGCGGCTAAATTCGCGCAACGCTATTCTCATGTAATACTTTATTTACTAGGAGAGAATATTTCCTTTAGGCGTTACGCGGTTTTGTCGAAAACGTACTTAGGTACGTAATTTAATGCAAGTTTTTTATTAAAAAAATGTTTAAATGTTGATAGCAATATAAATGATAAGTAACAATATTTAACTGTAGTCACGCTAAAAGCAATAATTTTAGAATCATTGCAATTTTATATGTAATTTAGTTTACAAAGTATAAGTGCCTCAAACAAAAAATTTATTTTTTTTAGCCTATGAGAGTCCAGCTCTATTCATCTAAGGAACATAGATGCTGTGATAATTATTTGTAATTAAAACATAATTTTATGAGGAATATAGGCTAATTTTATTTTATTATCAACCTCTGAAACAGGCTATAAAAGAAGAACTATCCGAGTACTGTACTTTATTGGCGTTCTATAAAGTATTTGTATTGTAGTGTAAATTAACCGTCAAATCGCGCGCTACATTCGCTCACGTGAAGTATAATATGTAATCCTATAAACTTGTAAAGTTGTAACTAGTCTTCTCATTTGAAATAATTCACTTGTAGCAAGCAATGGTATAACAGAACCACAAAGGCCCTTGAATATGTGGGATATCAGATGGTAATTTATTTGTAAATCGTATCTGCGCCATTCCACCTGGCCATTCCGCGGCGCATGGACGGATGCCTTCACGTTTGCCCAACATAGGTCCCAATGCCCATTAACTGTGCACGCCACTTTCATCTGAATCGGCACGTGCGAATTTTTCCTTATCACATTTTAACATACATATTTTCCCGTAAGACAAAATAAAGTGAAGTTGTATTTTTTTTTGCTGAACACAAATTTTACTACATACACAAATTGAATTACTCGATTATTAGCATTTTTTTTCTTTGTATAAATTTTTGGCCTCTACAGTTTTACTATATAGAAAGACCGGTGGAATAAAACAGAGTTTTTAATTTATGACACATATAGTGTTCGGTTACCAGGCTATGATTGGTTTTTCAAAGGGAAATGTCTTGTATGTTCTGCCAAACAGTCGTAACTAAATAGTACGCAGTGTCAAGATGTTGTAACTGACAACGTCGGAAAATCTACTTTTCTATTTATTCTCTAAGACTGGATCGAATTGATACTTGACGTGAGTTATCGCGAAGAATGCCGGTAATGGTCTAATGTCGGCCGATCGCGACCACACAAGGAACACCTATCTCCGGTTCTCATACGACTCCAGCTCAGCTACATCCTTCAAATCAGCCTGCATTGGTAGCCATACAAGGTGACACCTTATCCGGATCTAATAAGTTCTTGGTAAAACATCACGGCATTAAATTGCTTTCACGTTCGATGAGCGCCCAGATCGCGTCAAAGCCCTCGTGTAGGAAATATTAATCAGTGCCTTAAATGCAAATACCATGCTTCAAATTCAAGATAACGCACTCTATTCACTTAAACGATCGCAATGACATCATTGACAGGACAATACAATTTCTGTTAACTAACTGTACCCATTTTGTAAAGGAATGCAAATTAAGTAAGAAGACTATATACTGTTTGTAAATTCATCACGTGCGCTATTATCCTCCCCTCACATCGCTTCAAATTAGTAGAAGCTCTGTCATGCATACCTCATACACATACATTCACTCATTGGTGGAGAAAGAAGTGCTATTTTTACGTCCGACTGCGTGTTTAAAGAGTGTAAGATCGTATAACGCGGGGTGAACGCACACCATATACCATTGTGGATGCTGAGTATGTCGAGGATTCCAAGTCATTCTGGGTCCTAGAACTCGTTATTGAAGTTAATAATTACCAGGCGAGTCCCAAGGGTGTTATTAGGAAGGTCGGACAGTAAGTACTTATCTACCTCTGTCATGTATGCTGGACAAAATGAAACGTTGGCTCCCCCAGGGCACGCATTATCCTTAGCAAATTATGACTTACTAAATATATTTTGACATTATGTGAATGCTTAATGAGTAGGTCTGTACAAGTACCTATGCGTAGGTAATTGAATTCTTTAAAAATCTTCATTAGTTGCAAAGAGAATAAAATTTAATAAATCAAAGACCAGTGAAGGCGAAGCGTTAAAGTTTTTGCTAAGGCAAAACGCCGGGCTAAAATTATCCCTAATCAGTAATAGATTTCCTACTGCGTCCTGTAGAACGTCAAAAGTTACAGGTAGTCATTATTGTTATTATGGAGCCTGACTTTGTCCGGGAAATATATTGTGCTATCATAGCGAAATATGGCCAATAAATACATCCCAATAATGCACCGATCACGATCTCTTCCGTAATTTAGTCTCAGCCTGGAGTCAACTGTAAACGTCCGGCTAGCCAACTTAGGTGTACGAATATAGCTAGAATACCAGCTCACAATCTGATCTTTGAACTTATTAGTGAATTAATTAATGGCCTGATTCGATAGAATTCATAGTTATTCCAATTTTCTTCTTTAAAAGTATAAATAAAAATGTGATAGTGTATTTTTTGTTCGTCCTTCCTTTACGTCGAAAAAGCAACGCATTAATTTGATTTTTTGCACACAGATTGATTTTTGGCTGACATTGGTTATTTTTTACCACAGGAAAATATCTCATAAGTATCCAAGTGAACAGTCGAAAAACATAACGGGGGGACATTTCTATCTTTCATTTTCTAAAGGAATTACACCTGTTTGCACTAAACTTAAGAATCGCTCAAGTAGTCGATAGTTGGTTGTTGTTGGTTGTATTTAGGTGAGATTTGGTGATTTTGTTTGCTAGTAACCTTTAGACTTTTTTTTAAACTGCTTGGTTTCTGCCTACCTTTATGACACCCCAATTAGACTGTTAGTGAAAACCAATAATTTGTTTAAGCTAAGGTCTTTTTTAACTACGAAAAGCCTAAGACAAGGTTAGTGGAAACAGCTCTTTAGGTGTTTTCTTCCAAATTCTTCGTAAAAGTATTTTACAAACACTACATAGTGTTTTTATGTTTTTATTTATTTTATTTCCAAACACTATAATACTTATGAAGGTATATGTTTTAAGAAACTAAATTCAGTGAAGCGGTGAAACTCAAACCCCAGTAATAAAATATCACGATGATATAGGTACTACGTATAATCGAAACATTTTACTACCTAATCTAGAATATAGTGTAGGTACTAACGATTGAAATAATTATCTCGATGTTCAGTTTTAACGCAGACATGATAGTGCAATAAAGGAGATGTGGATAGAGTGTAATAAAACGGACAAACTAATTAAGTGAAGACGTTGTAGTGAAAAACAAGCCTTCAGACGAATCTCGCACACGCATTAATAGTACCTAGGGCTATTTGTGCATTTTATTGCTCCCGAAGCCCCTCGCAACTGAATGTGCAATCACTAACAAGTTTTTACGTACAGGAGATGAAAAATGGAATGGGCAAATTAATAAGACATTAAACAGCCGTCATTCGTCTTCGTTGCCACTGCGTTTTTTATCCCACTTAGTATGCAACAGGTTTTCGTAGCGTTCACGTATTTTTACAACGACATAATTGAATGAAAATGATTAATGTAAACTAGATTTCCAAGATATTAAATTAAAATCGCCCTAAACTTATTAGTACGGAAATATGATTATTTATCAGTTTGTTTCTTCCGCCTTCATATCTAAATTATATAAATAAAATTCGGTACGCACTAGATGAAAATAACCTCTAAATAATATAAACAACAATTTATCGACGCGTTGTCAACCACAGCAGGCGTAGTTTACGTCTGTAAAATAAACATGCAACACTTACTCTCGCAGAAGTTTTCGAAGTATTTCCCAATAGGTTCTCCGTCATCAATGAGCGGTCTCTCGGCGTTCAGATAGGCCGAGGGTCCATCAGGGAGGGTGTGGTGGTCCAGGTGGTACAGCCGGCAGTTGTACGCGGCCGAATGAGGAGCGCCCAGGTACAGGAACGACCGGCACAGGAACTCGGATTCGATGTCGCAGGCCAGACGGCATGCGGCTTCTGACGTCACCTGTAGGCATTGAGAAATTACGTACAAGTCTTGACAGACACTTCGAATACATTCTATGCGCCAACATGCACGGCGAGAAGAAAAACAAAAGACAAACGCCATAGAAGTCGAGACCTCCAATTCATATTACTATGAGTGCGGTTCGTGGGTGTCGTTTCTATGTGCGTTAGGACAATAGTAGTTCAATGTCTGGCTGTAGGGCACATTGCTTTGAGTTCTACCAAGTTTCATAATTTGAGAAGTTCATAGCATTCGGGTAACTAAGCAGTACCTAGGTAAAAGACGAGAAGACAAGAAATATGAACAAATTTTCACATGTACTCTTTATATTTATGCATATTTGTTTCATAAAGTAACTGCAAGGTTTCTTAAAGTAACACGTTTTCGATAATTTTTATACCTCAGAAACATCCTGCAAATTCATCGACAGTACTAATAATACTTTAAACTTCATTATCAGCATTACTCATGAACAGTAAAAAGGAATAATATCTATATTTGAAACTGTAAGTTGTAAATCGTTGAAGCACTGTAATTTAAAGTTGTAACACTTTACATTTATGACATTTTATAGTGTAAAGAGGCATTTATTTTGACGCAAGACGATATAAGTGGTGACTGTTAATTTAAAACAGTAAATAAAATGCGTATAAAACTTAAATAAAAGTGTTTTTCTATATTTGGCCATATCAATTCAAAGTTTTATAATGGACTGTCATCAACTTGCTCCTCAGGACTATTAGCTCTTAAAATAAAACAAGCACCAAGAATTGTTAATTGGTTACGCGCCTACATTTAACACATTTGAGGCTATAAATATCATTTAAAAAGAAAAAAGCTGGGACGATGTGACATAAAAAGGCACCGAAGAAAAAAATGAAAACAAACATCGTGTAGATTGGATATTAACAATGTAAAATGTAGTTTTTGACAATGTTGTTTTGTAACAACTATTACTCGTATTTACTTAGATAAACTTTGCCTATTTTAAAACTCCACACAAAAATAAGATGATTATTTTCTTCAGAATGCTTGATTGGCAATAACAGAGAACTCTCTCGAAATGAAATCGTTAAATCATTTTAATAAAACTTGGGAAAGCCAGTTTCACCAGTGCTATTTCTGTCGAAAAACTATGTAACATTGTTACATTACAGTTATAAGTGGCAACGGTGCACAAGCCAGACTGTTTAATTATTATTATTATTAATCCACGAAACAAGATTATTGGTCCACCTTATGTATACCTAATCTACGCAACATTGTACATAAAATAACGTGACAAATTTATGTATACGTACGTAGTTATTCTACCAACGTTGCTAGCTAAGGCCGCCTTTTGACTCTTCTGTTTGTACTATTCTATTTTCTGTATACTGTGTCTTTTTCAGTCAATAAAGTATATTGTATTGTATTGTATTGTACAATCTTGCTACTGTCCTTTCTGGGTCTAACGTTACATACACACTTAATAGTTTAAGACATACCACACTGTAATACACAATCAGGCTTGAGTTCGATTGCTTCCTAACAAGAATTAAAATATTTAATTTAGTTCTTCTGTAGAATAAGGGGCAGTTCGTTTTAAGCTCCCTGTAGAAAGTAATAAATAGCCTATATCTGTGAATATATCGACGGGGAAGAAGCAAAAAACTCCTATCTCACACAGACCTAAATGGAAGATAGGAGTATTTGGTTTTTGCCCGTCGATATGTTTTTGTACCTGAAGTTCCTTGTCGGTGTAGTAGTGAAGTCCAGCGTATTGCGCAACCTTGTCTTCGGCCACGCCCACTCGCGGAGCCGTGAACACGCGCTGGCCCTTGCACGCCTGAGACGCTTTCAGGCACAGGTTCTGCACAACATACAGCCATTGTAAAACTACTCGTAGGTATACTACACTAGGGACCTATTTTTAATTTCTCAAGATTGAGGGTCCTTATGAATATAGCGTGTTTAAATCTAGCCAATTTTGTATTCTAATGACATAGATATTGTAACTTTCATTGTTGTAGACTAAATTTCTTGTAACACCTAGTGTGCAGAAGTATAAATTCTATCTAAATTCTGTGAAAAATGACGGACCCGTAGCCTAGTTGGTAGTATGCCTGCCTACAAAGCACATGGTCGCGGGTTCGAATCCCGTCCAGGTCAAACATTCGCCTGATGAGCACTTATGTTTGCCTTGCGTCTGGATGTTGTATATTCATATATGTATGTGTATCAGCTGTCTGACACCCATAGTACAGGCTCTGCCTAGTATCGAGTCCGATGGTCGTGTTTGGGGTGTAGGTACCCACATCAAATTATTATTATCAATTCTAAAATACAACCATTTTTGAGGACCCAAACCCTGTTGACACCTTTTGGATAAAATAAAAGATACATTATTTTAAGCTCGTGCCAAATAGAAATAGAAAACCGTTCGTCCTTTCTGTGGGATCGCAAGAATCTGGTCGTAGAAAAATTAGATACAAAGACATGAAATACCAGCGTTTAGACACGACCACACGCATTCTCCGTCAGTTTATACAACTGGTAACCGCCGTAATGACGCTAACTGACTTGTTTTACATGACGACTCGGTTCCGAGAAGGAAACGAAACAGAATTGTCGGTCCATTTATATGACATTTACCCACTTCTCCCAAAGCCCCGGGGATTGGGGTAAAGTATGGGTTTACTTTACATAAGAACGTAGAGCCGACAATAACATCTTCAATTTAAGCAATTTGGATTTAAGTTTTTAGTCAATATAAACATTCAAACAGTTTAATAAATTCCCTTCATAAGATTCAGAAAAGTTGAAACCTAAGACTAGTATTGAAATATGTAAGTATTTTAGACTTAGATTTCAAATACCTCAATAAAAATCTCTATAAATCAATTCATCATTAACAGCTCATATACTCGTATGTCCCCACCGAGAGGCTCGAGCCTACCCTGACACCAGGGTGAATAGGCCTTAGTCGACCACGCTGGCCCAGCGCGGGTTGGTCAACTTCACACACAACCCTTGAATTACTTCGCAGGTGTGTGCAGGTTTCCTCACGATGTTTTCCTTCACCGTAAGAGCGTCGAATAAACGTACATATGAATTCGAAAATCGAAAACACATTGGTACGTGCCGAGGTTCGAACCCGCGAACTTCTAAATGGAAGTCAACGGCCCTAGCCACTTGGCCACCGACGCTCTCCTATAAATCAATTAACCCTGATATATGAACATGAAATAACCGCTAAACTTATAGTTGCTGAAAGTATGTGACGAATGTGTTACCTCGAAGTAGTCGGTGCCAGGAGTGTCGACGAGTTGCACGAAGTGTTGAGCGGTGCGCCTATCCGAGTCACTGAGCGCGCAGCGCATGCTGCCATACTCGTACTCGGCCGATCGACAAGGGAACCGTTTCTGGGTAACACAAATGATTGATTAGTTCAAATTAGTACAAATTATGTACGGAATTTTTCGACAAATAGACGCTCAGGTTCATTCCTGGTGCAAAGGCTGTCCGTGGCTATTCAGCGCGGCAACGCAGCCAGCGTCATGGGCACCTTTGCTCCGGGAGCGAAGTTGGGCGGGTAAGTACACGCGGGTAGTAATGCCCACAAAATTGTAAACTTTAGATTAAAGTAGACACTATTTTTGCATCAATCAAGATTCAAATTATTCCCTTGCCATTTAACTTGCTTCCAAAGTAATAATAAATTAACACAGAAAGAAAGAAAGAAAGAAAGAAAAGGGAATTATTTATTGCACAGCTCGACAAGTTCAGTTGATGTGGAATAATTAGGTTCAGGGATACTAAAGTGCAAAATAAGCATCTACACTTATATACTGTTAACAATAAACTGTGACAATGTTATGCCTAACAGAATATATTATCCCGGGTCAATAAATACACCCATATCATTTCACCTATATCTTGAAATACCAGTGCAACTGGGGCGAAACCATAAAATATAAATTGAATAGATAACCGGTAGATTGCATGCGGAGGCGTTTTACAGTATATAGGAGAAAATCCTGAATCTATTTGATTCTGGACTCTAATCGTTTTTAATAAGGGATATATTCGAGATAATCAGTAAGAACAAGGAGGTTTTGCAAGATTTTAAATATAAGCATTGAGTATAAACTGCAACTTTCGTACCAGATGGAACACGGTAAGTAGTAGATTAGGATAAAAGGAAAGTTTAAAATTATCAAAATTTAATCTACTGCTTAGGAGTTCATAATTTCTTCTAGCTAATTATAAGTATAAAAATATATAAAATATACAGTTTCCCATACTAATAAAAGTATAACATTATTAAATTTATTGCAAGAGGCTCATAAAATCTTTGAGCACTTTTTATAACTTAATCAGGGCAATAGCTGACATACTTTTGGTGGAATGTATCCTATTTATTTAATAGACGTTTTCTATATTAAAAGCTATAATTACGAACAAACATACGAATGTATAGTGCTATGTATGTATGGAATCACTATATCTATTATATGTAGATATTACAGGAGATACAAATTTCTCATCCCATAGAATAATTCGGTAGAATGTAACAGTTTTGTTTACCAACACAACTATTGAATAAGTAACCCTATGAATTATTCCCCTAGTCAAAACACAGAGATTTACAGAAGCTCACCTCGTTCAAACAAGCAGCAAGACAGGCCTCCTTGGTGGAAGTATAGATGATGGTGTTATCCAG
This sequence comes from Teleiodes luculella, assembly GCA_948473455.1. Classification (NCBI taxonomy): domain Eukaryota; kingdom Metazoa; phylum Arthropoda; class Insecta; order Lepidoptera; family Gelechiidae; genus Teleiodes; species Teleiodes luculella. Next base: position 6,927,513 of record OX419585.1, read on the forward strand.
GCCTCTGAGGGCCTTGCCTGGCACTCTCTCGAAAGCCCACGGTCGCAAACACACGCTTTCAGTCCGTACTTGCAACTTCACCATGTAATAAGTGTTCACCGATCGCTGCAACAAAATTTATAATTTAAATCTTTATATTATAAGATTGTATTTCGATTATACTCGTGAGATGAAAAGTGAGTAGTGGGATCTTTATAGGACTAGTATTTATGCCAACACATATATTTTTGGAACTTTTGTCTGTCGGCCTCACAGATATTGATTTAATAAAAGACCTCTGTGGTCGGCCTATATGTTTGTCACCGCATCACTCAAATGAAAAATGCTTTAACACTTGAATTCCTAAAAGTGTAACTTAAAATTCAGGCAACCACGGAAGAAACATCGCAGGAGGCAAAATAAATTTCGTTCATTGTGATCCGAATGACTACATCGGTTAGCTGCAAGCAGTTAAAGAAGTTACGAGAAGATAAAGTCTAGTTAACGATACCTTCGGCAGTTCATTGCAAATTGCACCGACCATTGTTTATGACCAGGCCGTTCATTAGGCCTGAAAGCGATTAATCTGTACCACGTCGAGCCAAACAGTTAGAGCACAGTAGTTAGCTAGATTTACCTGCCACTAGCTGACCGATTTAATCTGAATTGTTAATCCAATCTCGGCATCGCGCCAGCTAATTGGCAGTATGGAGGGATGCTATCTGCCTATGGATTTATTTGGCTATTAGCGAGTCCTGTATCAGGTTTCACGTGTTTCACTGCGTAGACGCACGCACGGGAAGCCCACGCTGATTTTTATTCGACGATCTTCCTGTCCATGCATCTTCACAGCATTCGCAATGTAAATTGCGCTTCATTAAGAAACTTAATTACATTACGGGTCTGATATTTATGGCATATACATACATACATGTATATATGATAACATGTTAACTACTTAACAATAGAGTCAAATGCAATTATAAAGTCTTGTGGGGTTCTATTGATTAGCCTAATTAATAACTTTACCTAAACAACTTATTTCATATCAATATTTATAGTTTTCAAATTGCATTGGAAAATTGTCCTTGGGATCAAAACTCAGTTTTCACATTTTTCCAGACTATCATTATATCGTTGGGTGAGATGGCCGTATGTGAGATGTCTCCTCATATTTATTTATTTTAATTTTACTACTTTCAAGAAACGATGTGATTGTCTGATAATATCAAACCCTTCAACGTGATCGTTCCCCAACGATACCGATTAACCTTTTTATCCTGTAAAGCTATAAACTAGAATTACTTTTAATTAAACTAAAGCCTTAATAAAATGTAATTCTATTTAAGACATTTTTATAATTATTTTTATAAAACAAGACAGTTGCCTACCAATTCATTTTTTTTTTTTAATTGAAATGAAAATAACCGTTAACCCCTTTTATACCTAATGAAAAGCCCTTTTTAAGTCAAAATTATAATGTTACCTGTGGTGTGGCCATAGGATTGTTGGCCTGGGTATCGTTCTGCAGCAAACATCGCGTCTCTTGCACCGGCGTCAGTGGATTTAACACGAAGCTGCAACAAATATACAGTTAAACCCAACTATCAACTGAAACACTTTGTGTTAGAATTCAATACCGGTTCGAATACCAATCACAATATATGTATGAATAATAGCACTTTTCAAAAGACTGAGAACGTTATAGAAAATGAATATGGTAGGCTGAAGGTTATACACGAAGCAGTTGTTCCACAAACCGTATTAGTGCAGGCGCGGTCCGAGGGGGGGGGTCACAGGGGACATGACCCCCCCCAAAATCTAAGGTGAAATTGATAAATCTCAAAAATTTGCCAAATAATAAAAGGAAAATTTCTAGCTACCCCTAAGAGCGATAAATTTATAGAAGAAAGTATCTGAAATAATCTGAATTCTATACTAACCATAAAACTATTATTATTATTCCCATTTTTTAAATAATCCTCCTGCCACTGTCGTTACAGAGTATCAGCTATGAATTACAAAGTGGAAATGGGAGGTCTGGCAACTCTTCCTATAAGTGGTGCGACAGCAGAGCGATCCTTTTCTACGCTTAGAGCCCTTTCACACGAGCGATTTTTTCGGCGATTTCTCGGCGGAGCGAGATCGCCGCGACTTATTAACCGCCGCGATAACGCCGCGTCTCGCCGCGATACCAAATACCAATATGGTTGTGTACACGCCGCGAGCCGCCGCGTGCTCTCGCAAGCAATCGCTCGTGTGAAAGGGCTCTTAGGCGTGTAAAAACGTGGTTGAGGGCTAACATGTAGGTACCCGGAAATAGTACCAGACGTATCAAATATTAACACCCGATTCGCAAATACAAAAAAAAGCAGCCAAGTGCGAGTCGGACTCGCCCATGAAGGGTTCCGTAAGTGTGCTTCAAGGTATAATCCTCCCCTATGAAACCTTTATGAAATTCAGTTTTGACTATGCTAAAAATGCTATTGAAATAGTAGTACTTAAATAGTATCATTGTAAGGAAATTACTATCATTATGATTCTGAAGATATAGCTATAGTTTGGGGAGGATTATAGCTGGATGTTCAAGCCAGAATCCCCTCTCGTATAGCCAAAAGGTGAGGTCTTTCGACTTAGATTATATCCAAAAAAATAGACACGAAATAGTATTCATTGCTCACTAAAGAAAGAAAATTAGACGTGCTGTAATTCCGAAGATATACCTAGCTACTGGTTGGGGAGGATTATGGCTTGAGCATTTCAATTTTGCTCATTTCTGCACAACGCTTTGTTATTTCATCCTAAAATTGGTATCAAAAATTGCAATTGAAATAGTATCGTCAAACTACATTCGATTTATTACGAAAAACATCTTAAAAGTACTTTTAAAATGCATGTAAAGTTCTACATGCAAATCAGTTTTAAGTCCCTATAATGCACAGTACTATTATGCACAGCCAGCAAAGGCAATGGCAAAAAACGGAACCCTTATAGATTCGTCATGTCTGTCTGTCTGTCTGTCCGTCCGTATGTCACAGCCAGTTTTTTTCCGAAACTATAAGAACTATTATACTGTTGAAACTTAGTAAGTAGATGTATTTTGTGAACCGCATTAAGATTTTCACACAAAAATAGAAAAAAAAACAATAAATTTTGGGGGTTTCCCATACATAGAACTAAAACTTAAAAAGAAAAATTCATCAAACCCATACGTGTGGGATATCTATGGATAGGTCTTTAAAAATGGTATTGAGGTTTCTAATATCATTTTTTTCTAAAGGATGATAAAACTAAAAAAATATATAATGTACATTACCATGCAAACTTCCACCGAAAATTGGTTTGAACGAGATCTAGTAAGTACTTAGTTTTTTTAATACGTCATAAATCGTAAACCGCAATTTAACTTCCACTATTATTAAAACATCGATCAAAGTTACAACGAACTACAAAAACGTTTAAATTATATTACTTGCTGTTACGGAACCCTTCATGAGCAAGTCCGACTCGCACTTGGCCGCTTTTTTTATTAGTGTAGTGAGTGACCCCCTCCAAAATTTCGGGCTGCGACCGCGCCTGTATTAGTGTTTATGAAACTTGAGTAGTAATTGTTTGCTTATGAATTAAGTAGCACGCTATGTTCAAGTTTATCGTCAAGCCACTGCTATAGGCCAGTAACTGTCTCTTAGTTGACTAGCAGCAGTTCTGTTGATCGGTGCCAGCGATGTCAGCCTACTACTCGTATACTGTCTGCGTCTGGCTCTTAGCCAAGTATTATACTAGATTCCACTTAACTTACGATAACGGCAAGTGTACCGTTCAACTCGGCATTTCGTTTACTGTTTTAACAGATAAAATATATTCCTCAATGATGGCCTTAAATTGATATTTTATTGTAAATGTAAATTTATTGTTTATGGCAAGTTGATTAAACTACCAACGTGTAATCATATTTTCTAATCTAAAGCATTAACCATTTTAGTATTTAAATTATTCAGGTTTTTGTAGCTTCCAACTATTAAAGGGAAATTCAAATATACTGAGGTACCTATGTTTACCATTGACCTAAACTAAAATTTGACGGAGGTGGTTCTTACAGCCCAAATAGTGTGATTAATGTATCTACGAAGCCCTTTTGCTAATGACATTGGATTTCTTTTCGATTTCACAACATATGCACTTAAACATAATAAATCTTTCGGTCGTGTTATTTTTAAAGCAATAATTAAACGGTCGGTAGGTTTGTGATAGCGCATTCTGATAGAAGATAAATATTATTACGATTCGTAAGTAGCAGCCAGCATAGTTGTATTGAATGGTAGCGATCAATCATCGCTCAAATGCTTGCTAAAGTGTCGTGGGCGTACAAATAGCTTAACAAATTACTACCTGCAAGCTAATACGCAATGCAGCTCGATTAGCAGTAGATAAGGAGAGCTGTGTCAGTGGTTGATGAATTATATTATGTAACTGCATCTAAGATGAGTACCTACTCTAACTATAGAATGCATTAAGGTCAATGCTAAACAGGGATGTCTCACTATATGTAGGCTCACTACGTAAGGCACGAGTCGACAAGGTGTCAAATGTGACATAGTTACGTAAGAGTCATAGAAGTTCTGTCATTATGTTGTATTTCAATGCCTCCAGGAGGCTCTTGTGTTTCTGCAGTAGCCCGTTTTGCTAAAAAGGTTTCATGCAGAAAAATATTTGTCGCTACATCATTCATGTTCGTATCCGTAATAATGTAGTAAAGATTACATTTCTTTCACCAATTTCCATGTTCAGTATTTAATTTTTTTTTCATCATAATATCATCATCATCACAATTGGCCATTCTCGTCTCATCAGAAGTTTTAAGCAACGTCAATAAATGGTTCTGTTTATCATATCAAACAGTCAAATATAAAGTTTCTGTTTAAATTATATATGGTAAATGTTTATTTTCCCACCTAATACTTTCGTTCTTAAGGCGCCATCTCCAGTAGCATCAATCATCCCGCGGGTGGAGAAAATTTTAAAGTAGCACGTGAATACTATCTCTTCATCTCATCTCGCTCGCTAAGTTCATAAATATTTTGATCGATAAATTAATAACCACTTACATAAAATAGATGGCCAATTATAGTTAAGTCGTAAACAAAACGAAATTTTCCCTATTTTTCTCCGTTCCTTAAACTGCTGCGGTTGTAGAGTTTATATAAGTACTAACGGTCACCTTCTTAATTAGGTACTAGACAGGCTTAAAATGTGCTTCTTTTAATATGAAATTTCAGAACGACATGTTTCATGAAAATTTAAAGGGAATATGTAAACGTTTCACATCCCATAATTAATCAGAAATGATTGACTTACATTATGTTTTACGTGAATGATTTTAGACGGTTTATTTCCTAAATAGTGTAAAAGTGGACGTATTTCGGCTGAAATCATGTAAAATAATGTATTTTATATACAATCATGTACTCAGTTGCGTTACGTGAATTCAAGTATTATTTTTTAATCCTTTCCGGGTAATTCAGTGCCGTAGAAGTGTATAAGTAAGTGCACGCGATATGACTGCACTTATGAACGTGACCGTACCTAACTTGCAAAACACAAAAAAGTAACTGAGCGCTAAGTTCATGAAGATTTTATCGATTTTGACAGCATCAGATAAAACCTCACAGTTCATGATCTTTTCTGGAATGAGAACCAATCATTTTTTATGATTTATTGTTTCAAATCGTTTTAGCGTGATCGGTGGCGAATATCGATGTCAATGATGCCGTTTGTCCACCCGTACCGCTAATCTGACTTCATAACACGAGCTAAACAGTTACCAATTGATAAAATAACTACCTCCGTGGACGAGTGGCAATAGGTACGCTTAGCTCCCATTAAGGATGTTCCCGGTTCAACTCCCGGTGGTGAACTCGTTGAACAAATATAAATTTGTTAGACTCTCCCCAGTTTGGTTAGGAAATTGCAGGCTGAATCACCTGATTGTATGAACCCGTGCTTCGGAAGGCACGTAAAGCCGTTGATCTCGGCTACTATCGTATGTAGTCGACAGGAGCTTTAGGCGGCTCAATAGATCTGACACCAGGGTTTGTGTGATAAGTTTACTTCGAAAACCCATACGACCATAACATTGAATCCAAGACTCTTTTCCTTAACTGACCTACTGCTATATTTACCGGAGCAGTGATAGTAACCTAGCGCGTCACGGTTTCGAATTCTAAGTTGTTATTTTGCCTTTTTTCTGGAAGCGAGTAGTACACAAGTACGTGACGTGACGTAGCCGCGTTTTATGAAAAAAAAAACCTTGATTTACAGGTCGGAGCGTTTTGCTACAGATTAATTTATTTGGAAGTTTAGCTCTCTCTAAGTTTTGGTAATATTCTAGTTTATTTGGCTACGAAGTAAGTTCGTTTCTTGGTAGGCTTTTTAACTAATATAATATACAAGTACAAGGCGAGCATTCAATTAATTTTCGGATATTTTTATTTTTTGTGAACTAAGGAAAAATCACTTAGCACACATTAACAATTTTTGGGAAGACATAACCTACTAATATATTTTCTACAAAAACGTGCAGCACTTGCATTCTAATTTTATGCATAGAGTTCAATTCCCGGTGACCAATTCAATGGAACATAATACGATCGTCGTAAATTAAATATGGTATTCAAAACCGCCAATAGTCATGAAAGTTTGTTCGAATAGCAATAATGTATAGAAGATGCATGCGATCACTTTTACTGTTATCCAATTTGGAGCGCGGCTCGGTTGGTTTCCGCTTTTACACGGATTGGCTTGGCTCTCGAGACACATTGTTATTAGTGGAGAGCGTGTCATTGGAATGCCTGAACCCAGTGCGAGGACGTGTGGCTGACTGACACACTTATAACTGCGCGGCCTAGCAACCAGCTGCGACTGCGCTTGACTCTACCGTTTGTTAACAGCTCCTATACGTCCTCACCGAGGGGCTTGAGCCTACGAGAATTAGGGCGAATAGGCCTTACTCACGGTGGCCCAGTAAGGGTTGGTCTTTGAATTTATTCGCAGATGTGTGCAGGTTTGCTCACGATTTTGACGGCCCCGTAGCCTAGTTGGTAGTACGTCTGCCTACTGAGCACAGGGTCGCGGGTTCGAATCCCGCCCAGGGCAAACATTCGTGTGATGAGCACTTGTGTTTGCCTTGTGTCTGGATGTTGTATATTCATATATGTATGTATATCAGCTGTCTGGCATCCATAGTACAGGCTCTGCCTAGTTTGGGGTCAGATGGCCGTGTGTGAGTTGTCCCACATATTATTATTATTATTTTATTTTTTTTTCCCTCAACGTGAGAGGGTCGTCGAGCCATACGAAAAACAAAAATACATTGGTACATGCCAAGTTGAACCCGCAAACTTCCGAATAGAAGTCAACGGCCCTAGCCACTTAGCCACCGACACCCCGACTGTACCGTATTCCATACTTATTGAATTGTCCGATGCCATACGCTGCTCTTAATAATTTATTTCATAATGCAAAAAAATGTTTACTAAGTTTAAAAAATATATATTATCTCTTTGGGGTCACTACTCTCTTTTTATTTTATTAATAACTTAGGTACCTATGTCACAGAATATAGGTAGATATGAAAATATATATATATGTATTAGATCCCACAGACAAGACAAACTGTTATGCAGTTTAGTAGGTAAGAAAGTAAATAATTGTAAATAACTACATCACAATTTGTCTAGTTTGAGTCAAAGTTTTTAAGTTAAATCCTAGCACTTATTATAATATATTTAGACTGCTTTATAGTTGTTATTATCACTACATAGTATAAAATAAAGTCGCTTTCTCCGTCCCTATGTCCCTATGTCCCTATGTCCCTTTGTACGCTTAAATCTTTAAAACTACGCAACGGATTTTGATGCGGTTTTTTTTAATAGATAGAGTGATTCAAGAGGAAGGTTTATATGTATAATACATGCATAATATACTGAAGGATAACCCACAATAACCATTTTCCCGTGCGGAGCCGGGGCGGGTCGCTAGTCTGGAATAAAAGTATTATTACAATACTAATAATACCCATATATGATAAACTTTCCCCTTCCATAGCATAAGTGTTCCTTAATAGACTATAATTTTTCAAAATATTTTTAATTTATATAGTTGTGTAAAAGTATTTATTTTTCTGTTTATATTATTCGTACTTATACTTCGCATACCTATAGACGAAATTGTGGGTAACAAAAACAGCATGTAATTACAAGTATTATTGCCACATAAACATGTGCCTACAAACGTAGGCATAACGCATTTTAGTAAAATTTTATACCTCAGAACCGCAAAGAACTTAGCCTAGCCTTGTAGTTGCTGTTAGTATTATCATGTATTATGGAATAATGCGTAAAAGTAAAATGAGAAGGAACATATTTATGCCCCTTTAGAAAATTTGCCTTGACTGAAAAGGTAATAAAACTGAATTATAACATAGCAATATTCGACTACATAGATAATAACCCTATGTAAGCAAATATTAATATAGTTGTTAGATTCTGTAAACGAAAATGTGTTTAAGGTACTTATGTTTTAGCTCTGGCTAGTTAAGAAAAGAGGATTGATTTTTGTTTAATTTAGTAATTAAAGAAACTAAGAGAGAGATTTAAGATTTTATAAGATATTTCTAACACTTTTTGATGTTGATATGCGGAACGAAATTAATCAACAAAATATTTAATAACAAAATTTCTCTTCTAACTTATGGAAGACATAGATTACAAAAGTACAAAAGATAATATATGTACTTCTGATGTAAAAAGTATTTAAAATGTTGAGAAAGTATAAGTAGTTTAGTTGAAAGAAAGCTGTTAAGACTACAAAAAAAGAGTGAAGTGCTTAGGTTCTGCAGGCCAGTGTAATAATATACTCTATGAAGGGTATACATACATACATTTCTCATATGAAATCTTGTAATATATGGAAAGTAACTTTTTCAGAGTTAAACGTTAACTGGTCAAAACTAGTTTAACGGCAAAATACTTTTATAGTTAAAGCACCGTTACTAGTAAAAACTTACTCCATATTCCCAGATAACGTTGAATTAATGCTAATGTAAATATACAACAGACATTTATTATAACACTTTATGAGTTATTAGGGTTCCGTAGCCAAATGGCAAAAAACGGAACCCTTATAGATTCGTCATGTCTGTCTGTCTGTCTGTCTGTCCGTCCGTCCGTCCGTCCGTATGTCACAGCCACTTTATTCCGAAACTATAATACCTATACTGTTGAAACTTGGTAAGTAGATGTATTCTGTGAACCGCATTAAGATTTTCTTACAAAGTTAGAAAAAAAACAATTAATTTAGGGGGTCCCCATACATAGAACTAAAACGAAAAAAAAATTTTTTCATTAAACCCATACGTGTGGGGTATCTATGGATAGGTCTTCAAAAATGATATTTAGGTTCCTAATAAATTTTTTTTTCTAAACTGAATAGTTTGCGCGAGAGACGCTTCCAAAGTGGAAAAATGCGTGTCCCCCCCCCTCTAACTTCTAAAATAAGAGAATGATAAATCTAAAAAATATATATGATGTGCATTACCATGAAAACTTCCAACGAAAATTGGTTTGAACGAGATCTAGTAAGTAGTTTTTTTTTAATACGTCATAAATCGTAAACCACAATTTACCTTTCACTATTATTAAAACATCGATCAAAGTCACAACGAACTACAAAAACTTTTATATTATGTTACTGGCTGCTATGGAACCCTTCATGGGCGATTCCGACTCACACTTGGCCGCTTTTTTTTTTTTATATTAAAGCCAATTTATTATACGTTTACTAGATATAATACCTTCAACTGCAATAAAATGTTTTCCCAGAATGATGCCGAAGAAATTTTAATGCAGAGTTTAATTATCTGCCTTTATTAAATACATGCACAGCTTATGATTTTACCGTCAAACAAATATAGTTCGCATAGATAAAATTAAAAGAAATTACGCAAATATTCATAACTAGAAAAAAAATCATTCTATAAATACGTAGGAAGGAACCGTAGGTAGATGTTTCCATTTCGGACCCACCGTAACCCTGTCTCTACCCCTGGTGGTTCATTAGGTACCTTAACGTAAAGACACCTGGAAGTAATAGCTACCTTACTAATAAGATCCCTTATCTGTACACTTTATCGCTGTGGAATGTATTAACTGTTCTATTCCGGGTTCCTAAAATCGTTAGCGATGTCGTGTCCGCCCCTAACAAGGCGAATTAGTGGATCTTCACGTCAATCCGATTTCTTATCTCAGACATTTGGGTCAGATGGTCAGGAGTATCGTGATCGAGATACGAACGACACGTTGATTTTTATTTACTTCGTGATCAGTCAAAGAACGACGAATCATGGCTTTGATTGGACGTGATTTGGTGTCCGAGAGTATACAGCCGTACGGCTTTGTAGGTCAGTTCAGAAAGGTTATGTGAGATCTCTATTGACTGCTGTCCGAGCATTTGGGCTTGTACTGTCCTCATTAATTGCTTCGAGGCCCATACGACAAGCAAGCAAGCTGAGCAAGCATTACAGCTTTAATGCTTTCCGTAATCTCCCCTCCCCCCTTCCCTTCCGCTCCCTCGCCAATCTGTTGAAGCTTGATTCGTCAACCCCTTTTGGTCGATTTAAGAAAATTTGGGACCAATTCTTCGAGGTGAATGGCAATAAATAATAATACATTTTATTATTATCCTGACTAACCTACATAAGAAGCCTTAGGTTGTTAAATAATTCCGACACATGGCTTGTGTGGTAGGTTTATCTCGAAACCTACATGATAAGCAATTATTGTTTTGTCCAGTGTGCACTGAAATCCACTAATTTGTTAAAATATGGCTGCGCTTGCATTGTTTTTTTGATGATATTTTCCCGCGGTAAAAAGAAGCCTATACACTCTCCAGTCTTTAATTAACATTATACAAAAAATCTGGTCAGTCCAATGCTTAGTTTCAATATGAAACAAAGACTGACAAACAAACACACTTTCACGTAATATTAGTATGGATTGCATGTTTATTCACCTGAAGGCAGCCGCCTGGCAGTCCGGTTCCTCCCGGCACCACCCCTGGCACTCGTACAAGGATAGGTTGCGCACTGTGTAGTACGCCGTGCCAGAGAAGTCCACATCCGTCAGCTTCTCGAACGCAATGCGACCTACGACAAACAAATGAAATAAATAGATAAAAAAAAATGATTATGATCCCCCGACCCTCGTTTTAGACGTCCCTCTTTTTTAAATCTTTCAGTGTGCGTGCTGTTCAATTATGGAACAAGCTTCCCAAAGCTATTCGGGACTGTCCTTCTGTAAGCTCCTTCAAACAAAAACTTAAAGAGCACTTCCTATCCCAAATTTAACTTGTTTGTCGTATAATTTATAAATTTAATATGTATGTATTATTTATGTAATTGTACGTATTTCTATTATATTTATTTATGTATGTATGTATATTTGTATAGACTTATTGTTTATGTATGTATTTTATGTAGATATTTTTCACTTTCCACTGTGTTGGTTGGCTGGAAGAGATCTCTTATAGAGATAAGCTCGCCTTTGTAAACTAGTAATATAAGAATCACCCTTTTGTTAAATTGTGCAATAAAGAATATATGTATAATAATGTATATATATAATGATAATTAATGATAATGAAACGAAATCTACACTACTAGTTTTCGAGCAGATGATGTTGTTATATATAGTAGATGATGATGATGAGATACTCAGGCACAGAATGCTCGAAAAATAGTAGTGTAGATTTCGTGACCAGCTTGGAATGGGGTATGCTTTTTATTTTGGTACCTACAAATGCCGTTATCTGAAACTTTAGCGCATTTTAAGAGACCAATTTATTTATTTTTTGTAATTAATTCATTTTTTTATTCTCAGTCTATTAGTCCTCACTAAAAGAAAACATTTTTTATTGGTTTACATACAAACACATCCCTCGTACGCATTCTCGCTCATTTCTGTTGGCAACAGCCAACTGCGGTCCCCAAAACGTCTGCCAAGCATGTCCTCCTTTCCAAAGGAAGTAAGGCTAGTAGTAAACTGTTTAGACCGTTGTAGGTAATATACATCTTTCTAAAAGTAGTACAATCTTTCTAGGCTTTAGAGCATCCTCAAGGCAGGCACTAAGATTTATTCTCACTATTAGTGGGTCATTACAGTAATCGAGGAAGCGTTTTCAATTGCTTTATTTTACAATAAATGTTTAATTTTAGTTTACTTTTCCGTAAAGTAGGCAAAATAAAATAAATAACAGAAGTCTAAGCTGCTATAGAAATTTGAACTTTAAATCTTACCAAGGACGACTGAAGTTTGCAGAAGAAGTAGCGCTAGCCGCGCCAGGCGCAGCGCTTCGCCCCTCATCGCGGAGCCACCTGTGGACAATAAATACTACGATTAAATCTATGATTTACGTTCAGGTAAACTAATTGACCTACAAACAATGCGAACAATATCCTTCTCTTATTAAATAAATAATTTTGAAAGTAACCACCCGCGGACTCTCATTTGCAGCTCAATCTCCTGGGAATACTCTATATTTTCTATGATTTGTTTTTTGAAATTATTATGAAACTATTTGATGTTTCACCCTGAAGCTTTGATCTATTTGTTTATCGGCTTTAAGTACCCGTGAGAATAAAGATTTTGTCGTCTTATTTCTTCAAAAGTAGTTAACAGTAGATTCTATTTGAATCCTGCGCCAGTGTGTGAAGTACTGTGACAAGAAATTATCTCTTATATTTTATCTACGCTTGTGTCGAAAAACTACGACCAATCAAGCTTTTACGGATTTGCAGGGAAGCTGAAGGCTCTACCCCAGAGGACTCATGTACCAACGCATCTAGGGGTGGCTCGAGAGAGAGAGCTTCGAACATAGAACTTGCCTGAATATATTAAACAAAAAAATTGTCTCACATTTAACTGAGTGTGAGAAACATGAGAAATTCGAATTCCGACTCGTGAAAATTCATGCTACCGTAGTTGAACTTGAATGAACTAACTTCATTTCACATTACGATATTAACGAGACAGCAGTATAATAAAAATAATAATAATAATAGCTAGAGGTTGCATAGAAAATTGGAAATTTATGAAAACCAATACGTGACATCTGACGTGTCTAGCAAATACAGCCTAGAATTCAAAATGATACTAAAGCATACTGACTATAAAATGATCTATTCACATTTCACACTGGACTGTTGCTTTGGAATGTTTAAAAGTGGACTGTTATAGGCCGTTTCAATAGCAGCTGCTTATGAGGTTGCAACTAATCTTCATTGCTGCTACATGATCCCAAGTGATCAGATTGCAGTTATCTATTAGCTCTAGCTATAGGTTGAATCACAGACATATAATGGGAAACAGACCAAACATTACATACTTAGAACGCATGACAACTTTTCACTCGTAGCTTATTTTTGAATTGCCAAATATTTTTTTTATAAACAGTTATTGTGGGTGTTTGTATACTGAAGTACTCTTTTACATTCATAAGTATAGTACTTTACTATTTTTGTTCCAAATATTAACTATTAAATATTACCAATTATGTTAAAGAAAAACAACAAAACTTATGAAGCTGAAGTGGAAATTCATGCCACGCGGCATTTTTTGTATTATACAATAATGTTTAGTCTGCTTCCCTTTATATGTCTTTGGGTTGAATACAGGTCGCCGGCGCCCGCTCCGTTGGACCCACGAAAGCAGCAGGAAAGTCAGTGACACGAATTTTCATTTGCTTTTTTGCATTGCAATATCACTTTCACTTAGATCTTTTTATGAAGCAGAATGAATGACCATTTGTAAACGTGAAAGTACCGCGATTGTTGTATGGTACTCTCTACACAGCGAACAGACGAAATCGTTATACCTACATGTTTATTCATTACGATCACTTTCAATCTACCAGTCATCGCTTGATTTGGTTTTATCAATAAACTTATTTTTATTTAAATTGGATTGATGGTAAAAAGGAAAGGTGTACAAGTGTACATTCCTTGCCATAAAGCTGTTGCACTCCTACATATACCGCTATATTAATTTAGGTTGCTTTCTCAAAAGACACAGAAAGTGGTTAATTCCGAATCCGTTCCATTTCGGTATCGGCAATTTGTAACTTACACCGAGTATGGAAATGCGAGGCGTGCTATGCATCAGTATCGGAATCACTGCCTTATAAACTCTATTACCGTTTTAAAGACTCGAGCTATTACGTCCCGTGAGTTTTGAAATCTGCCGGAAGACGAGACTTTACGGTGCTTAGTTCTCAACTTTTTAACATACCGCAAAACAACGCAACTGTTTTGCGGCGACGACAATTTTAAAACTCTTGACTATTACGAGACCCTGCAACATATTTGAGTGGGATAAACTGCAATCCCTTGCATAAGGAAAATGTTTTCGTGTTAAGCTGTGAGAAATTGTATCCGGCGGTGACATTTGAATCCGTTGGCATTTTCACACCGTGTACGGTAAAAGAGCGGAAGGAGTTAAACAGTTAGTTCACCTATAGGTGTGCCTCTAGCCACGACACCTTAGCCGCGATAACCCTCCAGCGGAACCTTTGGTCCGATCTACTGCACAACACGGGCATAGCCAGACATTGTATTCAAATGCTATCGGAAGCGGTAGGTCAACAATGATTCAGACATTATTCTCAAATTTCGATTTCTCTAACGACCGTAACAAATGTAAAGTCATCATTGTAGACCGCAGAACAATAACTCCTACCAACATTTGACCTTTGCAAAATTGAGTAATTTAAAGAATTTACTGTAAAGAAATGCGAATATAATGGAATGCGCTTGGCAGTATTATTAATGAGATACGTCTGAAAAACGAATATTTGTGATCCGTATCGCACACGTGCTACGGTAACTTGGAAGCCGTTAAGCAAGTGAAAACCAAACGGGACGTAACGACAACACAGTCGCACGCGCAGCAATTAAACTGGTGTGACGTGATTCATATGTCACTCTAAACATAATGATTGTAACAGTTATATCACGATGCTCGAGAGCGTGTCGCAGCTGGAGCGCGCATGCGCGGGCGGCGGCGCGGACGCAGCAACCGTAAGATATGTGCTCACAAATTGTCCAATTTAACGGTGAAACCACTCCACGCTTTACTCCATACTTAGTAAATCTCTATCCAAAGACTTCCCAAGAAAATTATTCGCCAACATCCGCTAATGAAAATTATCAGCGACATTGTCAGCGCTGATGACTGCCGAGTCGTTCGCTCGCGGTTTGCGTTACTCAATGAGAAAAATAATAAGACGGCGCGGTAGTTTAATTTTCTTGTTCTTTATGGAATTGGAGCGTCAAATAAATAACTATAACAGTAACATAGTATTTTTATAAAAACACAATATACCGTGATAATAACTAATTCTACGCAATGAGCTGCGCTTGATAAAATTGCGACACGTCTGGTAATCATCTTTTGTATTGATATTATAATGAAGTTAAGCAATTAATCATTTAATAGACCGTGGTATTCATTTGAGGAATTTGTTCCCATTAGTGCACAATGGCCCCCGCCTGTTCCCAGGCGCCAATGGCTGGATTAACCCGTCAATTTCATTGCGTACGCGCTGGACCTGTGTAATTATTTACATTCAGGCTCTACACAATGAAATTATGGATGTGCGTTTCCTGTTGTTCGTCGTTTATTCTATGTAAGGGTATTTAATTACTAATGGTTACCCTTTACACTGAAAAAGTATGCACATTTTCTATGCCTTTTTTATAGGACCAGTCGTCATAGATAATCATTTTTTTACTTCTTTATTAAAATAAATTACGGCAATAAAAGTGAAAATCCGAAAGTATTAGTCTAAACAAGCGGTATGAAATAGTACTTTGACCTACATGATATGTCTGATGATTTGGTTAATTAGCGAGCGTGACCATCAACAAGGCGTGCTAGATACACACATGTAAATAGCTTAGTGGTCATTACCATCAGTAAAAAGTGCTAACGATTGTAAGGAACTGTCTCTTACACTAGTAGATAGGTACGTGTAACCTCTGCCGCCTGATTCAGACACTAATGTCTGAGTCTTACACTCAACTCAATGCGGTTGCGATTTCCTCGTAAAACATCTCTAAACGCATATTTTATGTTAAAAGCAGGAGCATTAAGGTCAATGCAATTCTTTGCATTGGGTATAACATCGTCTACAACATCATAAATTATGCAAAATTCTTCTCTTTATCTCAACAGCAAGTTATTGAAGGTGGTTTAGTAATATTCTATTGGTAATATTCTCAAGTCATCTTTATAGATAAAAAATTGATATCGCAAAATTATGATATTACATAATGTGTAAGCTCCTTCTTAAAATATAACACAATGAAATATAAAAATTTCATGAAATTAAAATTAAATTAAAATTAAATTTCTATACATGCAAGTAGCATATTATATTGTAATCACAACTCTACCTTTCTTCGGATGACTATTTCTTTAGATTCACATCATGTACGTAATAATACTGAGGTCACTCGTAATATTTCGTCAGAAAACTCGAAGTGCAGACAAAGAGGCCAACCTCACAAGTGGAAGTTATGAGCATTAAAGATCTTTGATGTTGGCCGACATGTCAAAGGCAGTCCGCCCACCGGGCGGCTCGGGCCCTGTATGGCGTAAGTGCCAACATACAGGGTCTATTTCCTCCTGTATCATGTTCGCGTGGTTCAACACTATCATCCACTGTATCTGATTCCTATCTGAGGAAGAATAAACTTTATGAGACACTTTGCATTAGTCGTAAAAAACATAAATCATCAGAAGTGACGGACAGCCATCAAAATGTGCATAGCAGTTATTTCATCTCATTCTTGTCAGTCCCCATTATAAATAGTAAATGGAGCCCGGTTACCCTTTTTGTCTGCAATGTGACTGAATATAAGTATACATTAAAAAGGCAGTTACTACAAAAAGCCTTCTGAGAAAAAGCTTTTATAACTTACATAAAACCGTTGTAATAATACCTGATTGTATGTAAAAAATCGGTTACACTGCAGTTACTTATTCACATGCATTCTTAAGAATACATGTTTCAACGCTGTTTCTAATGGATAGTTGTCAGATCCGTATGTCACAATGGTAAGTAGCAGTCACGTCACAATGGGCCGAACTTGACCGAGCGGTAACGGTACCGCGCGGCTCGGCGGCGGCGGCTCTGCGCGGGCGCAGCGCGAGACAATGCGTGTGCGCTCGCCGACAGGTTGCTCGCCTGACCCAATTAACTGCCACAACTGGGCCATCTCTTTTTGAATGCGTGTGAATTTTTTGTTACTTTCTCACATCGCGTATTGCTCTCGGCCAATTGACTGTTAATTGCAATGGACAGTATAGAAATCCGCGCATGCTGTCAATCATCTCTTTTGGCTATCTTTTGCACCTGTTTAATATAGAAATTAACATACAGGGTGCATGTGACGGTTGAGAAAAAACTGAAAGGATATGCTCAGTCAAGAGATTTTTACAATTTACCCAAATAAAATGATTATATTGTGTATCTTCTTCACATTTAAGAGCCGCGCTCTTGTCGGTGGAGTCTACGCTATTCTGTTCTGTCTTCCGTCCTCTGTATGATCTCCTGACACAACATCTATTCCTTCCTTAATTTGGTCTATATATGTTCTTCTAGGTCGTCTTCTTTTCCTTTTCCCTCATCTTTCCTTCAAATTTTTAACAAGGTCGTCGTGTTGTATCAAGTGACCCAGCATTATATTGTGTATGGGAGTGTCTAATATTTTCTCTCTCTTCGGTCTCTTACACCCTGTATAAAGAGAATGCAGTCAGTAAATACGCAAATTCGTTCTTTCCTTGGAACTCGTTGAACTAAATCTATATTTGCTGTTTAAGGTGCAATGTTCGCATGTTGGTCTATCTCTCTTGGTTGGAATGCGGGGGCTGTGTCTTGTCGGTCCGACGCCAGGGGTCCGCAGAAAATACGGCCATATTACCGCCGCAAATTAAAAGAGGAAGCGGAACTAATTCTAGGAGCTATCATGATGTTTTACGCGTGATATGTTTTGTCGTGAGTACTCTTAACTTATTAGAGGATATTTCAACATGGCGAATTTCTCGCAGCTTTTTGACAGATAAATGTGAGATAATCGCTAGTCACAATGATTCATGCTAGGCTTATAGATTTTATCGACAACTGGCTTACTTGCGATTTTAAGGACATTCCCGTGAGATTTTTTCATTTCCAATAAAGAGTTCTCAAAATTCTTAATTGTAAAATGTGATTTGTAATTTAAAATATATCTGTCAGTTTTGTACATTTTCTGTTGTAGCTGTGTAAAAAAACTTTTATAATAGTTGATTATTAAAAATAATGATTACATATAAACTCAAATTATGTTTTATAACTTAGACCACATTCAAAATGGTTCACTAATGAATGCACTGAAATGTAGAGTCGCGAGCGCCGAAAGGATTGTAGAGTTAACTGATAGAATCGAAATAGCTATGCGCAGTAGAAATCCCTTTTAAGAGGAGAATAAAATGAAAATAAATAGTAAACGAAATCGAAAGATTTTGGTATTTACATGAAAATATTTTCTCAAAACAATACAAATAGACATAATTTATGGACACCAATAAAACCATAAAAATACCAAGAAACAAAACAATAGAAGTAACTAATATCAAGGGTAAGAATTCTGGCTGTATAAATCTATTTAAAATAAACTACATGCAAAGTATATCATAGACTATATGATGAATAGCTGTATATTGTATGTATACGTAGGCATAAATAGGCATCTTTGAAGCAGCACTGGAATATTTGTATGTAGTGCTACAGCTATAATCTGTCGTTCTCTCTTTCACTAGCATGAACACGAGTTTTCAAAGAAATCTTAGGAGAGCATTTAACAGCCGAAGAAAGCCGGCCACCAACACTGTAAGTGACCATAATTTTCTCAAGGCTCGCTATAAAAGTGTCTCTAAGTTATTTATGTTCGTTTGTCAGCAAGTTTTACTTACAATTCACGTTTTCATAGTAAACTCTTAACTAAATCTAATTAAACTGACTATTCATGTTCAAGTATTTTTTTAATGGCTATAAAAATATTTTAGACGGAATATTTTAAACAATTTTAATAGTCGTGAGAAATTAATATTATTGTACATATTTTTTGATTATCACAGCTTTCTAGCTCAGCACTAATTAGGACACTTTAATACTGTCTAAATATACGGAATTTTTGTTACCTTTATGAGATACCTAACATCAAAACGGGATAGTGCAGGGCTTAGAGTATAAATAGAAAAATTTCTGGTGCAGGGCTAATGGGATTTTTTTCCGCGTTACATAATAAACGGTCACGCCTAAGTCGTTATATATGTTTAAAGCTTCATAAATTGCCTCTGGTTACCGGGAACTGACATTAGAGCAACAGGGAAGCGTGGAAATATGCTCGGCATCCCGGCAGAACACTGTACAATCAACCTCAAAGGTATGTGACGGCTCCTAGGCTATTTGATCAAGGCTGCGGCCAGTGCGGCCGCAATCTATGTTCTTATCCCACTTTAATTACCCTCCTCGTTTGGAGATAATATCTATTACTCAGAAGTCAATGTAATCTTCCGTATGGGAACTTAAGTAGCTCAAGGTAACTTAATATGTAGAGTTATTACGTTTCAAAAAGAGAAGTTTGTTTACTTTCTTTAACATTATAAAAAACCTCCGGTCGACTTTGACCATTTATTCGCTTTCTTTTTTGCACATACAGAGTGTAAGTGACAGCTTACCATAATACCGAAAGGACACGTTGAAAAATTTGTCACTAATTGGACAGTTTGCATGTAGAAGATATTTTTTTGTTTATTTCGGACATGGTTACTTTTTTGAAAATTTATCAGATCCATTAACTTACACCAGATAAATTATAAAAGTCTGTATTCAAAGTACCTATTTATGCAACATCTGTACAAAAATCAGTGAAAATATAAAATTGACATTAATACTATTTCGGCCTTTGTAATATTAGAGATCTGTAAATGTATATATAAGTAAATATACAAGAAACAAAATAGGGCCAGTTTCCTGTAACCACTTCAATGGTACAGATTGTTAAATGTTAAGTGCAAGAATTTCCCCGGCCTCGGGCGGCGGCGCGGGCGCAGCCAAGACACGCCACGCGAGTCAGCCGTCAGTCCGAGTCAATCGCCATTTGCCGTGTAACGTCTCTATGTAACACCCGTTTATTAGAGTTTGACTATTGAAAGTAGACAATCGATGAAATTGGAAAACATTGTACTGGCAACACAGACAAGACAAAAAAATCAAGTATCAAATTAGGTCAAGGATGTTATAAGTACTATGCAAACGTAGTGACATTGTTAGCTACAGGCATCCAGTTCGGATCTCTACCGGGTTTTGTGCATAATTTCCTATACCAAGCCGGATGATAGTACTTATAACACCCTTGAATTAGGTAAATCCATAAAAGTGATACTAATTTCGGGGTTGCCACAATGATTTTTATACATTTGCCGCGTTTTTTCAATGTCTACTTTCAATAGCCAAACTCTAATGCTAAACTCTCAGTTTCTCAGAAAACAAGGCAGTTAGTCAGCACTCAATAAAACTATTGTTTAGTATGTAGAACAGTCAGCTAAAGCTAAGGATTCGCAATCAGTACGAAGCGGCTTTCGAACACTGAAAATATTTTTGCAACTTATCTAAAGCGCAACCATCATGTCAGAGCTAAGAACTAAAATTGTTTTACAAATGTAACAATTTAGTGTGAATTTATATTTTGATAACTAATTAGATTAGATAGGATTAGATTTAAGTACATTTCTCAGCAGAATACATAACGCGCGAGAAGCTCGAAAAGCTGTCAAACGCGACATAATGACAGAACTACTTCGGCTCAGTTCGAGTTGGCTAACATTATTACTATAAGATTTTGGTATACGCCTCCCGTCATGTGTCTTTACATTTTAGTCCATTAGAAAAATCGACATTAAAAACCTTGACCTAAATTTAACCATTCAAGAAAACAAGGTCACTGCAAGAGGAGATATTTTAAGTAAGTATTATAAACACTTTCGCCTTTAATGTGGCAAATAGATCGACACAATGCAACAAAAAACTAAATTTGAGCTATCAATCATAGCACAATCTCTAGATAAAAAAAAAACCGCTGTCTGTTCATCACGTCGATAAATCACAATATCGAGGCAAGAGATGACACATCAATATGAAGAATAACTTTGTTTGTAATGCCTCTAATTTAAAAATCCTATGCGAGTTTAGTTCAAGTACTTTTCATTTTGGAATAGATACAAGATATTTTGATCGTTGTCAATGTAAAATATGAAATTCTAGCGAACAGTATTTTTCATTTGCATCATGGGTAAAATATTGATACATAAACATTATGTAAATTAAAGGTTTAACACAAATAAAGTTATAGGTACTTACTATACTAAACAATAACCAAAAACAACGTGATATGGTATTACAATTGCCAGGTAGACTACAATGAGAACATTACTTATGCTGAAGATAGAAAAGTGCCTGAGGCCGCAAATATAATGTTGCATTGAATGTGTAGACTCGCGCCATGCACATAAATGTTAAAAAAAAAACTTTGGTATAAAAGATTATCATCAATGACTCAAGAGCTGCTCAACTGATAATTTTTATTGCGTTCATAATTCATAATCAGGACATTTTTAGAAATGTATACCTATTATTAAATAACAATACAGGAAATGTAGGAGTCAGGATTTAATTTTTTTATGTACCAACTTAATTTTAGATGATTGTTTTTTGTTGATAAGGTACATATTGTTTATTGATTTATGTTCAATAAATATTTATTATTATCATTACTAAAACAATAAACAAAAAAAATTTTTCTCTATATTTTCAAATAACGTATTGATTGCCTTTGAGCATTACATATTCGATTTTGCCGCATTATCATTTCTTACCAGCAAGTAATCAATAGAATAACCTATAATATTGGATGATATTGATTTTGATTTTAATGAGTATTGAGAGAATTAAGGCAATCTATTATAGATTGCTTATAATAAGCAGACAACTGCGAGCCGGTCGCGTGTCACGTTCCGGAACGAGCGAGCGCAAAAAGGGTGCAGAGTTCACGCTCGTCCCACGGACCGTATTGTGCTGGATCTGCGAAAGAATGCTCCTGCGCAGCGTCAACTACCGTTTTACTTTTAATCGTTACAAATGTTGCAATCAACTAAATAAATCCTATTCGAATACCCTATGACAATGGCGAATAGGTCTACAGCTCTATGTGTCACCGCGAATCTATACGTCGAACTTAGTACTGTAAATGACCTTTTTAATTTGAAGT
Organism: Teleiodes luculella; assembly: GCA_948473455.1. Taxonomy (NCBI): domain Eukaryota; kingdom Metazoa; phylum Arthropoda; class Insecta; order Lepidoptera; family Gelechiidae; genus Teleiodes; species Teleiodes luculella. The sequence goes on from OX419585.1 coordinate 6,949,912, forward strand.
GGCATTTTGCAAATCCGTACGTCGAACTGCCAAATTACACCCCCTACAACGTGTTAATTAAATACTGCAAAACTACTCGGGTGATAACTGGGCTCATGAAACTTAACAACTTTTGTTCTGGAAGTTTTCTGAAATCGCAGATTTTTTTTTTCACTTTTAGTACAGATTGACTTGGCCAGCTGATTAATATGTATGAAAAGTAATAAATCAGAATTGCAGGAGGTATATATATAGATAGTTTTTTTTTTGAGATAGCCTATGTAAGCACTTGTAAAGATGGCAACAAAACAAAAGCACAATACCTATTATTTTGACTAGACACTTATTAGCTAATTTATAATACAGCCGGAAGGTTCTCAACTCAACCCATATAGGGGTGCAATCACGTTCAAGCCTAGAACTGGGCCCCCCTAGTAGACTAAGACTAGATTGGCCTAAATATTCCTAAGACAACTAAAGTTATAGTATTCCTTCCAAAAAAGGACTGCCTCAAGAAACTCACCTGGCACTTATAATTGTTTTGTTGTTTGTGATGTACTCGTACCAATCCTGGAACAAGAAAAGGAAAATGTTTTATAAAACATACCACAGAACAATTACATATTAAACATCTTAATAATTTATAATTTTGTAAAATATTTTGAAAAGATGTGAAGTTTCTTCCGGCGAGTTCTTTTCCATAGAAGACAGCCAAATTGTGAACTCGCCTCGACGTCGAAAAATGATTTGTAAAATCTTACTTGGAATTAAAACTTTTTGAACTTTGAACTTTAAATACCAGAACAGTTTGTTAACTAAATAATAGTTAAGTAAACCATAGTTCTACAAACACCGCCGATATATTGATACCAATAGGTAATCAGTGCAAGCATCTTTACTTAACATTACTTTCTATGTGCTCCATTTGCTCCATTTCCGTAGCGCCGAAACGGATTCGTACAAAAACAAACATTTGGTCAAATACTTGTTAAACTTCGAGTCTGTATCAATAACGAAAGTTGACGATTGCTTTTTCTGTAGCGGGATTCTCAAGTCATTTTTTTGTGTCACCTCTCGATGCCAGTTGCAGATTGACTGGCATGGCGCCAGTACAGCGAAAACAACAAGTTTGAGCATTCTAACCGGGCCAATGCAACTCTCACTAAATGCACGCAAAAGCAGCAAATTGCAAAGAAAACTTTCTTCAAAGCTTTTGCGGCCGTTGCATATTCTAGAAAAGTAGGTAAACCATATAAACAAATTTGTAACATAAAAACATTCATTAAATTTGCATTTAACCATTTTAAACATGATAACGGAATGTGAATATATTTGTCACATGCTGTACCCGTTTAAGTTGAAGTAGCCACGAAATTTGCAAATCGGTCATAATCTCTTCAATTTATTACATTTTAAAAGCCGGTAAAGTGTGGTTTTGACGCATTATATTGACCACAAGGCCGATTTAAATTCCATCATTTGGAGGAAAATATAACGGAATGCTGTGAAAGTATTCATATAATTTAAATCGTGCCATAAAGTTGATGTTTCAATATTAATCTTGAACAGAAGAAACTTGAGAAATAAATTGCGAGCGACGGAGGCGGTGCCGCGTAGATACAGCCTAGGATAAACGCTAGTCAAGGGCTAGAAGTTTAAATAAACCAAGACGCGACTCAGGATAGTCTTTTTCTTCGTGTCGGAGCTTAGAAAATGGCGTTAGAGCAATGAACAATATCGCCGCCGGCGCTCGTGCATTGCTGGCTGGTAAAGCGGATGGGTTAAATTCAAAAATAGAAGGCGAGTTCGCATTGAAATTGTTCGTATCAGCTTTTAACTCAGTTGCTTCCCCTTTATCCGCAGCTGATCGCGCTAGACAATGTGGTGAGGGGCGCGGGGGCGGGCGCGGCGCGGGCGCTTGCCGGGGGAGCAGTGCATGACCGCGCAGGGCGCAATGACCTTGCGCGCACATTCCGCCGCTCTTCCGAACGCTCCCGCTCGCCTCCTTGCTCTCCCGACTCCCGACGACGACGTCCAAGCGCCGCCGGTTCCCGACTCTAGCTCCATTACCTGTGCGCTCTAGCTCGCACCTCAACATGCAAAACACTTGGCCTTTGCACGATATCTCTCTAACTCAATCGCTTTCTCACAATCTGCGCGGTTGTACTTTGAATTTATTTGTGAGATTAAGACATTAAGTTTAAACTTTACAGCAGAGCCTGCTTTATTTATAAAAAAAAAGGTAAACTTGTGAAACTTTAAATGCTGAAAACTGTCTGGATTGTTTGATAAATTTATACGCTAAAAATCACACACAAAATCGTCTTAAAAACACTAAGATTCGTTCCTTGTTGCTATTTAGACACACGATAGACGCGATTAGACGCTACGAGTTTTCATTTAAGTTAACTAGATATACAAGCAAGTATATACCTATATACCTATATTCTATTCTATACTATACATAAGCGAAATACCATCCGCCTATATACATCCTAATGGGCCATTGCTTTCAATTTTCAATGAAATATTTGAAATTTGAAAAAACATATTACTCTTTGAGACAAACCTCGATAGGCACGGAGTTATTAAGCATAAAGTCAAACATACCGAGTCATACTAGCGTTCTTACAAAATGCACTTAAAAATTTGGTCAATAACCTTAGAGAACACAGGAACATAGTAGAGCAAACAAGTCGTGTAAATAGAAAAAACATGCACTACGGTACTATGCTGCTAGCAATAGCAAGCAATATGGTGGAAAAAGAACACCTAATTCTACAATGCACAGTCCAATAGCATTGACGTCTTCTAAAATAACCCGGATGTTAAGGAAAGCAACAAAAAAGAATAGCTACAAATCGATGAAAAACTCAATGGACATGGTTCATGATTCTTTCAAAATAGCTCTAATAGTCTCCCTCGACTCGACCGGACTAGCCCCGACCTTGTTTTGCACCTACTAAGGAAATAACGGGCCTCGGACCAAATTATCGGAAAACCGCGAGCAAACGTCACGAAAACCGTTTTTAGTGGGCCCGAATTGGTATTATACCCACCACAGTGGGAACACTGCCCACGGAGCGTAACATAAACACACATAACGAGTTCATTTCTTCACTTATTTGCCTCAAATTCAGTCTGCCTACGCATTACCTCACAAGAGCAGTTATTTGACTTCAACTTCAGCGGATGAGTCATTTATGTTAAAGCTTTGTGAGATGTCACATTTCAAGTCCAATAATAACACGCCACGAGTCGATATTTTGTGTTTCTTTCACCTAAATATTTCAAGCACGACCGCGTTGTTACATTGGTCGTACCTTTTCCATAAGCTTTACTTACAGTTTCAAAGAGCATTGACATTGTGCAGAATCGTGATCTCGTGAAATATCAGATTTTGCTTTAATTTTTTATTTCGATATTGCTTTGTCGATAAAATTACAATTTCTAATAGTATCTATAGTATAATATCCCTCAACTATGCAATACTTTTAATCTTAATTAATTAATTTTTCATTCGTATTTACTAAAGTACGATCTTATTATTATAACCATTTAGACGAATACTGCATTATTGCAAATACTTATGTTTTAATACTTCATTTATTTTTATTATTATAACTTTACTTTCATTATTTTTATCGTAATTAGACATAATTGCAAACGGAAATTCAAATGAATGGTATTAATAGAAGCAAGAGATCGTGTGTCCAGCCGAGCGAGCTGGTCACATTCAAGCAGTTGTTTTCATTACGTCAATTATGAGTTGAAGGAGTAATTGCTAGCCACAGGTTTGACTAGTAATGCCATATTTAGAAAACAGGGAACAGCATAGTTGACGCAACTTCAAGTGAAGTGTAAAAATAAATCATCTATATAATAAAACTGTACAGGTAAAAGGCTAAAAACCGAGTCAGGGGGATGTAAGAAATGATACAGAACATGTCCCGATTTTTTCCATTTATTTTGTTTCTCTGTCTGTTTGTACGGGGTAATTTCCGAAACTGTTTGACCGATTTGAATGAAATTTTGCATGGTGGTACCTTGTATGCCTGGGCAACCTCTTTGATAGTTTTTACTGCGGGAAAATATCTCATTCCTAAGGGAATCTGTGCACCCAAAAGTAAAAAAACAACGCGGGCGTAGCCGCGGGCGGACAGCCAGTACATCATAAAATCCATTATCTTAAGAGTAAGTTAGTCCGTTTATAAGTACTATCAAATATATTTTTTCACACTTAGTTCTAACAGGTGACAATATTTTGTTTCGCGTAGGCTGTACACTTTATATTTATTTTCTTTTCTGATCACTTAAATCGTTTCCTTATTTTTTAATTATTATAATTGTTTCTAAATCTTAGGTTGCTTTTCGAGGCAATTCCTTCGGGATTTGCAATATTCTGTCTAGACACGTTTCGCCGCTTTAAATCACATGTATTTTCTTTTCTTGTAAATGTAATGTCGATCTAACCGCGTTTACTCTATTCTTCTTCTACTGTTTATCTTAACGCGTAAACAGCTTCTGTTTTCAGAGGTATGTTAACTAGTAATCATGGCATATATTTTATGGTTTCTTATTATGGAGCAGCAGGGAGTATATTTAAAATACTCAGCATTTTAAAGATAAGATATAAATGATTATAAAGTATAGTAATTAATATAAATTTCCCACGTTTTCCACTTTCCGTTACAATGCCGTTGGTTCTCCAAGTGCTAGCTGCGTATTTGCTCTCGCCTAATTAAACGGAGCTAGAGCGACCGTTAGGTTAATGAATTCTCTTCCTCTTTGTGTGAAGGTGATATAATAACAGCAAACTGAACGTTATTTGTATAAAATAGTGCATGTAAACCGAGTCAGTTTTTCAGGCGAAGGTACTGTGGTGTGCATGTGTCCTTCATGCACGCCGTTTCATGCTGGCAGCCTCTTTTTGCGTTTGAGGCTTTATAAAGATGTAAAGTAATATCAGTTTGAATTTCGTTGATGAGAGAGAGATGGCCGTAGCCCGTGCTACGAGCCTGACGCCATTCTTATAATTTTCTAAAGCATTTGTAATGTTTCGTTATTAAGTTACTAATATATAATACCTAATTTAAAAGCATACGTTGTTTTCCCTTGTCCTCCACCATTAGGGTCGGTTCGTACATGGTGGAGGCGCCTTAGGCGCGTTTTACAGTGTTTAGCTGGACGTGGATTCCGAGGACACTAGAGCTTGGCCCGGTGAGTGGGCAAGGAGCCCTATAAGAAGAAGTTATACCAGAGAAGTAAACGCTACGCTACGCTATACCCCTGAAATACGAAGATGAAATACGAAGATGATGGCAGCCGTGACGACGAGTGAGGAGTGTTAGTGCCCCAAAGAAGGAACCTGATGCCCAGGAGAAGGAGCTGCCGAGGTGCTACACCGGTACTCCATGTTTGATGATGACGAGATAATGTTGCAGATGCATTTGTGATAATAATGCCTAAAGGATGCGTTGAGAAAGATAAGTCTAAGTGTTGATTTTATTAGTAATGTCTGCAGGCTCTATGATGTGGCCTTTATGAAGTTTGGAGAGCTTCATGTGATTTGCTGCTAAAGGCAAATGTGTTGATGTGATTTTCCGTTGTGTTATGATGGGACTAAGATGCGTTTTAGAAGAGTGCGGAGTGGAGAGACGACTGAAGTGTCGCCGTTTTTTTTACCTACCTAGCTTGTGGAATTAGTGTAGACAATGTATTATTGTGTAAATAATTTAACAGATTTTCCCTTATTTTTAATTCAATTTCTTATTATTTTCGTAATTTGACGTAGTCATGGAGATAAGTTCATTGTAATGATGTCTTTTTGTTTGTGTCATGAACAAAATGACTCGTGACAATTTTGACGGAACTATGTCAAACAATTTGTAAACATTGAAATATGAGAATTTTTGATTAATTTTTACGCTAAAATATATAAAATATAGTAAATATAGGTTAGTTTCAATTCTTTATTGTCTTGTTAGGTTTGGTTAGGATGTACGAGTGTTTTCCTGTATTAATGCTTTAAAATGTTTCAGATTAACCAAAAAAAAATCAAAAAACTGATGACGAATTTATTATGATGATCGTTTCTGATGTGATGACCCTTCGAGAAAGCTGGACGACTTAATTCTAGATGACCACACGGTATGAAGAAAGAAAAACGTGCGCGTTTAACTAGAATTTGGGTAGTTTTTTTTGGGGTTAATTGGGATGATGCTTAGTTAGGTGTGTTCCGTGACGGAATATTTACTGTCACTCCACATCAAGCACGTAGTGCTGTGGAGGAACTTTGGTTGGGTTCATGACTTTGAGTACTCTCGTTGCCGGTACCACAGCTAGGTGAATTCCCTATTAATCTTTTCAGAGGATAGGTTGGAGCTGAAGAAAGAAAATAGCTCCCATTCCCATGTCTTGCCCAAAGCTAGGTTTTGATATTCGAGATAGTCGTGAACGTTTACTATAGATATATATTATGATTTGTTATTGAAAATCAGTGTTCGTCCAACTTTTTCAAATTTATTTTTATAACTTTTCTTAATTGATTATTTGGTGACTATTGAATTATTAATAACTAGTTAATATTATTTTATTCATAGTATCCGACACAGATAGGTTTAGTAAACTTTTTCAAAATTTTATTGAATGTCAATTTGGATTAACTGTAGACAGACATGCTTAGCTGTGTTGATTTTTTTTTTTATGGTTTTTGATCAACTTGGTTGGATAACAATAAAACACCAACTAGCTGGTAGCAGCAGTCAGTTTTTGACATGTCTGTGACTTTGTGATGTTTTGTCCATCCTTAGGCAGGTAGCTTAGCTTAGGACGGACATTTGTAACGAAATATCGTAAAAAATATATATTTTTGCAATGGTATTGCGAATATATATTTTTTTAGCTGTACCGGGCGGGATGTGGTGTGCATGTGTCCTTCATGCACGCCGTTTCATGCTGGCAGCCTCTTTTTGCGTTTGAGGCTTTATAAAGATGTAAAGTAATATCAGTTTGAATTTCGTTGATGAGAGAGAGATGGCCGTAGCCCGTGCTACGAGCCTGACGCCATTCTTATAATTTTCTAAAGCATTTGTAATGTTTCGTTATTAAGTTACTAATATATAATACCTAATTTAAAAGCATACGTTGTTTTCCCTTGTCCTCCACCATTAGGGTCGGTTCGTACAGTACATAAGTACGAGCTATTTCCCGCACCCTACCACGGTTTCGACGCTATCCCAAGCATATCCTTTCCGAACTAGACGACGAAATCACAGATGCAGCTAAAGCAGCCAAAGAATTCAGATTACACCTTACAGAATGCCCTTCTTTTAGAGAATACCCTTCTGGTAATAATTACTCTTCAGGTAATAATGACTGTACCCACCATCGGTGGCGCGGCCAAAATCAAAATCAAACTAGTAATCATACATGTCTTGTAGGTACGACCACGCTAGCAGAAATTGGATTGGTATACGTTCATTCATTCTCTAAATAAAAATACTTATTTAAATACTAACGATCATAAAATAAGAGCGGCTGTTTTTATAATATAACAGCCGTTCTTATATGATCTTACATCAGATTAGACTATATTTATAACACCCAGAGCACAATGCGTAATTATTATTTTTTTCATTGTGTAAATGTTAAAACACCAACAAAATAATGCACTTGACACTCTATGTGCGCATACTAAAGCTTTACCAAGGAAATCAAATGATAATATCTAAATAAAACTCTTTTTATACTCCATTAGATACAGTTACAACGTGGTAAGAAGTTTAATGTCTCCATTTTAATGAACCTACATTTCTGGGAAAAATGTCTGCGTTCTGAGTCTTCAAAAAGTAACAGAAATGACCCAAAATCTTATTTAATTTCTCTAATGCTAAATTTTATTTATTTTACAATGAAAAATTCACGATTCCACTATATTATTATTGTACTTCAAACAAAATGTTTTATTTCAGTATTAAGCATGAAAAAATTGCCGGGATAACAGAAAATTCTAAAAAAATACCTTGATCCTTTTTTCTCTTTGAATAGATAAACGTATTTTAGCTAGTTATAAATAAAGCAATTAACCACCACTGTAAATCAATCACAAACGAAAATGAACAATCAAGGCCACGAACTCTTTAAAAATGTACTCGGCTAAAGATTGCACCTAACATTCTTTCTAAAGTATGAAATAAGGCGGACTGACTTGTTTTCAACCATTTTAATTATGTAGAAAATACAAATAGCTATGACTAGCAAAGCAATTGTAGTGGCCTGAAAGTTGTCTCGTTGATTAAGCCAAACACAATGGCAGCACGGCGGCGGAGCGGCATAGAAGATTAAAGATCACGACTCAGTAGCACAATTACTCACCACAAAATTGAAGGGAAGCTTGATACATATTTTCTTTCGCGGAGAACATACTCTACTACTTTTTTAATGGGTCGTTGACGCTTTTGTTTTTCTCAGGTTTGTTGTAGCATTGTCAAGTTGTAAAAGAAGTGTTTTTAGATTAAGAATAAATATACCTTTCCGTTTCTATTATGTATGCCATGGATATTTTAATGCATGCAGATAAGGCACAATTTTTGACCAAATCCCTCCTGTTATTTTTTATTTACCAAAATCCCTCCTGTTATTTATTAATTTAAAATTGGAACAAATGTATACTATTTTTAGTACAATTGACAGCCAATTTATACTTTGGCATTGATAAAACGATACGCAAATATAACTTAAAATGTCTTCCAGTTGAGTTTAAAAATGTAACAAATATAATTATCCCTACCCAGTTATTTTTATTTCACTATTTATTTATTTTTCTTTATGAATACATTGTACACAATAATGTACTTACGAACTAAAAACAAGAAACTAGAATACTTGGAAATTAACAGCGTTCTTAGCCATATTTTCATCTCACGCAAATGTTATTGCTTGACAGCCACAATTTAAACACTAAATAAAACAAAAAAGAACATTCTAAACCACTTGCCACCAATATTTTATTTAACAGGCTGGGAACAGATATTTTATTTTATATTTACAGCTGACCGTAACTCATGAAATATTGTTGCGTTAGATCACATTTTTACAGGTTTAACAGGTTCCATAAACTAGTCTTTTAGGCTTATATGTTATAAGCTTGTTCTACTTATTTTTAATCATGCATCTTCTGAGATACGTGTTGCTTATTTTATCCCTATATACGACACAGCAGGCTTTCATAAGGCCGCAATCTTGGCGATAAGACTCTATCTGAGAGCTAGCGCGTCTTGGCGAACCTTTTCGTTGGGTTTGACCGACATCAACGTGTGATTATTATCGTGATAGTGCGCTTTTTATCCGATGCTATCTCGTCGAATAAACCGACTAACATGGAAGTGGTCCGTTAGCATTCTTTTTGCAAACACTGGCGACGGCGACACGCCTCGATACGCTATTATACCAAATTTTACGCCTATAATTGCAAATTAGAGGCAGATAGGTATGTAACACAAAAGCCCGCTGTAGTAGGTTAACGATATCCCATTTTCCATTTTAAGAACGTGTTGTTTTCGTTACAAAAGGTGAAATGGAGATTGCCTTAAACAGCCACTTTGAATGCTGATAGAGACCTACTAAACCAGGCTTAGATTTGCCGAAATACAGAAATAAACTATAATAATTAAGAAATATTGGAATAATCGATTCTACGTTATTATAAATTGCAAAACACTTATATATAAGAATGTAAGTGCAGTTTTCGTAGCAAATGTACCGCGTTGATGTCTAATGGTCGCGCAGTAGACGCGTAGCCGTCACGTAGCAGTACATTGTTCTCAAATAACAGCTTTCTACGACAAAAATATTTCGATAATATCCTTTACTTTCTAACAAATTTCCACAATTTCGTCTGTTAATTTTATTGCTCACAAGACAATGGTAGAAAGTTCCGTGTATAGAATTGGAATCGATTTATAAATTGCCTAGATTTTTTCACACGCGATGTTTTTTACGTTGCAATTTTAAAAGTGTTTCAAGATTTTGATTGTGTGGAGATTATCCGTGCTGTGGAGTGATTTTGAAGTAAAAAGTGAGGAGTGGGCCGTGACTTTATGGTCGGCGACCGAAGCTGCTGCCGCGATCGTTGACAGCGTGGATAATGTTTTCTCATTGTCTCCGTGGTCTCCCCTTGAGAACGATGCAAAAGGCTCTCAAATTCGTGCAATTATGTCCGATTTATTGATTTATATTTCCTGGATGATAGAGTGAATATTTTCTAAGCTAAGATTTGCCGTGTGGTTCCCGGTTATAGAATTGTGGGCACCCCATGCGTTTGTCTGTCCATTTATTTATTTTTATTTATCTAGCATGGGCAAGATGCTAATAAATAAATAAATAAACACTTCCTTTCTCCGGGGTGATGATAAAAAGGAGTCTACAATTTTGAAAAATTTAGTTTTCTGTTATGTTTTCTTTTTGGATTACTGAAGCCCTCTTCTCCACAAATATCGTTCTTACTTATAAAATGCATACTTTATGCATGTACATTATCACGTATTTTATCACGGCGCCATGTCTAGAAGCAATGAGCACTACACTTCGCCTTCGAACCTTAAACGAGCTATCTAGTCGTAACTAGAAGGGCGGAAGCAGGACCAGTGAGGGGATCCCGATCAGGGGAGCGGGAGCGGGGTGCGGGTCAATGACCGCTGCGCACGACCACGATACAATTATTATGCAATAAAAAATAATAGCTGCATTCCCGGACCAGACCTAAGAAACTTTGATTGACTATTCCGCAAATATTTGCTCTATTCATCTAGTTTAAACACCATGCGATCTAGCTATTAGTATAATGTGAGTTCGTTAAGATTTAATGAGAAACGTTTCGTTTACTACCAGGTATCAACTATTTACACATTTTTAGCACGTTCTACTTTCGATATTACTTTATTGGTGTAACAGAATGGTATTATAGCATATCGGCTTGATCAGATTGACGCCGGCGGCGGCTGCGCAGGCGGCGGCATCTCGAGCAGTCAAACGAGACAAAAGCCTAGCGGGCAGGTCGGTTACACTTGATTTGCATATCCAAACAAACACACCTTCATCTGTTACGTCATTGCGCTTGCACCTATCACCGCGCATTAACGTTTACGATATGTCACATGATACAGATGTCAGTGTCATTATTTTTAGCCTACCTTTTGTAATACAATTCACAATCATTCATTTTAATGTTTAAAATAACATTGAATCAAAAAATTTAATAACCCCCAACCCAAAACCGTTACTTGATCCTTTCAACAACTAGAAAAGAGCTGACAATCTTCAAATGGCTGAAGATATTTTCTTGGATCATAGCTAAGAACACTCTCGATTGTTACACCTTGCAAACAAATGAAACTAGATAATGATCGGCGCATCCGTTTAGTTACGATGCCACAGACGGACAGACACACACGTCAAACTTATCCTTTAGGCGAGCTTGGTCAATTTCCCAGATAGTCAATTTATAACACCCCTCTTTTTCGTTGAGGTTTAATAATATTTTTCATTTAATTAGTTTTTTTAAGGCATAAACTTTTTAAAGATCTGTACAAATGCCGCCTTCATCAGCTCATAAATATACATCCTATACTAGGAGAAAATAACGGTTGAAACTCAGTAGACGAAGAACGGTTGCGGAAACTGCAGATATTGCATTCAGGTCGTACACTCTCATCGCTCACAGAATAGAGTGGCAGAAGTCACAGCATAGTCGGATTGAGTTGCTCTCACTGGTGCTACCAGAATAAGCTTTACCCATAAAGTAGGGGATATATTTAAACCAACTATGAAAATTATCGTTCCAGCTTTAAAACATCCTCAACATAAAAAATAAAAAATTGCACTTTAAGTTGAATACTTCTAGCATTGATAGGTGTAAACGGTGAAGGTGCATGTTTAAAAAATTATTAAAGTTACGTATATTTAACATTTACTCTTTATAACCCTTGTTAAATGCACTTCTTGTCAATCTCTCCAAATTGTTATTCTTTTCGCTCACTAGCGAATAGGTTGGCTGGAAAAGATCAATTTGTAGAGATAAGTCTTTGCGATGTTAATGTGCAAAAAGGGATATCTTTTCAGCACTATCCATTTAAAAATATGTAAATTTATAACTATTCTACATCGATTAAAGTGCATCCATAAATTTGAATGTTGAGACATTGTTTTATTGCTAGACCATTAAGTTAAATCACTTCAAGTTTGTTCTATGAATATTTAAGTGCGTTTGATTATTTTTAAAGTGGCTTTAAATGCATTCCGTTATAAAGTAGGCCTGTTAACACAGACTGAGCAGTGACAGACATTGACGGACGTGGTAGTAAGTTTATAGTGTGGGACGTTCCAGTTGGTCGGACTGGTGTCATGGTCCGCTGCAGAAACGCAGGATTCAGGTCGCTAGTGGGCCTTAAGTGTGCTAGGATATCTGAGAAGGGTTAGATACGATGACCATTTGAATTACTAGATATGATTCGAATTATTGGATTGTTAATTTTATTATAGAAAAAAATGCTAGATTAAATTATTTAAAAACAAATCTTAGATCCATACCACAGAAGAAAATAATAGTACTAACCCGTCCATACCAAAGCTTCAAATTCACAAAGTTTTTTCCTACAAAATAAATTTATGTTTGCACGCAGGGCCATGACATTTTTTCCAAAATATCCTATATTTCAGTCCAACTGAAGCTATCTACCTACATGCAATATTTCATTCCACGTTTAGCCGTTGTTGTTTTAAACATCCAAACCTAGACATTCATAATCTTAATATTATTTATTTATTTTTCTGCGGTAGTTTCATAACTGAAGCTCACGTATTTTATATCTGAGACGACATCGTTCCCAGCAACAAGACGCCGGCGCCCGCGCACCCGTGGGAGCGCCCGCGCCACACTACCCCACATACAGCGAAACATCAATGCGTTCCAAAGAAAGTCTCATTTCCTTCCTCAACAGTCGGTAGTAAAACACCCATTGGCATTCAACATGAAGGTTTAGTTCGCGAGCGTAACATTTCACGCGAAAGCTAAAGTAACCTTATAAATTATTATAGTTATGAGTTTTTTTATAACCTAATAATGTTTATTGCCCACCGGAAGCAGTGTCAATGCGTGAGGAGCGTGTACTTTCTCGCTTATTCACATTTTTAGTGGGTCGCGTGCGACGTGCGAGCCGCGCGCGCAACGGCCGGCCCAGGCCCGCTGCTGTAGCAAATCCATTACACCTCACAATACGACACTAATGTCTCCTCTAGTGCTACGTGATCTAAGCTGTCAGTGAAAGTTACATTTTTGTAGTTTTTGTCTACTGAAACGACCGTCTCAAATTCGTAGCTACCTAGAAATACTTTTAAGCTAAATGCCTCGTTTACGTTCCGCACAACTTACAATTCAAGTCAAGTTGTGAGGTACACCCACTCTGCGTTTACACACTCGTTGGCTGACATGACGTTTTGGTTGGAATGACAAAAATGTTGTCTAACTGTTGTTGGGTCGAGTCGCAACTCGCGACCGGGAAGATGCAAACGATAAAGCTTTCATCGCTTCTCCGCGCGAGATGTGGCGGCCGCGCATATAAACAGATGCACCGCCAACAACTTGTACGGTCCGGCCTCTACTACTGGTTTCTAGGAGCTCCCCGCAGACTTCGAATTTTAAATTGGCCGACTATCAAAGTACGATCGGTGTCTGATCAGTTAGTTGGACGATTTAGTTATAATATATAATAATATAATATAATATATGGGAACACCTCCCACACGGCACGGTTGGATAAACTGTGCGCGCTATCATTACGTTAGTAGTCTTTTGGCATACATACAGTGCAATTTAGCTGGCCAATTTGAAATTGGAAGTCTACGGGAGCTCTTCGGAATGATCATGCAAGTTCATTCCAAATAATTTATTTCCACAGTAAGCGATATTTCATTATCGGCGAGAGAAGCTATCACTGGAGAAATTTGATTAGAGTGCTTTCTACTGTTTTGCTTCCGACTCCGACAGAAGACTGCAATGTACCCCACTAACATACTCTCCGTTATTATATCCACTGCTTGCTAATACACATTTGCAAGATAATACCGTACTTTGAATACAGAATTATTGAATATAATTACCTATAGCACATGAGAATCTATTGAAAGATAGCTATACAAAAATGTTTTATGTACATCAAAGTTTGTGCGTAGAGTATCAAAAAACAGAGAAAATAAGTAAAAGTTATAAGAACAATTTATCGTAAAAGGGATTCATAATTAATAAGATAATAATCAAATGGCATTTAAAATAGCTAAAAACTTTACCAAAATGAATAAGTTTTCATAAGATGACAAATTACCAGCCGACGATAATCTGCAAGAAGAAACTGGTTGCGGGCAGTGCAGGATTAATCGTTGGGGAGACATTTGTGCAACAGTGGAAGTCTTTAGACTGAAATGATGCTGATGCCGATGACATAATGAACAATCACGAATTCCGATCCGTATGGGACTTGTGGTTACAAATTGCATAGTGACCAATAATAGCGGGAATATAAGCGATTCCTTAGAAACTGTGAAGTGGCGGAGTGTGTGTGGTGGTCAGCGGAAAGGCGCGATCGAATTACACGGTTATTAGATCACATTCGGAGCGCGCGTGAGGCGCCGTCGGATGCGCTTGCGCCTGCAATCCAATCGTGCGCGCAACGCATCCATCAATACAACAATGTGGGACAAAAAGTCCACGTATGCTTGATCGATAAACTGACTGATGTGGTTATTGTCTTTTTGCAGATGTGTTCTATATGTATATAACTAAATATAGTACATTATCGTCTTTTTTTTCAGTCAGACTAAAGACATGCAACATGATGATGTTGATTTGGCAATTCAGAGCACCTACCTAAGATAAACAGCATTACAGATTATTCACTTTCATTTTATATCAACCTTCCTGTTTCATAGAGTGTGTTATTCAATATTGTCCGTGGTTTTTACAAAAGCGTTATTCACTGGTTTTTCAAACACACCACTCAATCTGCTTGTCCCTTCAGGATAATAAACGTGTGTTTTTCATACAAGTAATTTCTTGAAACATGTACGTTTATTTCAACTTATTAGCTTCATGATCAACATAACAAAGTGCAATAAACCGGGCTGGTATGCATGGCACATAAAACAGGCTAATAAGGTTTCAGTCAGCACTATGCATTTTTTCTCAATTTTTCACTACCAAAAATTGTCGGAATCTTATAAAGAAAAGAAAACCCTACTTTATTCCATACACTAAACTAAGTTACAACCATTTATAGAGTTGTCAAAAGTTACACTACAGTCGTAAATCTCTCAATCACTTCACTGTTCACTCAATCTGCTGCATTTAGTACTTACAAGCAATTACTCGATTGTTCGATAAGTACAGGCGTATTATAACAAGTATAACTGTTTCTGAAAGGTACAATGAGGCTTAAAAATCGAATAAAATGCGAGACATTATGGAATTGTACGTGAAGTGCGGCTTGTGGGTCGCAGTCAAGCGGAGAGGGTACTGGGTCAGGGGAAAGTAGTGGGGCCGACGTTGTATACTGTATACAGAAACGACTCGGTGCATGCCTACAATTACACTACAACGCACACTACATTATGTTTCTACTCGATTTAGAAATCGCTAGCTTCACCACAAACTTGACCATGAAAACAGTAAAATTTAAATGACTAAGCGTATGGTTAGCAAAGCACCGTAAACAGGTTGAAGATAAAAGTTAACCGAAAAACCGTTACGACATTTTGGTGAGTATTCTTAAATTATCTAATCGAATTGTGGATTATTATCAAATTAGTTAATTGTCATATATACCGGTATGTTTTATATTTTAAGCTAAATCACGGTCACCACATCTGAAATATTATATTTACGTTTATTTTTTTGTTTGTTTCTATAAGTAGACAGAAGCCGTCCATCCCGACAATCTATCTGGTAGATATTATGACAGACTCGACTGCGCACTGACAACATTTGCGAAGACTCATCAATCAAACCATAGCTGATGTATATCAACAAGACAAGCGCGCGATTAATCATAGAGCGTAATTTGTAATAAAAACCAACTTCGCGGACGAAGACCTTAAAAGATTTCCAACAGCTTGTAGCCGCCAGGAGGGAATTCCATCTGTGGTGTTACATGTGAGGTCGCGGGGTCGAAATATACCGTATCCCTATTTGTCAATCTCTAATGTAGCTATTTACTTAATAATTTGCGATAAAATCGTAGGTATATTTCCAACATCACATTATTATGTAATAGTCATATTTACATGTTCATATTGTACAAAAAAATTAATGTATTCTACAATATGATTTCCTTTTTATTCCCAAATTATGTGAATATACTCGTTTTTTTTTTTTTTTTTTTTTTTTTTTTGAATTGACCTATGCTTGTGTCGAAAAGGTACGACAAATCAAGCTTCACCGGACTTGAATATACTCGTATTATGTACGTCACAAACGATAATTCGAATCTAATGAGATAATCGAAACTTTCTCTATACGTATTGATCTGTGGTATTGAATATTGATATTGTATGTAAGTGGGACAAGTTCGCGATTTGGGCGGTGCGCCCGCGCATGGTCAAGGTCGCTTGCACTTGAGCGCAAAAAATACCAACAGGTTTCAGGCTATCATATATTCACCCGCACGAGGTTATCACGGCGCTGTTTTTTCGAAGACAAGTCCCGTACATTGAACTTATGACGACAAATGTGTATTGCTTGCTTTAAAAAATGTGTTTTATTTATTAGTTACTAGCTTTCCGCCCCGTGGCTCCGCCCACGCTGACGGATTTTCCCGCGGTAAAAGGTAGCCTATGTATTATTCTAATGTATAAGCTATATTATTGTAGAGTTTCATCAAAATGTATCCAGCAGTTTTTGCGTGAAAAAGTAACAAACATCCATCCATACATCCTTCGAACTTTCACGTTTATAATATTAGTAGGATAATGAGCTCAATTCTGGCATGGCCGCTTGTTGGTCCCTTTCATTCATATGGGAATCGAAAAGGATAGACGATGAATGAATTTAACTTTGAATGAACGATATTAAAATAAACAGCGCAGCTGTCAAATTTAGCTTAATTTAGTCGGGATGTTTTTGAATGCGTACTAAATTAGTGTGAACTACGCGTAAAATCCATGTTCGACGTCTCTAAATTTAAGTTGACAATCACCTGTCCCTTTTCGTTCTTAAGAACGTGAAAGGGACATAATATATGGATTTTAAATTTAAGTTAGAGCGTAATTATGTAGAATCGGGCCCAATAAGTATGATTTTACCCGGAATAGAAGAAACAGCTTCCTCGTAGAATACGCAATAATTAGCATCAAGTTGAAATACTAAAAGATCAAATCTTACCTATAACAAGTTTACCACTTTACTTTTCAGACTAATAGGACTGTAATTACAGAAACTCTTAACATAAAACGAGGCGCTGCGTAAAGTTACTCGTCGAAGTACACTACAAACCATTCCTTTTTACTTAAAACCATTCCTTTTTCATGAAATGACTTGCTTGACACGACGAACTAAATAGACTAAAATAAAATATGCTTGAAATTCTGCACGTAAATCGCTTCACTCAACTTCATCGATCAATCACTCAAGAACGAAAAATAAATTAAAGCTTTTGAATATTTAAAATTGACAACCTCTAGACGCTAGACGTTAGCGATATTATTTAAAGTTTTATTATCGCATATCCTGCGCATACACACACATCTTAAAACCAGTTTCAAACAAGGCTTAGACGAGGGAGACCTGTAAGTACACAGCTTCGATGTCTCTCTCTTCTTTATTCATATCATAATGTAGACTAATCAAAGGGCATTACAGAGCCATTTCCATTGTAATAGCTTATGTACATTGCTCAGCATTATTTTATCCAACCTTTTGAAAGAATCACGCCGATTTTTTTAAAGTTTATTAATTCATTGCTGTTCTTCTATAAATCTCAAATAAGTTTTATCATAATCTATACATTTAACACACATTAACTGATACTGATAACAATAAATTTTGTGTTTCGAAATAGAATACAAATTGTTTTTGACACAAGTCTATTCATTTAAAAAAATTAAATAATAAACATGACCAAAAAATTACTTTTGTATTTTGAAAATTTAGATAGAGTTGAAAGGGGAAGGGGAGGGAAATTCCTACAACTATTCCTATAGATTTGAAATATAATTTGGAATCGATTTAGATAAAACAAAAGCTAGCAACCACAATAGTGGGCATACACTGCCAGGAGAGATCCGTCCTATCTCACGCGAGTGCATATAATGGCTGGTCTCCGTAATACCGGCGTAATGACGGCAATCATTTTATCATCTTCGTACCAATAACGTGCGTTTGCGTACCCATAGCATCGCATTGGCCACGTACCACCGTGCGAATAAAACATGGAAGACGCAATTTAGAAATTTACGAGTTACTGCACTAAAATACTAATCTAACTACCCATACATCCTAGAGCCATAAAAACTAACGAGTAATGTTTTTTTCTTCAGCCAGCCATATAATTAAGTTTTTTCAAATCGTGGTGTAATAAATTCAGGTAAAATTATGGTCCCTTCAACTTCAATTGCTTATTTTTGATACATATTGTGTTTACTAGGGATCGATTTCTCATAATCATAAAAAGAGACTAGACACTAGAATCTTAATCATACTGAAGTGCAAAAAAGATTTATTAATATATTTAAAATCAGCTTTCTGATCCACTGCAAAATCTAGTCGTTCAATTACAATTAATATGAGGGTGGCAACCTTAGAGTATAAATAGAAAAGAAAAAAAAATATTCTCTAAGGAGGCAACATTTTTGAAATATCAGAACGGGGCAACTTTTTGTGTATTAGGATCTATAGTCGTGGAGATCCTTGGGGAGGTCTTTGTCCAGCAGTGGACGTCTTCGGTTGAAATGATGATGATGATGATGTTTAGTTGTGAGTAAGTAACTGGGGCAAGTTTCCGTCATTTTTGTAACTTGTTGTCAGAGTAAGGTTCTTAAAGAAAAGAAGAATCTTAAAAAGCTAATATAAGTGAAAAATTAGAACTAGTGCAGAATAATCTGCAGATTTTCGAGACAAGGTCGTGATTCGGCCAATGGGTAGAACCGGAGAAATAATAACATATTTTATATTTGGCAAATTAGGTTTTTAGGGCGAGCTGTCCTTTAATGTAAAATGAATAAAATGATGCGCTTACTCTCTCAAGAAAGCACTTGAGACTTTATTTAAGATTTGTTGTCTTATGACGTAAATTCTGTACTTTATAAAGCGATCTCAAAAGTCTAAATACTATAGAACAATATCCCTTATTTACTTCTGTTACTTCATATAACAAATCACAATCTTATCACAGCTATTGCCGAGATCTGGTCCAGCGTCTCTATCTGTATTGGTAACGGATTCAGACTTTATTGTACAGTCAAATTATATAAGCACATTGAGGTTAGAGAAAATTTATATAAAGATTTAAAAAAATTCTAATATGCATCACGGTCGTTGAAAATGTGCATCATGGTCGCTGTTATCTTCTTGTCTATTCTTTACAAATGCACTTATTGCAATTTTTGCAAATGACATATTTTAACCAAGTAAGTACTCTACTATTTATCTTACGGTTGAAAGGTCAATAGCCGATCTTATAGTCTCTGGTGAACACACAACAATAACAATTAATAAGCCCCACTTCTAGATACCAGGGACAAACGCAAGGTAAAGCTGAAATTAAGGATGATTAGAAAGAAACCTTTTCATTCTTGCAATCCTGAAAGAATCCTGTGTCATATCCTAATCGTTCTCTAAGTTACCTACATATTTTAATTTTCAGCGCATGAAATTAGATCAATTTATGGAGCCTGGATCGTTACAATAAGAAAGAATTGCTGTCTGCATTTGGGAAAGAGCCATGACATTATGTTTGTAAATTTTATTATTCTATTTTCCCGTGCTCATTGCAATGCAAAAATTAATATATTTATTACAAGATCGGTTGATTAGAATGTCTAATAATTTACAAGGGTACCACAAAGGATCCTTTGTTTAATTCCATTACATATTTCCGTTATGAAACATAGTTGTGTTCTTAGCAGTTGTTAATTAAAGGTGGTTGACCATAACACCGGACAATGATTGTCATCGCTGCGTGCGCCGGCGGCGGTCGCGGCCACGTTTTATAAGCTAGCTAGCTTGTGATAAATTTTTCATAGCATGGATCTGATTCTAAATTCAAAGTCTATATATATTTCCTTTTATTTACACTTTTAAGCACAAAAACGAGCAGAAAATATTCAATTTTAAGTTTTAGAGACGTTACAGGCAATTAACGCGACAATCGCACTAGTTTAGGGTGCATGCAAAATATTCGACTTCAAATAAGTCTCATTTGACTATCATTAATTAAAAAACTGTCAATTCATTTATCTCCCGTTGTGTTCGTTTCCCATATGCGAGCGAATTACCACCAACATGTAAATATTCGGTACCACCTTATGTAAAGGTAACTTTATGATAATAAAAAGCAAACGTGGATGAATAAAACACGTAATACTAATAAGATTACTGATCCATTTCAGTATAATACTTGGGTATGCTAAAAACAAACTTATCTCCTTAATGTTTCTTAATTAAGTAGTAAATGCATATGATAATGGGAAAATTATACACGCACTACTTTAAAGTGATTATGAAATACAGTACCATGTAAGGACTAAGATATGTATTAAGAGCAGTAAAATGCAGGTTATGTTTCGAAATGTTGAACTTAAATTATATTGAAGCCGCAATTGGTTGTTAAAAATAAACCTTCTTTTTTTGAAGAATGAAGATGTTTATCGTTTTACAACTTAATTAAATTCTAGCCCTTACAGGGTCCTTATTCTGATCTTTACTACGAGTATTTAAAAATTTACGATTATTTTAAGTATCAAATTGTTACTTAAATCGTCCTTAAATTATCAGTTAGGAAAGAAGATAAGCAAATAAAAACCATACCTGAGCTTCGTAGCTGACTGAACAGTTGTAAACTTTTCACGAAGTAATGTTCAGGTTCAAATATTTTCACGAAAATGCACCGTGTGTCCTGGGGGCAGCGAAAAGATAGGTGCTATCACTGGAGCTAGGCAAAGCTAGAGTCTAGATCACGAGTGGAGAGAGTCGAACGCGACGCCGGCGCGGCCACTGCGGACACGGATAACGGACGGACGCAGGCGGCCAGGCGTCTTAAACCGAATGAAATGGTGAAGAAGACGCCGCGGTCTTATATAGACGTGACCGTAACCTGACGCCGGATAACGGACTCGCGCCGTCGCCGGGCCCGCTGCAAAACCGACGCTATCACGCAGTTGGAAAGCTCATTTTTGTTTTTTGTTAGAAAGCCTTCTCGCTGTAACAGATAGATCGAATTTTCAATAAAGCGCCCGGAGCTGAACACTGCAATTTGCCAGCGCTAACGCTTGCAAACCTTAGCTTTGCCTGAACTGGGCGACAGGACAACGGCACTCGGAATGGCATCGCGAAGTGCCATCGGATCAGCCCGGCCCACTCAGCCGGGCCGCCCATTTGCCACTTAGATTAACCTAACTAGTCAATTTAGTGAATAACCTGAAAGAATATTTTTCTACCAAGCAGCCTTGTGTTAACCCTCGTTATTACTTTTCATTCTAATAAATAAACTCCAATATTTCTAATAAACTCTAATAGGGTTTAAATTATACGCAAAAAGGTTCCTGGATCGAAAAAATAATTATCACACATCCATTAACATTAACACCTAGTTATCAATTCTTGTTACTTACCAGGTACTGACTCCTAAACAAGGAATGCTATTTGTGTGGCTTGAGAACTTGACTAGCAAATGTAAATTTTGTCTAAATTCTAAAACAAATTAAAAACTTATAAAAAATGCGATTTGGACAGAACAAACTAAGTTTGTACGGTACTATACTATGCCTAGAATTTATTTATATACCTAAGAGCAAGGAATTCGCTCTTCGAAGCGCTAGTTCCTTGCTCTTAGGTTTATACCCAGATATGTCGCCTATGTTAGATACTTTGGCTCTGTCTGGTCACACCATATTATTATATTAGGTATATGTTGTATGTAATTGTGTCGAAAAGGTACGACCAATCAAGCTTCACCGGACTTGCTCTAGTTGAAGCATAATGTATACTAAACATTCTTAGATTATCGCGGTTGTAAGTAAATCGCGGAGAAAACCCGTAAAAATGTGTGTTAGATAATGTATACTGTTTCCCAAACAAAAGCACACGCATCATTTAAGGCTTGCTTTTCGTTTCTAATACTTATAAGAAACGTAGAAACACGCCTCAAATTATGCATTTGCCTGCTGATCTACCTATCTAGGTAGAACAGGCAAATGCAATAAGCAGATGCACTAAAGTTTGCACGGCGCGGCAATGATCGTTATTAGTAATACTCGTCCTTTTACGATTACTACTAATTTTACTTCTAATGTTTAGCTATAATTTTAAATTTTTATTGACTACAGAACTTTGAAATTAAAACTTTCGTCTTTCTCCTTTTTCACAACACGGTCATATTAATGTTCAAATAAAATTAGTTTTAAGAGAGAAACATATTTTTCCATTTTTACGGCAGCTACAAAGACAATAAGATCGTTTTAGCGAGAAAACTTGACTAACATATCTAATAATAATAATAATAAGCTAGCATTGTAAGTATAATATTCTCTACAATAAAGTAAAATCATCATCATCTCAGCCGAAAGACGTCCACTGCTGGACAAAGGCCTCCCCCAAGGATCTCCACAATGATCGGTCTTGCGCTGCCCGCATCCAGCGGCTTCCCGCGACCCTCAAATAATAAAACAAAAATTACGAATTCATTATATTATATAAATGAATATTATATTATCAAATTCTGTATACACGGCTCTTTATAGATTATATCTTCTCTACCTAGCTAGTACCATAGAGTCAATACTCCATGACACTCAAAAGTGATTACCACCGAGAATAGAATAGACAGATTTGTGTGAAAAAATGAATTAACTATCACCATCGTGAATGGAGCTAGGATTCCGCAAGTGTAGCGAGTCACTCTTTATGTACATAACAGTCTGCGCCGACGCATACACTCGCAACGTGCGAATAATGCGGAACAAAGCAAATTTTTATGTGGGAAACAGTTTTTCTCTACTATCGAGTTGCTGCTTCTAACTTTTAGTAAGACCGGTAAGATCGTTTTTCCCAGAAAGAGACAGTTGTTGATCTTTTATTTAAGACCTCTCACTTGAATGTGTTCTTATGAAGGCAACAATCTCACCTCAAACACTTGAAAATTTTAAAAATCTTTTTTTGCTTTTCATCAATTTGTTTTAAAAAATATAAAATAATTTTATCCAAAATTGAATGAAATTGCAGTTTTCATCTCTATGTTTGCAATGATTCTGTATTAAACCACCAGAATATACTAAACTTTCTTGAGGATTTTAAAACTTAAAGTGCCATACCTCTGCAAAAGAAACAAAATAAAAAAGCGTATCAGCTGCCTGACACCCACACATAATACAGGCTCGACCTAGTTTGGGGGTATATTTAAAATTCTATAGATTCTGAATCAAAAGTCGCAAATTGTAGGAACTTATAATAATTTTACCTACTTTAGAGTAAAATGATCGTATCGCACGAAGTTGTACGTGTCGTGTGTTGCTGATACAGTAAGAGCGGTAAATAATGATTACTTGCCTTAAAAACATTTCCATTTACTATTTACAATGAAATGACTGAGGTATATGAAACTGTAAATTAGGTTATAAATATGTGACAGATACTTTTTATAAAAACAAATATTATTCTATGTGCATATTTAGCACAATTTATGTAAATAGCTTGCCACAAATATTGAATAGATTCTCACCAGTCGGACCATCTAAAATTGTGTCAGATGTATTAAGATCATATTGAACCAAAGCTAAGTAAACCAAAAAAGAACTTCCTGCGGTTACCAAAGCCAACACTGGGTCGTCCGGTAACAACAGTGAAAGTTAATACGTTGATTCGCATTGGCACTCATTAACCGGGCGATGAAAATTTTAAATTACACTGAGCACGGAATCTCTCTATTTTTATTTGAGTAAGATTCAATTACGCGTCGCGCCGTGATGTATAGCGCCCGGGGCGTCGGTTTATGAAAATAACAAGTTGTCTTTGCAGCATAATGAGTTTGGTGCTAGTCGTAGGCGCAGCTCGGTGGCAACAAATAAACCAACACAACTTGACGCTGAGTCGAACTTCTGAGAGTTAATGTTTTATACACAGCCTCATCGTCTGTCTTCTTGTAAAATATTACTGTGATAAAATTAATCTGTAAGCAAGCATCTTATGTTATGATGAATAATAGTATGTTATGTATACCAAACTGATTAAATATGATTAATCATAAAAACCAGATTTTCAATAAAGCCCTACCGAAAGTTAGCACCAAAAGCTAATACACCTTATTACGAAAATCTCTATTACACGCAATGATATAATGTGTATTTATTATGAAACTTAACATGCATGGGGCTCGTAAGAAAAGATTACACAAGCGACAAGACAATGAAGAGGAAAAAGGGAGACCATCAGGGTCGGGAAACTTGAGATTCGCAGTCAAATCAAATTAACCGTCCCATCCTGTACCCCTACCATGAGTTGCTAACGTAACTTACGCGCTCGATATCGACTACGTAAACGTGCATTTAGTATGGAATTAAAACTACGCCATCTATTGACAGTTATCTGAAGTAAAATTTCTCCATACTAAATGCACGTTTACGTAGTCGATATCGAGCGCGTAAGTTACGTTAGCAACTCATGGTAGGGGTACTGATGTGATGTCATCTCAAGACAAGAGTTAAAAGAAAAACATATAGTAGGGAAATACAAAAGTTGCGACACTGTGGAGTTTTTTCGGCGAGTTCTTCTCCACAGCAGCGCACACGTTGTGCGAACCTGCCAGTTACGAGTATGTTCGAACTGATATTGCTTCGCCTCTTTTAGATTAGTTGATCTCTTCTTTATTGATTAGACTTGTACATTCGTTTGAGACAAAAGCCGGTCTTGGTTTGAGCAAATCTTCTTAACTTCTGATACGACGTCATTAAGTGTTTTAAAAAAACCTATGATGAATAAAGAAATTTGACATTGACTTTTGACTTTGACCCCTACAAGGCAGACCTGGTGATCACAAATATCAGTTTAGTCATCTTGGAATGTGGTCGCCGTGCCGGTAAAAACTTAAAAGTCATTAAAAAGTTGGAAGTGGTTATTCGAATGGTTCTTATGCTTGTTTTGGAGTAAGTAAAGCAGCGTGATGTGGGTCATTGTGTTAATGTCGCGGCCACTTCATATTACATACAAAATGTGTACATTACGGGAACGATGCCGTGGTGATATCGATTTAGATGCGTGTCGTATACTTTTATACATGGACACGTTCATATATTTTAATATGATCAAAATATCTCAAAAAAATATAAAAAAAATAAGTAAGTATTCAATTTAAAAACGAAAAGTCTTGAAAAATTACTGATTATAGGTTGTAAAGTTATTTTTTTTACTCGTTAGTTCGTAAATTCTGGACTCCTTAATAACCAAAGTGCATTAAAATTTCCAAACGTTTAAATTAACAACAATATTTTATTTATAAAACATCAGGATGTCGACCTGCTAACCAAAAGCTCACCCACACTATTAAGTTTGCACCCATTAATTGCCATTTCTTCAAAAGTTTTTGCAAACAGCTCGTGGTCGCTCAACGATACAATAGATTCGGGTCGCTCACCAGACATAAATAACTTTTAACACTTTTACTCTGATAGCATTATAATATAATATTATAAAACTAGAACGACAACGGCCATGCTCCTAAAGAACCTCTTGATACAATAGGGCAAATAAATCTTGGAGGGGATCATTATCTGGACACCTTGACATGTTATTATCGGCTTTTAAAAGCCGTGCATGATACATTTACGCAGCTTTTATATATTTATTTTCGACAAGAGTTACTCGTACAATACATTACATAATATGTCGTTTCTTGATAGATTTATTTATACTAATTTTATAAAGAGAAAAGATTTGATGGCTTGTTTGTTGTTTGTTTGCACTATCCCCGGAATACATAGGCTATATTAACTTTTTTTTTAATTAGGGATCCTTACTAAAACCACAGAATAAATAATAGTACTAGCAATACCAATAATGTTTAACCCAAGATGTAAAAAAAAATACCTAAGATATTCATATTAATTGAATAGGCTCCGAACCTACGGAACCGATTGAAATTAAACTTGGCACAAATACAGAATTGACATTGGGAAAAACATAGACTACCTTTTACCGCGGGAAAATTTCTCATTACCACGGGAAAAGCTGTTAACGCAGGCGGAGCCGCGGGCGGAAAGCTAGTTGATAGATAATATGTTTAGTAAAAACGTAGGGTTTCAAAAATTGCAAAGTGATTCAAAGTGCTGTGTGTAAAGTGAACAGAATGACAATTTATTTAGAAGAACACATGAACAAATGGGTCTTAAAATAAATATAATAAATAAATAAAATATAAATTCGCAATGTATTCTACTGAACATTTTCGTTGTGCAAATACTAAATAGGTACTTAGAAATTTAAAATGTACATGAAAATAATGCTTCTAAACATTATTATTTATTACCAATGTGTTGCCAATGTATATAGAATGTTGTGAGGAAGAATGAAGCGATCTACAAAAATAGTAGTTAACATTTTTATGATCAATTTCCACATCGTTAAAAAGAAGCGCGTATCAAATAGATCACAGAGTAGCTAATGCCACCTAATGCTGAGTAGTGAAGAGCAGTTATGATGATGACAAGTGCACGGTATGGGTCGCGGTCGCTGCACCGGAGGACGCCGCGATTCTGCACAAGGCTGCACTCTGCAAACGTGGACTTTGTTATAAGAAAAACCTGTTTTTTGGGAACAGAAAATTTTATCGTAATAATGGCGTAGATTCAGAAAATTTACACTATAAAGAGTACTCTTTTCTTTAGTAAATTGCCAATCTTTTTTTTTTTTGACTAAATTTTGACTCAAACACAAAAGTCTCAGATACGAAATAACAAGTCGTGAGACCCTTTTTTACTAAAGCCACGAAGAAAACAATCCCGCAATAGGATTTTTTCCCGAAATGCAGTTTGGTTGGTGAGGTTGCAACACCACGCTAGAGATGACTCGTGCGCAGCTTAATCGCCTCGTAACGGTGGCGAACTGTAAAGCCCGCCACGCCGCACGGGCCCCGTGCTAAATTTGCCGAAACACCGCGCTCTCTACCGGAAAAATCTTAAATCATTCCAATTCGAGCCGATGCTCGCCTATAACATATCAGATCCAATTATAACATAAAAGTCACCCAGTGAGTGCGTGCCAAACTTGATGAGCAGCACAACTTTCAATCAGTACGCACTTGCCTTTAAATGATTACACTATTAATTTTTGCATCCATTATTTCCCTTTTTATTTCACTCGCTGTCGTTTTTTTACAGACGCTGACACTTCTTCTATTTTATAGCAGGAATATGTTATATTTACTTATTCAGGTTTGACTTTTTTTTGTATAAGCTTATCAACAAATCTCGTCTTTTCGAGTCGACAGTAAATTCAAACAGTCTCGGCCCAGAAACCAGTCATTCGAATAGCGTCGTCAGTAGCCTTCATCAAGTCCTCTCGCGTCCAGGCGACAGGACAAGAAGGGCAGCTAATGAGATGGTCCATTTTCTGGGGAATCATACCACACCTAATCCCCTATGAATCCTCATCGGTACAAGTTATCCCTAGTCCGACCCACCATCAACAAATATTTCGCCGGATTTTAACTCCACGAGCATGTAGGTAGGTATTTAGGAATTACGCAGTCCTCACTTGACTCTTTCCGCGTGCGGCGGAAGAATCTCGATTTTTATATTATTTTCGTTCCGGCTAGGGCCCATTTCTATTTAATGTCGATTTACAGATCAATTTAGTACCGTCACAAAGAAAATTTCTTGTAGGAAGTTGAAGGAAAATAAATGCAAAGGTAATATTTTAAAGTTTGAAATAAAATAAAAGACAAAAGGTTAAAAGATTACTTCATAATAATCACATAACTTTACAATATTAATATCAGTCTTAACTAAACGTTTATCTACCAATATTCACACCACGGTATAATGGCATGTAATGTCATACAATAGTTTGACATAATAGTTTTGATGTTGATAAATGATAAAAGATAAAAGAATAACTGACATCGAATAAAGAAATTTAAGTTTGAGTTTGAATAATCAAATTATGTGTACAAAATATTGTACGCCTAATTACAGTCAGAATCACATAATATTACAATAATTATTTAAATCTAAACGTGCTGTTTTTTATTCTACAGACTTTAATACAACAATTGGTATTATTGGGATAGTAACAATTTACATATTTGTTTGGGTTCTCAAAAGCAAAATACATACTAAATACCTACAATTTATAGCAAAATAAATATGATAAACTATTTATGCTGATGTTACTTTGATAGATAAACATAATAGAAATGAAGTGGTCCCTAGCGGGAACGAAAATAATATAAAAATTAAGATTCTTCCTGCGGCCCATTTGGACCGCTCGCCTGAAGGCCGCACGCGGAATGAGTCAACTTAGTTTATAAATTTTAAATGATGAATGATATGGTGTGGTATTTTATCATTTAAAATTTTAAACTCATAAATAAGGAACAAACTTTAAAAGGAGTTTTGTATCTTATTGGTAAAACCTTTCTGTCATTGGTTATGATATTTTACCAGTCATTATGTTGGAATCCAGTTTAGAGCACGCAAGACGCGAGATCAATGAGTCTCTACAATTCAGCTTATTTAGCATGAGACAAATAGGTACTGACTAATAACAATCCTGTTACGAAAAGGCCTAGAAGCTAAAAAAATAAATATTAAATTATACTTTCTAGAAGTTCGTACTAGTCAATACAATTAAATCGGGACTGATAGCCAATATAAGGAATGTGTGTAGAAGTTTAAAAAAAGCGTTGCAACTAGCTATTGAGGAGTGCAAGATTTTAAGTGGTAGCCTGAGGAGCGAGTTAATTTTGATGCCGATTGTGACTTAGAAAACTGAACAACGAAACGGCTAGGCAATTGCCCCGCAGTATGTGACATTAAATATTAACAAAAGAGCATATAATAAAGTATACGTATACTCGTACATTAATGTCAAAAACAAAATTAAAAAATATACATAATATATTTCTATTTTAAACCTCTTACTTACTTTGTTCATTTTTTGTTTTTTTCGAAGGTCTGTCTTTCGAGCCCGCAAGAACGCACGCAGCTTCTCTCCGGCAAAAAATAATTTTTAGTATATCGGTAGCAAGCATCTGCTACCACGTTTTTGGTGACGTGGTGTTTATTGGTATCACTGTGGCCAACTCACCGCGACTCGAAGATGTCATTCCTTACTTCCATACGTTTGGTTACGGTGTCCTCAGTAAGTACAAATATAAAGGGGAATTATAAAACGAGCGAATAAAAAAACAACTTTGCGACTGATGATGACATACTGTTTTAATAACTTGAGCGGCATGAATTTGAGTAAGCGAAAAATTAACTAAACTAACGACGAACATTGATTAATAATAAAATCCAGAACGAGCTTACAAAAAGTGCATTGTGAATAATCCATTTCAGATATTAAAATTACCAAGTGAGCGACTACATTACTAAGTGAGCGACTGGAAATACAGAGAGGGCAACTGGCAACACGAAGGTCACTGGCTTTGATAATAGTAGTCAGGGCGTTAAACGAAGCGGGTGGACGGGGGGGGCGTAGGCGTAGGCTCGGGGGGCCCAGCCCCCCGCTAAAAAAAAAAGAAATCTACCCAGAATCAAATCGGTTGGTTAGGTTAGGTTAGACTTAATTATTTCAAAGTTGTTTTTGTATTCGAAACACTTCATTTAAGATAAAATGACGCTCAGTATAAAAATACATTTGCCAAATATTGAAAAAAATGCAGGACGTAACGTTAACACTCAAACAAATATTAGGTCGCTCAAGTATTATGAAGCTGCTCATTTTGTATTTTAAGTAACTCAAATTAAGTTTATAAGTTGCTGTTCTGTTGATTTCTCGTCGCTCGCAGTCAGTCGCTCACTTAGTAATTCTATAACCCAAATTGATTAATTTTGACACTCAAAACTGTAATTTACAGTCACTCGTTCAATTACTACCCAAATATAAATTATTTACTAACCAGAACACAGTATTATAATTCAACCGCACTTCTTGCTCTTACCTACCACTAATATGAAAGCCAGATTAAATTTTTAGATGCATTTTGATATGACCTAGTTATACTGAAGTCACTAACAAATTTCACTTTCAGTTTTGTTATAAGTATTTAAAAAAAAATTGGGCAATTTATCTCGTTTTATTTCTCGCTAAGAAATTTCTTTGTTCGGATCATACCATGTAATTTTTTTAAGTTTATTTATAAGAATACGGGTATGGTCATAGGTGTCTGCAAGGTGCTCGTCCTTTGGTACAAGAAAGACGTGTTTGCACAATTGATACGTGAGTTGGAGGAGATCTGGCCCGTTCCTCCGCTAAGTGAAGAATTCCAGGAAGTCAAGACTACGAGTCTGAACGCATTACGTATTACTAGCTTGAGTGAGTTTTGCTACCTATTATACGCATATTATACCAATGATCTCTAGCACTGTTGAAATATTATGCTTGATTGTATTTTTGTGTACAATAAATCATACTAATATTATAAAGAGGAAAGATTTGTATTTTTGTGTGTGTGTGTGTGTGTGTGTATGTTTACAATGAAAAACATAGGCTACCCTTTCCGCCCGCGTTAAGTTTTTCCCGTGGGAATGAGGTATTTTCCCGCGGTTAAAGGTAATATTACTCAGGGTGAACGTAGCTTTCTAATGGTGAAAGAATTTTTGAAATCGGCTCAGTACTTTTTTAGTTTATTCATTACAAACATACACACACACACACACAAATCTTTCTCTTTATAATATTATTAGTACCAGTATTCTTGACATTTAAAGAGATATTTCAATTATAAAAAAACGAAAGAAATCAATGTTATAAAACATCTATGTCCACGTATTTTTCCTTCATAGACCTCCCAACCTGTATGTCTTATATAATCACAATTATTTTATTTCAGGCTACTTCGCAATAAACGCTATAGGCGTATGGTTCTACAATTTGACTCCGATTGTAGTTTACTTATACGAGCTCTGGAAAGGAAATAATGACGCTGTGATGGGTTTCATCTGGGCGTCTTGGTACCCCTTTGACAAACATCAACTCGTCGGTCACGTTGCTGCCTATATATTCGAGATGTTTATCGGTATTTTATATCAAATTATATAGCTCTAACCATTGAGAAATTACGCACAACCAAAGAAGACACCTCGTACATTCTATGCGCCTGCTTTTTTATACACCGTTTCCGGAGAAAGATTTTATGTCAAAGTCGATCAGTGGCTGAATATTGTCTTTTCAGTATCAGTATCATAATGACGGCCCCGTAGCCTAGTTGGTAGTACATCTGCCTTTTTATAATCGAAATATCTCTTTATCTACAGGGCGTCCCACGGCTATGCCACATGGAGGGAACGCCATAGCCGTGGGACGCCCTGTATAATCAGCTGTCTAACACCCATAGTAAAGGTTTTGTTTAGTTTGGAGTCAGATGGCCGTGTGTGAGATGTCCCCACATTATTTATTTAGTTATATGTCAGTATAAGTAGAAAGCTGACTGTCGTGTATTCCACCTAACTAAAGTAAGGTTTGGTTCAGGCACTGGGCGGTCACTCCATACAGAAAACGCATTTTGACAACCTAATAACAACTGAATATCAGCTACAAGTCAATGGCGCTAGGCGCTTTGTAAAACACCCCCGAACACCACCGGCGGAGTCCCGCGGCACCTGCGGGGTGCGGGGCGGGGACTCATTTTGGCGCGGGGGGATGAGTGTCCTTTCTGTACGGGTTAGTACTATTATTTGTACTATAATTTATTCTGTGGTACAGGTGTGACGTGCGTGTGGATAATGATCGCCACTGACCTGTTATTCTCCGCGATGGCCAGCTACATCAGCTTGCTGCTGCGGCTGCTGCAGCGGCGGCTGGAAACCATGGGAGCGACCGATCAGCCCGCGACGGCAGACGACCACTATCGAGAGATTGTCGCCAACATCAAGCTCCATCAGAGACTCATCAAGTTGGTATTCGATAATCATTGACAGCTCACATACCGAGGGGCTCGAATATATACCCTAAGATCAGGGTTAATAGGCCTTAGTCGACCACGCTAGCCCAGTGTGGGTTGGTCAACTTCACACACAATACAACCCTTGAAGATGTTTTCCTTCACTGTAAGAGCTTCGAATAAACGTACATATTAATTCGAAAATCGAAAACACATTGGCACTCGTACATGAGGAGGTTTCGAACCCGGGAACTTCCTAATGAAATTCAACGGCCCTAGCCACTTAGCTACCGACGCTCTGGTATTCGATACTCTCCCGATACATGGTGAAGGAAAACATCGCGAGGAAACTTGCACACACCTGCGGAGTTTAATAATCAATAGAGAGGTGTACGTACATTCAAAGGTTGTGTGTAAAGTTGACCAACCTGCATTATGCTATCTTAGTCTGTTCGCACTGAATTTAGGTTAGGCTCGAGCCACTCTGTAACTTGATGTGAAACATTTAAAATTTAAAGAGCATAGCTTGAGAGCTTTAAACTTTGATAGGCCTCAGATGAATAAATATTGCACGATTACGAATTTTTACATATACTAAACTGTGAATCACTTCTTTTTAGATACTGTAATGATTTGGAGGATGCGTTTTCAGTGTCGAATCTTCTGAACTACGTGTTTAGTTCTGTAAACATCTGCTGTGCTGTATTTGTTGTTGTGGTACGTATATCTACTAAAAAAGTACAAAAAAAATAATGTTTTTCCTCCGCATATAATAATTTAATATCTTTTTATTTTCAGCTCTTGGAACCATTTCTTGTTGTAAGCAATAAGTTATTTATCGTTTCTGCATTAATTCAAATTGGTATGATATGCTGGTACGGAGATGACATTTTGCGCGCCGTAAGTACGCGTACGTAATGAGTGTTGATGGCCAAATTCCTTGAGTTCTTGTTGACTTATATGTATTCGGAAGTTCGCGGGTTCAAACCTCGGCACGTACCAATGTGTTTTCGATTTTCGAATTCTACTGAACGTTTATTAAACGCTCTAACGGTGATGAAAAGCATCGTGAGGAAACCTGCACCCACCTCCGAAGTAATTCAAAGGCTGTGTATGAGGTTGAACAATCCTCACTGGGCCAGCGAGGTCGACTGAGACCTATTCACCCTAATGTCGGGGTAGGCTTGAGTCCCTCGCTCGGTGTGGACATATTATATGATTAACGAAGTATTATACGTACATATCTATCTACTGACGATTAAATAATGTATTTTGATACTTTTTATATATTTACATACCTATACATCGTTTATATTATTCTAATATTTTTTACAGAACGCGGAAATAAGCAATGCCGCCTACAACTGTAGATGGTATTTAATGACTCCAAAAAACCGCCGTGCCCTGCATTTCCTGATATATAGGTTAGTAAATAACCTTATCTTTGAGGTTTTAAGGTTATAAATACAATAAACATACAA
Organism: Teleiodes luculella; assembly: GCA_948473455.1. Taxonomy (NCBI): domain Eukaryota; kingdom Metazoa; phylum Arthropoda; class Insecta; order Lepidoptera; family Gelechiidae; genus Teleiodes; species Teleiodes luculella. Next base: position 6,983,729 of record OX419585.1, read on the forward strand.
AATATGTAATAACTGGAACTCAATACTTAGCGAACCTTTTTTGTTATATTTAGGTGATTCAACTCGCTTTGAAAATCTCCATGATATTTTTTAGATTAAAACCAGAAAGCTTAGAGCTATGTTTACCGCTGAGTTATCTTTTATAAGGATATAATTCATTATGATGAATCATGAAAGGAGTTGTAATGTAGTTAATTAGTATAAATAAATAAAATTTACAAAGCACCATTTTAGGGAAACTTTTAAAGATACGACAATTACATAACGATCAGAAACAAAAACCAAGACTTTTTTTTCAGAGCCCAAATACCTATTGCATTTACTGCCATGAAATTCACTATCATCTCGCTCGAAACCTACACTACGGTTAGTAAATACTATTTTATTTATTTTCATATTAATATGTTTAAGTACTGAAAGTACAGAATAGTAACAAAATACCTTTCATATTACTTTATACCCAATCCTCCCTTTATAAAAAAACAATTTTATCCTTTTATTATAATATATTTTCATATTTAAGTAAAAATTACGTAAAAAATATTCACTTTTTGTCTAATATTATGTAGTATATGTATATGTCACCGTTAAACTGCGTAAACCAGTTAGAGTGCAGATTAACTAGGTATTCTGCAAATAACCGGGTTAAGTCAGTCAAAGTGGATTAAATTGTTTCAATTCTCTAATTAACTAGATCTCACTAATTACTATCGTACGGTAAATTGCATAAAACAGTTTCTTGCTTGATAAAACATACAGGATGATAATTTAATCCTTGGCAAAAAAAAAACCAGGCACTCAGTATCGTTAATAGAACATATTCCACCAAGAAAAAAAATTAGTTTTTTTTTCATAATTTTCCATAAAGTTGTCCGAAAATATCGTAACGCGCAGTCACAGGTTATCTGTGCGCGTAGTAAATCTAGTTATGAATGGAGCAACGCGTGACAGACAGACAGAGTGGCTCGCACGGTGACCTTGAGCGAAGCAATGCACCTCTCCGCACCCCCGCGCACACCCTCCGGGAGGCGATCGATATCGCCCGACAGTCAGTCGCCTGCGGTTCCTTTGATGGATACACGTGCGCGGGCGCATTTACCCGCCTCGCGAGTTTAGTGAAACGTAACCCGAAAATGTGCAAAGTGTAGTAAATTAATGGCCTGCAAGGTGCAGTCAAGAGCACGCTACGCAGAGTAGGTAGGTACCTACTTTAGTTGATCTTTTAAAATGAACAGAATCACTGTGCGCTTGTTTAGTTTGCCCTGATGTGGTTGTACTTAATTTCATACCTATCAGTACACATTAACGTTTCTAACGTAAAATCTGTAGGTATGTAGCCGTAAATTCTGTATTTTGAAGCCCGTAAAAGTGCCTACTACAAAAATGCAACTTGTGTAACACCATTTGTTCACATTTCGACGTAAATTGCGAACCCAGTATGATAAAAATCAAAATGATTCACTTGAGATAATGCTACTACGCAATAAACATCAAATTACACTTTTTCGCCACGGTATCAGGCGGGCGCGGGAGGGGCGAGGTGCGGGGGGGCGCGCGAAGTGGTCGTACGACCGTCAGTCGCAAGTAGGTAGGTACAGCTCATTGATCAGCTGATACAGCTCAAAGTGCGCATGAAAACTAGAATTTTCCGGATAAATTTAAAAATTTGTTGACTGTTTCGTATAAAAGAAAATGGAAAATTAGGGAAATTATATTTTTTATTCATGTCATAGAGTCCGTAGCCGCGTTTTTGCTAAACATTCCGCTATCATGCTGTATAATTAGATGTACATGTTATCGGTCAAACCCGATTATAGGCCAAACTAGTTTTGCTTAGGCTTAACTAGTTCACCAGGCGAGCGTAGCGAGCACGTGAGTTCAGGGCACCCCTACTTCAAAGGGTATGGCAGAAGCGATATGGGCGAGCGCAGCGAGCGAGCAAGGGTGAGTGATGGTGAGTGGGTAAGCGCAGCAGCAAGCCCAGATCGCTCGCCATACCCTTTTTGTTAGGTTACACTACACACACACATGAACGTAGCCTAACCTAAACTTAGTTTAGCCTAGGCAAGCTTTAAAATTCCGAAATTTAACAATGTAATATCCGGTAAAATGTAAACTAACTAGGTAAAGTGTGAATATCAGCATTTTAAAGTAAAATTTCGCACTTTAACGGATCGTAGGCGGAATTCTGCAGATTACCTAGTTAATGTGCACATTAACGTATTCCGCATTCTGACGGTAACATACGAGTATTAGGTATATACTTATAGAAGAGAGTGCCTATTTTTTTAAATTCAATAAATAGCTATTCACCTTGAGCAAATCGCTAAGGCACATTTTTTGTTGATACTTGAAAAATAATATTGTACCTATTTCAGATCCTGAAGCGGTCTTACTCGTACTTTGCTCTACTGTATACCATATACAGCCAGAAATAAAACTCAAGTTTATGGCTACTATAGAATATAATAATAATAATAACTAACAACTCATTTCATTATACACCTGGGTTTGTGAGGCAGGTGTGCCTTTAGAGAAATGCACCTAGTAATATGGAGTAAGGTATATTCGGGTAAGTTCGGACGGTTTTTCGGCAAGTGAAAAGGACTTTGGAAAACTTAATATTTCTCATGATGTATGAAAGCTATCTCGACGAAATAAACAGTAAACTGAGCGCAGAAGACCATTCTATAATCCAGAGTTCAATCCGATTTCTAGGCCTAGCAGCTTGGATTTTAGAGCCATTTAAAAATCAGGTATGTTTTAAAAAGTGGTAGGAAAAGATCGGACCTTAGAGTGGTAAGTTCGGACTACTATCTAATTTCAATTCTATTGATAGTTGGATAAGGTGCTTACTAGGTCTGTGTCCGGCATTTCATCTAGTTTTCGTCAATAGTGCTTTTTTTTTAATAGCTCTTTGTATGTGGCGGGACCGACGTTTTTATTAAATTTTCGACTTTTGATGTCCGATCTTTTCCTGCATGATAAAATTTTAGAAAATTATGGTTCTCAAACTTTAGCACAAGACGTGCTTTTGCGAGCCTATACATTTTTAAAAAGAAAGTACAAGTTGAAAAAGGGACAGAATTTAAAAATAAAGTCACTAGATGGGCTAGTAATGTGTAACATAAACGAAATTATTTAGGTAAAACATAATATACTCGAAATAAGTAAATTTTAGAAAAAAAAATCTTCATTTTTAAGTACTTATTGGGTATCATTACATTGGAAAAAAGGCCTTAAGGAAGTCTCTAAAATTTAAATTTATTTTATGCATTCCTATTTCACTATACCAGCTTTCATTCTGTGCGTGAAAATATATTTTTACTTTTCAGTTTGTGAACCACTGGAATTTTTTTCGACGTGAAACACCGGACTGTTTATAGTCCGATCTTAAACTAACTGGCAAAAGATCGGATCTTTGCGAATAATAGCTGTAGATTAATTTTAATTACTTTAATTTATAGCTTATTTGCAAATTCTGACTATACAGTTAAAATATTTATGAAAACATGTAATTTGATACCCGAATTTACTAAAAAACAAACCAGGGAAAAGTCCGGATCAGTGCCTAAAACGTGAAAAATGCCATTTTTTGTTTAACTCATCGCTACACATAAACCATTAGGTCTAGGGATAAAAGCGAACTACGAAGAGGGGCAGGATGAAATGGTCTTGCTTTTTATGTTGCCAGTATTCAAAAATATCCACAAATTCGCTTTATTTTTAAGGGATCCGATCTTTTACCAAATCCGATCTTACCCGAATATACCTTATTTGGTGCATAAGTGCAGTTTGGTGTGTGGTGTAGTAGTTGTGGTGACATTCGTTTTAGAGCAAGCGAGTTCTTCAGCGGAGACCACGTTATGTTATAAACCGAGTAGCGTACACATTTCTTTAAAGTACTCTTCTATCGCTTTCTGCTGAAGACTGGAACCCTTAAAGTGGTTGAAAACCTTTCGGCTCATAAGGACCACTTCCCAAAAGGTCAACTTCCCAAAAGGTCAACTCCTCCTCAAGTTGATAGTCAGACTATCTGCTCAGAGCGCCTGGCAACAGACGGATGTGGGTGGCTGAAGATCAAGGTAAACTTTGAATAGACAAAGCCCAGCAATGGACGACCGCACGCTATTAAAGATGCGATGAACATTGTGATTATGGATTGGCAGTGGCACCCACCAGATACTTATTATGTCGTTGTAGTTATGAAATATATCATTCAACACATTTAATTTATCTTTCATTTCCCCTCCATTTATACGAAAAATATTTAACAAATAAAGTATGGCATCTCTCACTGCTGACTGTAACTCCAAACGAGACGGAGACTGAAATAAATTGTAATCACTTGCTAAAATAAACTCATATAGATTTTATTTAAAACATACACATTTCTAATCAAATGTAAATCGTTGCATGTAATTGGAATATAGTATTTCGTTTTTCTGTTCTATAAAATCAAACGCAAAAACAGGTCAAGTGCAAATTAAACTCGCCTAAAGAGGATTCCGTACAAACGAAGTTCTTGACCATCTAACTACTGGACCGATTGAGTTGTAATTTAGTACACGTATTTCCGTGAATTTTTACGTAGAATCCATTAGCCAAAGACGGACGTGTGACATTAAATAATGAATTTGAAACATGAAGGCCAGTTCCGGGTGAAAAATTAGACATTGAAAAAAAAGTTTTGCAAACTATACCGTGTGGCATATCAAATGAAAGGATTTGTTGCAATGATCTCAAACATATTTTTTTATAAATATAAGATAATAGTCTTGAACTAATTTATGAAAATAGGCGAACGTTGACCTTTTCCTCCCCTTATCTTCGAAACGGGTTCGTCCCCGAGCTTACCGTTCCCCGAGCTTACCGTCCCGGAGCTTACCGATTTGTAATTATTATAAAAAGTCGATTAAAATATCAATCTCGCTTTAAAGTACTATTAGCAGCAAAAGTGCAAAGTCGAATTTTATACTTTATAGGAATAAATAATAAGTTCTAGACCACGGTTAAATAATCACGTTTATTAATCTGCTGGTGTAATGAGGAAGTGTCCTAAAAAAATCTAATTAGTCCGTCAGTTAGATTACTAAAAAATAATGTACACGTATTTTTTTTTTCGTCTGGCAAACGAAAAATTCCGACGATACAGCACTTTGAAATTTCCAGTGACGACACGCCGCCATACAAATTGTACGGAAAAAGTGACGTCATAGTACCCTTCTCATACATTTTGAACCGGTAAATCTTCGTCAAATTGAAAAAAAAAAAATACGTGTTAAATTTTTTTTCGATAATCTAACAAAGGGATTAATTAGAATCGGTTACTTTTTTCCGAGGACACTTCCCTATTATCACAGGTTTTAATCATCACAATAATTTGTTTTTTTATTAATAATGATGGCAATTATTATCTTAAAAATATGGTTTTGCTATATTTAATTTAATAATTACACATACATTTTTAGTCCTATAACTTTCATCATTAAGTTCACATAATTCTGCCTGCAGTAACCAAACAAACACATTTCATACCTACTTTAAAACACTTTTGACGTCTATTGTACAAGTTGGAAATAGTAGAAAAAAAAAACAAAATTAAATGGAATCAATTTTATCAAAATCGGTAAGCTCCGGGACGGTAAGCTCGGGGAACGGTAAGCTCGGGGATGAACCCTTCGAAACTACTGGACCTAAAATTTTAAGCTGCGCTACGCGTACGCACGAGTATTGCAAAATACCCTATTACTTTAAATACACAGTCAGACTTCTTATTGCAAAATTAAAGGGCATATTGTAAGGATCAGGAGGTGCAATACTTATGCGTACGCCCAGCAGCGCAGCAAAATTGTAGGTCCACTACTTTCGGAGGAAATAGGCGCTGACAGATGGACAAATGGACACACACCCGCGAGTGATCCTAAAGGGGTCCCGTCTTACGTTTTTCACGTACGTAACCCTATAAACATCTAAAAGGGCGAAGACTTGATTTTAATAGCTATCGTCGCTTAGAACACACGTTGGCTGTCATACTATTTATCATGAAGGAAAAAAAAAACCACGCCCATATGGAGTAGTAATCATGCCTATTTTGTATCGAAACCAATGCGGCAGCTCAGAGGGGTGGGAGGGTAGGTGGAAGTGGGAGACGGGGTTAGTTTTTTAACTCTATCAGTCTTTATCACACATCTTTGAATACGGTACGTTAGAAAAAGATAGAGACATTCATGTTATGACATGCCCAATGAAAAACAAAATATCAATAAAGTATGACATTTATTTGTCTTTATTTGGCATGAAGGAAAAAAAAATTCCACGCCCATATGGAGTAGTAGTACGGCTTGTTAACCTGAATTACGGTCCCATCTGGCAGAAAGCATGAAACTTAGCATACATATAGCTTTTATATATGTGCTTCAATGTCGATATGGAAACACGCTGAGAAATGATTACCCCCCCCCCTTTTTCCCTCATTTTACCTCCCTCATTTTGGTTTTTTTCATTTTCTACAAAAACGGTACTACTGATGAGTTTACTTTTCAAGAACCAAATAGTTGTCGATAAATTACCTACAAAATGATACTACATTTTATAGTGCTAAGATTAATATATTTCTATATACAGCCATCAACGTATTATGAAATTTTAAAAACAGGCACACTTTTTTCTTCCTTACTTCATTTATAGGAAAACGACAAGAGTGGTGATAAAATGGACTAAAGAAGTCAACTACCTTATACATTAAGCTAAAAAATGACATTTACTTCATAGTCGTAAAGGCATTACATCTAGAGTTACAGCTCACCGCGTCTGACTCAAGTACTCTTTTTTTTACCTTTTTAGAATACATCTTTCTGTTAACTTTGTTTAGCGTAGATTAGATTCAGATTTTCCAATTAGAAATAAAACAGTCCATGTACTAATCCAGGCCACAGTCTATTTACATGTAAAACTAGCTTTCTGCCCGCGGCTACGCTTGCGTTGTGTTTCGACATTTCCGTATAAATTTTTAACTATCCCACTTTTTTCCGTGATTTTAAAGTATCCAACATGTTGACCGAGTATATAAGGTACCACCATGCAAAATTTCATTTCAATCGGTCTAACAGTTTCGGAGATAAGCCCGTAGAATGTACTGCGCCGTATGAGTTACTAAAGTTTTTTAACTATCCCACGGGAACTTTTTAATTTTCTGGGATTAAAAGTATCTAAGATGTTGACCGGGGATATAAGGTACCACTATACAAAATTTCATTCAAATCGGTCGAATAGTTTCGGAGATTAGCCCGTGCAAAGAAAAACAAAAAAAAATCTATAAAATCTGTACATAGAAAAAAAATGCTATAAACCTATTCAAGGGGATGTAAGAAGCGATATAGTACATACCCAGATTTTTTTTTAATATTTTTGTTTCTCTGTTTGTCTGTTTGTACGGGCTAATCTCCGAAACTATTCAACCGATTTCAATGAAATTTTGTATAGTGGTACCTTATATCCTGGTCAACATCTTAGATACTTTTAATCCCAGAAAATTAAAAAGTTCCCGTGGGATAGTTAAAAAACTTTAGTAACTCATACGGCGCAGTACATTCTACGGGCTTATCTCCGAAACTGTTCTTCTTCTTCAGGTGGCACTCCATTACTGGAGGTCTGCCGTCAGCTTCCTGAATTTATCCCTGTCCCTTGCCAATCGGAACAGCTCTTCAACACTGGCAATCCCGGTCCACTCGCGAATGTTCCTAAGCCAAGATTTCTTCCGTCTTCCAACGCGCCTCTTCCCCTCCACTTTGCCCATCATAATAAGTTGAAGAAGTTGGTATTTATCATTTCTCAAAATATGTCCCAGATATGCGACCTTCCTTCTTTTAACGGTTTGCAACATCTCCCGGGTCTTTTGGACGCGTTGAAGAACTCTCTCGTTAGAAACCCTCTGAACCCAACTGATGCGAAGCATACGACGATAGCACCACATTTCAAATGCCTCGAGACGTCGTCTCGTATCCTCTTTGATGGTCCACGCCTCACACCCGTAGAGCACAATCGGCCATATGTAGCACTGAAGCATTCGCGTTCTGAGCCTCAACGTTAGCTTACGACAACACAGAACTTGTTTCATCTTATTAAAGGCTGCTCGGGCTATTTCAATCCGGGTTTTTATTTCCTGGTCACTTTCCCATTCTTCATTAACCCAAGCGCCCAAATATTTAAATTGTCGCACCCGCTCTAAATCAGCTCCTGCCAGCGATAATTTAGGGTCAAGGTGTTTGTCTCTGGATATAACCATGTACTTTGTCTTACCGATATTTATATTCAGCCCGGCTCTACCACTACACTCGCTTACTCTGTCTAAAACAACCTGCAAATCAGAAGCTGATGCTGCAATTAATATTGTGTCATCTGCATAACGCAGGTTGTTTATAAACTTGCCGTTTACTGTAACACCAACATTCAAGTTCTCAAGTGCTTCATTCATAACTGCTTCCGAGTAAACATTGAAGAGCAAAGGCGACAAAATACATCCCTGCCTCACTCCCCTGCAGACAGCAACCTCTTCAGTTTCTTCTGATTCCACCCTCACAGTAGCCCGTTGGCCCCAGTACAAATTTTGCACAATCCTGAGATCTTTTCCATCTAGACCAATATCTTTCAATCTATCCATCAGTATGTCATGCTTGACCCGATCAAATGCCTTTTCGTAATCTATAAAGCATATGTAAACATCCTTTTGCATGTCTTTGCATTTTTGTACTAGGACATTGAGAGCGAATAGAGCCTCCCGAGTTCCAACGCCAGATCGAAAACCAAACTGACTTTCTCCCAATTGTTCATCACATTTTGGTCTTATACGATGATGTATGATACTAAGAAACACCTTTAAAATGTGACTCATTAAACTAATCGTACGATATTCATCACATTTCTTTGCGTTATTCTTCTTGGGGATGGTTATAAATGTTGATTTCAACCAATCCTTGGGAATTACTCCGGTGTCATATATTTGGTTAAATAGACTCGTTAGTACATCAACATAATCCTCCTCTATTAGCTGAAGCACCTCAATAGGAACACTATCGGGACCAAGCGCTTTGCCAGTTTTAATACATTTTAGTGCTCTTAACACCTCACTTTTAAGTATCGGAGGTCCAGTCCTGTCTGATATAGGGTCTCTCACACTCCGAGATGCGTCGCTAAACATTTCCTCCACATATTTCCTCCAGGCGTTCTTTTTACTTGCGAGGTCTAGTAACACTTTTCCGTTGTTATTTAGAAGAGTATGCATTTGAGATTTCCTTTTTTTTCCAGCCATATCTTTGATTTCCTTGTGCAAATTAAATGCATCATGTTTTGCCATAAGCTCCTCGATTCTCTCGCACTTATTTTCATAGAATAAAGTGCGGGCCTTTTGGATTTCATTAGTTATGACACGATCTATGCTATGATAACGGTCTGGATCTACATTTTTGTACGTTCTTCTTTCATCCATTAGCTTAAGTATATGGTCAGTCATCCACTCTTGTTTACTTGCCACATTTGGTCTCAGCTCATCTTGGAAAATGCTACACATCTTTGACCGCATCGAGGACAGGATATCATCTGTTGACGTTGATGCTAAACAACTCTTAGCCCATTCGTTAATTTTATTTGAGACTTTTGATCGTATTTTGCTGTCTTTGAGCTTTTTGATATCAATTCTAAAGTTCCGTCTTTTTTGAACTATCTTCAATTTGCACGCGAATGATATCACTACAGGATTATGATCAGAACGTATATCGGCTCCCGGGTACGTTTTTGCGCTTTTCCCACTGTTTCGGTACCTCTGATTTACCAGAATGTAGTCAATCTGATTTCGTACAATATGATCCTTAGTGTGTTGTGGAGAAGTCCAAGTATACAAACGGCGAGGGGGGAGTTTAAAGAGGGTATTTGTAATAACGAGATTTTTGTTTTGGCAAAATTCTACCAAAGTGTCACCTCTTTCATTTCTTTGTCCCAGTCCATAAGCCCCAACAATACCCGGAACTTCCCCTTTCCCAACTTTCGCATTCATATCTCCCAGTACCAACGTCACCTCGTGGTTTTTTGTGTAGCTCAGCAAAGTCTCAATATCTGCGTAGAAGGCCTGAATTTCTTCATCTGACTTGTCTGCCGTAGGAGCGTAGACTTGAATAATATTTAGAACACATGGCTTAGAATCCATTCTTAGTAACATTGCCCGGTTTGACAGTGGGACAAAACTCATCACCGAGCTTTCAAGAGCCTTATCAACCAGCACACCCACTCCATGATAGTCCGTTGGCTGATCACATCCAGAGTAGTACAAAGTCGATCCCTGGGGTGTTCTGTGTATTCCCTGTCCCGGCCACTTTGTTTCACTGATCCCTAGAATTTTTATCTGTAAACGTTCCTTCTCCAATACTACATTCTCCAGCTTGCCTGGTGCTATTAAACTCTTTACATTCCATGTACCTATCCTAATGTGTTGTTTTCCTCCGGAGATTCTTAGCACCCCTGTTCCATTTAAGGGACGCCGGAGACTCGGGGCCATATTTTTGGTTGTCATATTCATAAGCTAACATAACTAGGGAAATATAATGACGGTGGTATCCCGTTGCCTTCCGTCATCGCAGTTTCGATACCGCTGGTGTTGCAGCGCCATCAAATAATCTGGATAAGCCCTACGACTCCTACAGTTTTCGTCCTTAACCCAGTACTGAACTTGCTGCTGCCCAAATTCAGTTCACATAAACCACGCCCATGTGAAAATGGCTTGCCTCTTCCGCCAATCGTGCCGAACCGATGTCCTTCATCCACGCCACCACTACCGTTAAGGTCTTCACCCGTATCCCTGGGCAAGGGGTCTGCGCTATACCCCGCAGAACTAGGTCCCTGAGCTAAACTTAGCCACCTACTTACATCGGCCTACTGATGTGAGAGGTGCCCACCCCCGCGACTAGGACGCGTTAGCCAGGAATTGCCCAAGTGAAAGATAGAGAAGGTGTCTCTATCTCCCCAGGGGCCGGGTTAAGAAGCGCGTATGAGTCCGCGCTCCAAGGCGAAACTGTTAGACCGATTGAAATGAAATTTTGCATGGTGGTACCTTATATACTCGGTCAACATGTTGGATACTTTAAAATCACGGAAAAAAGTGGGATAGTTAAAAATTTATACGGAAATGTCGAAACACAACGCAAGCGTAGCCGCGGGCAGAAAGCTAGTTTTACATGTAAATAGACTGTGGCCTGGATTAGTACATGGACTGTTTTATTTCTAATTGGAAAATCTGAATCTAATCTACGCTAAACAAAGTTAACAGAAAGATGTATTCTAAAAAGGTAAAAAAAAGAGTACTTGAGTCAGACGCGGTGAGCTGTAACTCTAGAAGTAATGCCTTTACGACTATGAAGTAAATGTCATTTTTTAGCTTAATGTATAAGGTAGTTGACTTCTTTAGTCCATTTTATCACCACTCTTGTCGTTTTCCTATAAATGAAGTAAGGAAGAAAAAAGTGTGCCTGTTTTTAAAATTTGATAAAACGTTGATGGCTGTATATAGAAATATATTAATCTTAGCACTATAAAATGTAGTATCGTTTTGTAGGCAATTTATCGACGATGATTTGATCTCTGAAAAGTAAACTCCTCAGACGTACTGTTTTAGTATAAAATTCAAAAAACCAGAATGAGGGAGATAAAAAGGGGGGGAAAGGGGGGAAACAATAATTTATCGAAGTGTTTCCATATCGATATTGAAGCACATATATGACAGCTACATTCATGCCAAGTTTCGTACTTTCTGCCAGATGGGACCGATATCCTTATATTTTTTAGCTAGCAAGCCGTACTATAGTAATCATGCCTATTTTGTATCGAAACCAATGCGGCCGCTCAGAGGGGTGGGAGGGTAGGTGGAAGTGGGAGACGGGGTTAGTTTTTTAACTCTATCAGTCTTTATCACACATCTTTGAATACGGTACGTTAGAAAAAGATAGAGACATTCATGTTATGACATGCCCAATGAAAAACAAAATATCAATAAAGTATGACATTTATTTGTTTTTATTTGGCATGTAAAAAACATGAAACTTAATGGTTGCTGTATTTGAAAATAGTGATGTGATGTGGTAAGAAGCGTAACGTATTTTTATCGATTATTTTCGTACATTTTATCAAATGGCTACTGGACTTATTTATCGAGCCTCTCATAAACAATCAACTTGCAACTTGCAATAATATTGGTAACATTTCGTACTTCCGAATTCTTCTTAACCGAAACTTAATTGACCGAAAACGGTTCATAGAATATTTAGTTCCAATATGTTTCTTTTGACATAACTTCATTATACCTTAAATATGTTAAACAGGAGTATTATTTTCCAGAAAAAATACAACTATATTATCGAAATGTTATTTTTGGTTTTACCAACTGTTGTACTTCATATATATTAATTATCCTGAAGGTTTATTAAACAGAATTGAAAAGTATTTCCCATAATTTATAATGGATCTAGTTTTGTAGATAAATTAAAAAGAGAAATGAAACTCTGGAAAATGAAAATCTGGTAAAAATGATTTCGGTAAAACAATAATATGGAAAGTAAAAAAAATGCAATCCGTTTTCGGTAAAAACATATTCGGTATTAAAATTTTCGGATTTAAGATAGACAAGGACAGACGGCACCTGATGGTTAGTGGTCACTGTCACAAAATTTAAAACAATATTTTTAATTTTCGGATCTTTTGGAAAACAGCGATTAATAAATGAAATTAAAAAATAATAAGCTGACGACTCGATTCTATATTATTTTTTATCGACTACTTCACATCACTAGAAATCAACAACACAATTTTCTGCTACAAAATTGACCACGAAAATTGTAAAAACCAAGCGGTTTACTACTCACCAGAAAATGTGATACCGCAAGCTTTGTAGTTTTGTTTGCGACATGGTTTTGGCACAATTTCACTGCACAACTACGATCCGTGGAAGTTTATCTACAAGAAGCTGCAAGAAAATAAAGTCACCTTTTTGTGTTATTTATTTAATTTTTTATATTTTATGACAGAACATCACGACATGTCGTGAACGACTATTTGAAAGAAAAGTGTGAATGTGTGTGTGATTCCAAAAAATATGTCTCAGCCGGCACCCATAGTACGTTTTGATTACTACTCCATTTGGGCGCGTAAAATTTTTTCTTCCTTCATGTTATTTGGCATGTAAAAAACATGAAACTCAATGGTTGCTGTATTTGAAAATAGTGATGTGATGTGGTAAGAAGCGTAACGTATATTTATCGATTATTTTCGTACATTTTATCACGTGGCTACTGGACTTATTTATCGAGCCTCTCATAAACAATCAACTTGCAACTTGCAATAATATTGGTAACATTTCGTACTTCCGAATTCTTCTTAACCGAAACTTAATTGACTGAAAACTGTTCATAGAATATTTAGTTCCAATATGTTTCTTTTGACATAACTTCATTATACCTTAAAATTATGTTAAACAGGAGTAGGTATTATTTTTTGAAAAACTACAACTATATTATTATCGAAATGTTATTTTTGGTTTTACCAACTGTTTTACTTCATATATAATTAATTATCCTGAAGGTTTATTAAACAGAATTGAAAAGTAAGTAAATATAATTTATAATGGATCTAGTTTCGTAAATAAATTAAAAAGAGAAATGAAACTCTGGAAAATGAAAATGTGGTAAAAATGATTTCGGTAAAACAATAATATGGAAAGTAAAAAAAATGCAATCCGTTTTCGGTAAAAACATATTGGGTATTAAAATTTTCGGATTTAAGATAGGTAACCATTTCCTAGAGCGCAGCGAACTTTACCTAGAGAGGCACAAGGACAGACGGCACCTGATGGTTAGTGGTCACTGTCACAAAATTTAAAACAATTTTTTTAATTTTCGGATCGTTTGGAAAACTGGGATTAATAAATGAAATTAAAAAATAATAAGCTGACGACTCGATTCTATAATTTATTATTTTTTATCGACTACTTCACATCACTAAAAATCAACAACCCAATTTTCTGCTACAAAATTGACCACGAAAATTGTAAAAACCAAGCGGTTTACTACTCACCAGAAAAATGTGATACCAGCAAGCTTTGTAGTTTTGTTTGCGACATGGTTTTGGCACAATTTCACTGCACAATTAACCTTTTTGTGTTATTTATTTAATTTTTTATATTTTATGACAGAACATCACGACATGTCGTGAACGACTATTTGAAAGAAAAGTGTGAATGTGTGTGTGATTCCAAAAAATATGTCTCAGCCGGCACCCATAGTACATTTTGATTACTACTCCATTTGGGCGCGTAAAATTTTTTCTTCCTTCATGCTATTTATAAAGTATAACTGCCAAAGTATGATTTAAGCTACGATGATACTAAATGATACAGCCGTGATTATAATGTTCAAATTCACCTATTATTCCGAACGGAGAATGGGTAAGAGCGTACCCAGACACAAAGTTAATTGTAGCATTATGAAATATGTCGGTATTTATTGTCCGTATGGAGTATTTTAATATCGTTGATCTCAACTACAATCCTTATTTCTAAAACACACCCTGATTTATATCAATGCATATTAATAAATTTATGGAAAAATAAATAAAAAACAATGAAAATTCAGTTTTTCTAATGAACATATCTTTTTTTTCCAATTGAATTCAGACATTCTGTCTTTGGTTGATTAAACTACTCCATAGGGCTACAAAACCCGACATATCTCATAATGCTACAGTAATTTTTGTTTTTGGGTACGGGGCGCAAACAAAATTACCCATTTAATTAGTAAATTTATATAAAGAAATGAAGGGAAGTACCTAAGTAAAAGAATGTTATAAAATATGAAGTGGAAGAACGAATAGCACTTATTTCAAATTTGTCTAAAACATTATACCTGTGACCTATGACATTTAAAACGATCCTACTAATATAATAAACACGAAAATTTGTTACAATGGACGTATAGATGTTTGTTACTCTTTCACGCAAAAACTACCGAATGGATTTTAATGAAACTTTACAGTATTATAGCTTATATATGCACATATTAGAATAACACATAAGCTACCTTCTACCGCGGAAAAACACCTCATTCCTTTGGGAAAACTGGTAACATGGACGGAGCCGCGGGACGGAAACCTAGTAATACATCGTCAGCCAAAGTAGTGGGGGATTTCTTAAATACTCATTGACGCTTCGTTATTAAAATATGTAAATAGTTTTGGAGTTTATTAAAACGGAACAAGTACGTAAAATTAAATATTAAAACATAAATTATTACCTTGGTTATCTTTGGTCGGCAGTAAATTAAAGTTAAGTCTTGTTTCCCTGAGAATAATTCACTAAATAAGGCTGAGTGTTCCCTGGACCGGATTAACCAGAAGCCATTTCCTTTCGTCAGATGTTTTAAAACCCGTGAATCGCCACATTACTCGTACATAAATAAATACATCCTTAATAGTTAGAGGAGTAGTAAATATTTAAAACCTAGATACTAGTATAGTTAACTGATTCAAAGTGTCCCCTTGCAAAAGTCTGTAATACCAGTATGAGATAAATCTATAGAAACTCGCAGGATACTATCGTAAGATACTTCCACATTTATGATGCTTTTTCTTGCGATATGCAATGTTGATTATGCTTTTTCGAAAATGTACAACCAATCAAGCTTCACCGGTCTTGGCCAGCCAGTCATTAATGCAGATGCACAGACAGGCAAAGACACCATACGAGTTGTGTGTGTGAGTAGCTATGATGAACATTTATTTAACATATACTTGTGAAACCTAGATTGCTAATATTCTACAAAATGTCTATTTTGCGCTACGCTATGTAGTCTTCATAAACATACTATTGTTTTTGCAAAAATATAAGTACGAGTACTTTATTAAAACATATGACCCAGTATATGGTAAACTTGCAACATATTCTAAGTACTCTTAAATATTAACATGCTGGAAAAACGTCAAAGTTAATTTTGTATCAAATTTAACTTTATTTCCACCGACTAATAAATAACATGGTGTAGGCAGCTAGTTTGTCAGTTCTAGCCAGTTAACATCTAAAGTTATAAACTTCAGTCGTTTAAAATTCATTGGATACGCCCTTTTAACACCCATACTTTATAGATGACTGCTATTCTGTTACTGCTTTATTTTAGTTTCGTGCTGTTGGTCCTACTCTTTGCCTTCAATTAGTAAGCAAATGGGGTCAATAGGATTTTGAACTTACCTACTGAACTTAACTTTTTTTTCCTAACGGGTTGGTAGGGACAAGATCATTGAGTCTATTATATAGGTAGTATTTTATCTTTTGTTTGCGCTTTTAAAATGTCGGAAGAAAGTTTGCAGCAATCAGAACGCGAAATCGATAAATCGTTGCAACTGTGCAAATTTTGTATGAAACGTATTGGTAAGCACATTTTTAACATCTATTAACGATCTTTAACAATATTACAAAATATTTTTAATTTTTTTTTGGCTATTTGAATTAAAATAGGACGACACAATTATTGAATTATTATTTCCTTCTGACGTGTAAATTGAAATATAAGAATATAAGAATCTGAGGTGTTTCAATACAACACTTAGCTGCACCAGCTAAAGTATATTCTATTCTAGCTATTGTTTTGAAAATGTTACAAAATTTTAATCACCCTACAATTTTCTTATTTATAGGTCTATCGTTTGAGCCACCAAAGTCGGCGTCAGGTTACTTCCGCCAGCAGCTGATGATGGTTATATCGGTGATGAGCATCTGCTACCACGTATTCAGTGAGATAGCGTTCATTGGACTCACGCTCTCCAACTCACCAAAAGTCGAAGACGTGGTCCCGCTCTTCCATACCTTCGGCTACGGAGCGCTCAGTGAGTTTATCATATCATACTATTATTATACAGAGGAAAGATTTGGTTTTGTTGTGTGTATGTTTGTAATGAAGAATCTCAAAAACTACTGAACCGATTTCAAAAATTATTTCACCATTAGAAAGCTACATTCACCCTGAGTAACATAGGCTACCCTTTATTGCGAGAAAACGCCTCATCCCCATGGGAAAAACTGTTAACGCGGGTGGAGCCGCGACGGAAAGTTAATTTTATTACAATTATGTTTTTGAGTTGTGTTCACAACTATATGTCTAAACATACTATGCCGAATTTACGCGACCGAAGTTCGGCGTGATTACGCCCACAATTCTATTTACGCTATTCGGCAACGTAATTTCGGCACTATGTGTCGTCAGTAATTCAAATAGCATTGCGGGCGGAATTACGCCGAACTCGATCGCGTAAATTCGGCATAATATGTTTAGAATAAATTTAGACACTAATAATAATAAATATGTGGGACATCTCACACATTGCCATCTGACCCAAAACTAGACTGAGCCTATACCTATGAGTATCAGACAGCTAATATAAATATATACTTATATAAATGTACAACATTTAGACACAAGTGACGGTAAGCACAAGTGCTCAACGTTTACCCTGAACGGAGTTAGAACCCGCGACCCTTAGCTTCGCAGGCAGGCGCACTCACGATCAGATCAGAAACCGAGCTCATTCAGAGAACAAATGATGAGCACTTGGATCTGGATGTTGTATATTTATATATGTATGTATATCAGTTGTCTGACACCCATAGTACAGGCTCTGCCTAGTTTGGGGTCAGATGGCCGTGTGTGAGGTATCCCCATTTTTATTTATTTCATTTTAGCTGACTCTGTAACGGATCTGATTCAGTTCATAAAAATATTACCTCTATGGTTTCCTCACGGTATTATTAAAGTAAAAATATATTTACAGGTATCGCCAAAGCTTTCGTCCTTTGGTACAAAAAGGACATATTCGCACAGTTGATAAAGGAGCTGATCGGCATTTGGCCCGTGTCTCCTCTTGACGACGAAGCACAAGGAATCAAAAATAAGAGTCTTGCAGCGCTACGTATTACAAGTTCATGTAAGTTACACTCTCATATACAGTCGGCTGCAGAGATTGCTACCCAGCTGTGCTACAATAAATGTATATTTTACTGTTTTTAACGACGTATACATGATTTTCACACTCGTAGATATACGTACGTCTGACGTACACTTTGTAATTAATTCATTGCGAAGGTTCAGAATAGGTGGTGGCGCAGTTGCAGGGTATTACATAGATTTTTAATACCTAATTGCGAATCAAACTGCAAACGTAGGTTTATGTTTGTGCATAGAACCTTGGAGGAAAAATATACACACATTTTTGTCACTGTCACTTAATCTAATGGCAACATTATATATAGCCCGAGCAGAATAGGAAAATTAGGGGAACTAACCTATGTAGTTCCAAAAGTTTTAGGATTGTGTAGGGGTAGGTCCCCTGAACAAAGTCTAATAAATTCCTCTCGATAACACGCGCCGCCGGGGGTGGGGGGGGGGGGTTAAAGGTCCCTTTTTTCAGTTTTTGACTCGTAACTCGAAAACGGTGCGCATTAGCGACCTTACTTCTAAGAAGCAATTAAAGCTTATTAAATTTCCTACAATTTTGGTCATATTCTTAATTACGAAAAATGCATGGTTTTTAAGATATAACCTATACAAAGTATGTATGTAATTTAAGAAAAATCTATAATTTGTCACTTTTTTCTCCAAACTTGACTATCTAGGTCCTCGCTCGTTTGTTTTACAGACTTATCATCTAAAAAAAGTTGTTGACCATTAACTTTTCTTTAAAAATATAAATAAATTTAATGGTCAACAACTTTTTTTAGATGATAAGTCTGTAAAACAAACGAGCGAGGACCTAGATAGTCAAGTTTGGAGAAAAAAGTGACAAATTATAGATTTTTCTTAAATTACATACATACTTTGTATAGGTTATATCTTAAAAACCATGCATTTTTCGTAATTAAGAATATGACCAAAATTGTAGGAAATTTAATAAGCTTTAATTGCTTCTTAGAAGTAAGGTCGCTAATGCGCACCGTTTTTGAGTTACGAGTCAAAAACAGAAAAAAGGGACCTTTAACCCCCCCCCCCCCCCCCACCCCCGGCGGCGCGTGTTATCGAGAGGAATTTATTAGAATTTGTTCAGGGGACCTACCCCTACACAATCCTAAAACTTTTGGAACTACATAGGTTAGTTCTCCTATTTTCCCCTTTTTGGTTCAGTCTGCTCGGGCTAATACCTAGCAATTCAAATTGCCGAGCTCAGATTGATAAAACGGAGTACCTAATTGTGTATTTACTTTTTTAGGCATTGAATGTAATCTGATTTAAAATTTATTTTTTATCCGTGTTTGTAATCAAATATTAAATTAATTATGAGTATGTCTCAAACATCCTAAAATCTTATATATATACGAAGACATGTTTATAGTACATATTTAGTAAAAGGCAAGAATTCAAGAAAAGTTTTGATTCTTTTTACAACGTTGTTAATTTTTCAGGGTATTTCACAGTGAACATGTTAGGCATATGGTTCTACAATCTGACGCCGATAGGCATATACCTGTACCAACTGGTGTGGCTGCAGCAGAGCGATGCACAGATCGGCTTCGTCTGGGTGTCCTGGTATCCTTTCGACAAACATCAACCCTTTGGTCACCTTGTTGTATACCTCTTTGAAATGTTTGCAGGTACAATGCATTTCATTGTCGCAAACATCCCATATATCCCCACCGAGGGGCTCTAGCCTACCCCAAAGCAGAGTGAAAAGGCCCTAGTCGACCACGCTGAACCAGTGTAGATTGGTTGACTTTACAACCTTTGAAAGTCTTCACAGGTGTGTGCAGGTTTCATCACGATGTTTTTTTACCGAGAGCCTCGATAAACGTACACAACACATTGGTACATGCCGAGGCCTTATACCGCCCGGATGGAAGACAACGGCCCTTGACTTGGCTACTGACGACGGTTTACGATCATTGACCACCAACTACTACATAATATTGTACGAGCGTTCTGTTGCGTAGCGAACTGCATTGCATTCATAGTAATATGATTGGATGTCGCGATCTCTAACTTCTATGGCGTTTGTCTTTTATTTTTCTTTTCGCCATGCATTCCGCCTGCCTTTCGCGACCGCCATGTTGGCGCATTTAATATATTCGAGGTGTATTCTCTAGTAGTTGTACGTAATGCCTCAATGTTTACGACGGGCTTATTATGGTAGTTCCCAAGAAATACATTATATGTATAAATAACTGCAGATAGTCGAAACACACCATCAAGGTGCATGAATTTTAGAGGAACGAGGACTGACCTAAAAATTAAGTTCTCATTTGAATTCAAATAAAAAATAAAACAAAGACGCATCGATTAAAACAAACAGTTATAATGCTACCTAAAGATTGTGTTATCGACATCTAAAAGAAAGTATTTCTACCAGATGATATAGAATTATCTCATCATATGTGAGATTATCCTATTGAGAGCATCATTTTGCTATACAAACGTAGCTAAGTGGCAATTACTAATCTAGTTTGAGCGTGTTTTTATTCTCCTCGCGAGCTCTTAAATTAGTCCGAAGTGAGAGTAATCGTGAAACGTGAACCGACAATAAAACAAACATTTACTCGTAGCATTTTTTACAATTTGGAAGCTTCACAAAAAACACTCGGCGCGCAAATAAAAAGGGTAATGTTTTGGGTCGTTTGATCCTTTATTTATAATGACATAGAAAAAAATCTGAATACACCCAAACCGCGACTCGAACTGCGCGGTTTGTATCGCTCGGTTCCCACCGTCTAAACATTAGCAGTAGACCTACTATGTAAGTAGTGACAGGCTCGAGAAGCTGTCAAACGCGACATATTGACAGAACTGCTATAGCTCTAATGTCACTATGTCGCGTTTGACAGCTTCTCGAGCCTGTCGCTACTTACATAGTAGGCCTACTGAAACCACGACCCTGTCTGTACTTTGAAGGCCACGACTGTTGGAAAAGTACCTAGTAAACTATGGTAAAGATTTTAAAGAGAATGTACCTATCTTTGTGTAAAAGCACAGAATATAGATAGAGCTAGCGTAAAGGAATTAGAAAAATTGAGGTGGGGGGCGCGGCGCCTTGAACAGATGGACTTCTTGATGGAACAGAGACTTCTTACAAAGCGACATATCTCGCACGCACACATTGACGTGATAAACAGGCTAGGTCAAGCAGTACTAAGTCAGTGATAGTCCCACTCCTAGAATGGCGGGAGTGGTCTTTCTGTAACCTTCTACTATTCTGTGTTAAAGGTCAAACCTGCGTGTGGATAATGATCGCCACTGATCTGTTGTTCTCGGCGATGGCGAGCCATGTGTGCTTGTTGCTGCGACTGCTGCAGAGACGGCTGGAGGCCATGGGTGCTCCCGACAGGGCTGCCACTCCTGACGAGGACTATCGAGAACTTGTAGAGAATATCAAACTGCACCAGCGTCTTATTAGGTACGCAAAACGTCATCATCATTTCCGCCAAAAGACTGATGAATAAATGTTTCCTTGACAACCGGTCATGTGCTGTCCGCATTAGTAAGTTTTCGTAACCTTTACCAGATCGTTGGTTTATTTCCAATCCTCAACATTTAACTTGTCAAACGTAGTAAGTAATTTAAGAATAACACTAAATTAAAAAATTTAATAACCCCCGACACAAAACCGTTACTTGATCCTTTCAACAACTAGAAAAGAGCTGATAATGTTCAAATGGCTGAAGATATTTTCTAGGATCATAGCTAAGAACACTCTCGATTGTGACACCTTGCAAACAAAAAAAACTAGATCAAAATCGGAGCATCTGTTTAGGAGCTACGATGCCACAGACAGACAGACAGACAGACAGACACACACGTCAAACTTATAACACCCCTCTTTTTCGTCTGGGGTTAAAAAAATAATTTTATTCAAAACAGCATGTTCTCCTACCGAGAGGTAATTATACATCTTTAGAGGCTGTGTCAAAACTAGAGTTCAAAGAAGGACTACCGTCCTTAAAACATCCTTGGTCAGAACAGACATATAGATCAACGAAAGATTTCCGTTAGAACAGACTAAATCTATTAGATTCAGATTAAATTTTAAAATAGAAATCAATAGATCCAATATACTAATTGAATTAAATATTAATTTACACGTATTTCAGATATTGCAATGACTTGGAAGAAGCTTTTTCGGGATCGAATCTAGTCAACTACATTCTAAGCTCTATAAACATCTGCTGCGTTGTGTTCGTTATTGTGGTTCGTATTAATTGATGATTTTGGTTCTTAAACAAAAATATAGTTATTTATCTTTCCTTGCTAAATAAATTATTGTTCCTTTTTCCAGCTTTTGGAACCAATTGTTGCAGTAAGCAACAAGCTTTTCCTCGGCTCAGCGCTGATTCAAATTGGTATGATATGTTGGTACGGCGATGATATTTTGCACGCTGTACGTATTTTTCAACTATTATACAACATATTTTTTTTGTTTTTATTATTGTAACTAGATTTTTTGATATAATCTCCCTTAATTTTATAGAATGGTGAAATAGCCGATGCGGCATACAACAGTTCTTGGTATCGGACAGACCCTAAATGCCGCCGCGCTTTACAGTTTCTTATTAAAAGGTCAGGAAATACATTAAAATGGTATTGTTTTGATAAAATACTTACTTCTCGAATTCTTTTCCGGGAGATGTATCTGTTTATTTAGATTTTTGTAGAATTGTTCCCTTGTATCACGTGTATTATATATAAATGGACATGAAACTTGTTATTCTTTTACAGAGCGCAAATACCTATTGCATTTACAGCGATGAAGTTCGCTAACATTTCACTGGTTACCTATACCTCAGTGAGTGGTGTATCTTTCAATTTAAATTTATGTACAACATAATATATTAAATATTACTAAAAGTGGTTTTCTTTTTCAGATTTTAACACGATCGTACTCCTACTTTGCCCTATTATATACTATGTACAGTGATAAGTAATGTAATAAACATGATATTCTAATATAAGTACATAATAATATATAGTATTTCTTTCGTATAAATAGCATACTAACTAATATAGATTATTGCATAGAAAATGTCACAGATCTAGCAAGAAAATAGGTAGAAGAAGAGATCAAAGGAAAGAAAAATATAATTTTGAATAAACTGATGAATGGGAATGGGAAGATGAACCTATAAGATGATGATGATAGAGCAGCAAGAAAGCAAAAGCAAGCTCCTAAATATTGTAATGTAAATAACTGTATACCTAACTAAATTTTTATATTTATACTCTAAGGGGAACTCATTCAATCAAACTCAAATTATTATTGACAGATTTTTATTTACATACAAATTACATACTTCAACACTTCAACATAAAATACCTAGCGATAGATATATACAGGCTGGTGTCAGTTGCTATGTCGCTGTCAAATTTGACTTGAAGCAGCGCTGTTCTGAGATTTGGCCCGTTAAGTTTTTGGAAAAATTTTGACAGAATAGCACTAGATGTCTGTTTAACATTTTATGTCAACATTGAACCTATTTTCGTAGATAGACTTCTTCTAATTTGGATTTATGGTTTTGTGGTTGCTTAGCAACCGTACTGGTTGATGTCAAATGAAAAAATAATTGTAAACATGTCAACTCAAATTCTAAGTGATAATGAGATATACCTATATTATTTTTTTCAGTTCTCTGTTCACTGTTGATTCATTATTTGTGTCGTATCATCGAAGAAAAAAAAGCCAAAGAGACTTCTTATTTTGTAATCTGTAGTTTAATTGTTTATATTGGATAATTTATCCTAGAGAATAACGTCCGAAAGAACGTGCGTATGTTTACATTGGTGCAATTAACTCGTGAGCAGAAAGACATGGACTCCAACCAAAGCATGGCCATTCTCTTGATTTAATATACAGGAATATAAGAATGCCTTGGAGGTCAGCAGCTGATAGATGGAATGCTGATGAAGTGGCTACAAAAACTTTGGGCAGTTATAAAAAGCAGAGTAATACGTGGTACCACGCTACTTATTATAACAAACTTTATTTTTGAGAAGATATTATGTATTGAACAACGTTTTGAAGTTTTCAAATCCAAAAATATATGTGTCGGATTAGTTGTATTTGCTCTAGCACTACGACGGAAGGAAGATCGGATCGGTATACGATATTTTTTATGGTGCTCTATAGATAAGAATATGGAAGAGGATCTTGCAATTGCATTGAATGGGGTCCGGTATGCATTCTTCGTGTTACGCTTTCACTTCGCTCTACTCGACATCTTGTCTTCGGTAATATTGTTGGAGCAAATATATTTTTTGTTCACATAGGTAAACCTACTTATCTATTGTAAGAAGGCCCTCTGGGTTTTAGCCCCGTTATGTTCACATTGGTCACCACATCCCTTTGATTTATAAGAGGCACCATATAGAACATGGACAATTTAAAATTGAGACAGCAAAGAGATGCTTGAACACCAAGTCGTTACAGCAGTGAAAATACGACTATAAATGAGAAAGAATAAAGTAGTAATTAATAAAAATCTAATATGTATTACATTTTGATACGACTATTTACGCTGATACAACAACATAATATAATTGTGTCGCATGCAGTTGTGCTTGAGGACTAAGTTACCACAGTGAAAATACGACCATAATTTTAAAAGAAGGATTTGGATAATATAATATAATACATTGTGGCAAACATTACTTCGACTTTTGATATTGGTTTTTATTTTATCAGGCATACGTAGCACACAATATTATGTACCGAATAATAGTGGCTTGCTATTGTTCTTTTTTAAATCAGAACAATGTACTGCACTGTGCACTTTTTAATTGCTTTAAGTTAAATGTGGGTTGCCGATTCATTTGAAAGCTATTTTATTTCATTTATTTATTTCATAATAATATTGTCTTCAGCTTGTTTTTATATTTTCCTTAAATCTTTCAAAAGGTTCGCAGTGCATAGTTGTTCTAAATTGTGCAAAAGAACCGTAGCTATCCACTGACAGGTACATAATGTTGTGCGCTATGCATGTTTGACACCGAAAAAAAAACATTTTTTAAAAAAAGAAACCGGTACAAATTTTCAGAGTGCGCTTCAAAATCAGTTGGCATGAAAACACGCGAGAGGGCACTCTTCCCCCCGTATTTAATTATTTTTTCTCTTTGGATATATACGTGTATTAAATAATTTTACTTCTAGACAGAAACTCAATGCTTAAACTTATACTAAATAGTTGTATGTAAATACGGAGTGAGCTAAAAAATTGTTTGAGAAATACGAAATGAACTCTAAAACATCATTGAATAAGTTGTACAAGACGAGGAAGTGCCAGTCCAGCCCGGTGAACTTCAATAAGTCGAAAACAAAATGTCTGGAGTCCTTCATCAGTAGCACTTACCCCATACCCGAGATGGTGAGCATTGAGCAGTCCAGAGAACTGTTTACAATTTAAATTATTGTTTTAATCTGTAGTTTATGCTGTAACTTATGATTGCATTGAAATATGTAGTGTATCTTTTAGATCTAGGTATTCCTAGGTATTTGTAGGTATTCCTTCCTTATTAATTGAACAACCTATTGACTACATCCCTACAAGTATTACAATGAGTTAGGCAAGCCAATAGTACTATACTACCACGTGTGATACTACCCGTACTATATCTGCCAATTGCATACATCTATTTCAGCCGGTTTGTTAAATTCTGCGCCTTCTAGAAACCTCTCCCCAGTTCAACAGAGTCATTTTATTTCAACAGAATTATTCGATCACAAATATTTTGAAAATTTTGTCATAAATTTACTATGTGATCATATTTTTTAGATGGAAGAGAGTTCATTAAACACCAAGACGACGAAAGGAGAAGATGACAACATTTACCTTCCGAAGTTGCAGCAAGCTGAATTGGAGTTCTTACGCCTGGTCTCCTCCGGCAATGTACCAGCAGCCAGCGCGTACCTCGAACAACATCCCAGACTGAACGTTAATGCTATGGACCACCGTGTATGTTGTTGTAAAGCCCGACCAGATAAATAATAATGGAAATTGTTGCCATAAAAGTACCTACGAAGCGCGCAGATTTTCCTTGCTCTTAGTATAAACAAAAATATACTAGTGGCGCCCCCGGAGCCCCGGAGCAGGTATTTTATTTTTCTGCTAAGACTTTACAAATGCTTTTAACCGCCAAAGCCATAAACACAACAAATTTTATATAATACTATATTCTTTATTGACACCCAATACATAGTAGAAAGACAGAACAAAACAGAAGAGTCAAAAGGTGACCTTATTGCTAAGGTACCATTTTCTACCAGGCAATCTTTAGGTATTGAAATAGCGTAGATAAAAGTGATGCGGGTTGGTGATTCATAAAGAGTAATATATCTAATAATACGTATAATTATCATCATTGTTTTAACGGAAAGACGTCCACCCACAGCTAGTTAAAGGTCCACACAACGATTGGGGACTGCGCTGCCCGCATCCAGCGGCTTCCCGTGACCCTCTTCAGATCGTCGGTCCACCCGTCCTAGAAGCCTGCCCTCACTATACGCGTTCTAGGAGGCGGCCACCATTCGACAACCTTTCTGCCGCAACGGCCGTCGGTTCTAAGCACAATTTGCTCCGCCCACTGCCACTTGCATTTAACAATTTTGATATGTCGTCGGTGACTTTGGTTACGTACTTATTAACATAAAAAGTAATCCCTGCAAAACAGAGTTTACTTAAAAGCCTCATTTACTAAAATCCCCGCCCGTTTTGCATTAATTCGTGTAGTAAGTAGGTACCTACATGATATTTAGCTTGTATGGTATCGTGTATCGAAAGTATTTAAGTAGAACTAATAAAACAACGCAAGATTTCGCCATTCGTTCCTATCATCATGAGTGATGGTAGTTTTGTTATTTCTTTCGGAGGTAAAGATCCACTTTCGATCGCTGAGCCATAGAAATGAGTAATAAAACAAGTTTTTTTTTTTTTTTAAGAATTGACCTATGCTTGAGTCGAAAATGTACGACGGATCAAGCTTCACCGGAGCGGAAGACTCTACCCCAAAAAAAAGTCATATACCAACGCGTCTAGGGGCAGCTCAAGGAAGCCTCGGACCACGGCCTAGCGCGTTGATATTGAAAAACATCGTGAAGGAGACGACGCCTGAGGGGCTCCGTCTCTGATTATAAATTATGATTTTGGTAATAAAATAAGTGAATATAAAAACTATTATTGACAGGGTAAAACTGCACTAATGGCAGCGGTACAAAACCGTAGCGAAGATATGGTTAGATTCCTACTCAGTCTGCCGAACATCGAAGTGGGTGACAATGCCTTGCGCGCTATAAAGGACAACAACTTCAAGCTAGCAGGTACTTACAAAAGCAGATGTTATAAAAATTTCCTTGAAAATAAATATAATAGTATACACCACAGCTAATAACATTGTGTTGATTTGGAAAGATTGCATGGTTTAAAAAACTGGAGCATATGGCTAACATTTAATACACAATCTTTATGATAACCAATTTGAGAATCTTTCAAGGTGTTCTTACTAAAATAATGTCTTAATAAATAATTAAATTGTCATTTTTTTATTTGTGAAATAAACATAAACCTGCAAGAACGCGTTGATGTCTTTTCTATGTGCTACGGTCGTCGGTAATAAGCGCTATGACGAGATTGGTTGCATAAATTAAAATTCCAAATTTCCTAAAGTAAAACTTATTGATAATGATAGCCCCGTAGTTTAGTTGGGTGTAGCTGCCTCCGAATCACAGGATTGCGGGTTCAAATCCCGCCGAGGGCAAACGTTCGTGTGACAAGCACTATTGTTTGCCTTATGTCTGGATATAAAATGTATGTATATCAGTCAATGGTTCAACAACTGTACTACAGGTTTTGCCTAGTTTGCGGTTAGATGGCCGTCTGTAAGAGGTCCTCACTGTTTATACATTATTTATTGATTGATATTCTTTTTGTAGTAATGTTGCTGGACAGTTTAAAGAAATTATCTCCAGGCCTAGAAGTCGCTGGGGCATCTCACTCCACAGAGTTCCCTAGCTACATAACGCCGCTTATACTGGCGGCTCAGATGGGCCACTATGAACTGGTCACCCTACTGCTGTCCCGAGGACATACCATCCTGCTGCCCCACTCACCGTACTGTCAATGTATTATATGCTTGTAAGTTTATATTAGATCAATTTAAAAGTAATAAATGGACAAAAAGAATGGTAGAAAATGGTTAAAAAGAAACAAAAAAAATTAATAAAAATAAATCCTCGAAATATGAGTACGAGCATCACTTCAGAAGACTGCTCCGATTTGGAGAAGTATTTTTTTTGTTGTAGTTTTCATTGTCAGGATAATGTTTGAATTTGTTACAATATCATAAAACATTTCACTTATTTGAATTTGCCACATCCTACTCACTAATACAGGATGCTTGATACGCTTCCATAATCTCAATTTATGTTTCCGTTACTACTTTACAAAGAAGACAGTCTTTTTTCCGGTGCCTATGTAATTATTTATTTGTCCCGTACACTTTGCTAATGAGAGTTCTAGGTTTTGTACGTACAGGTAGATGCGCTAGTCAAAACAAACAATAATAAAACTAGAACTATCTATAAACAGACGACATCTTTCAAAAAAAGTAATAAACTCTAAAATTGAAAATTTTAAAAAACCCACGCCGTATGTTAAAATATATTAGAATAAAAAGGATTAAATAACATTTTTGGAAATCCCCCGACCAGAGTCAAATAAGATAAGAAATATCAAATAATGAAATCTATAAAAAGAGTGATTTCTCACGAAATCCGCCACACAAACAACTTATTATGACCTTTCTTAGTCCTTACGTATACGTACCTACTTACCTTTTGGTTTCTCGTAGAAATAGACACAGCAATAACTACTATACTACTCCTGTAGTACCAACTTATCTGGCTGCTGCAGGGCTCCCTGGTGGTCTACCGCCCCAAAACATGTCTAACAACCAGCTCCAATATGAAGCCTTTTGAATGCAAAAAACTGCATCGAAATAGATTCAGTACTTTTTGAGAACTCCTGTAGAACCACAGAATAAATAATAGTACTAGGTAGAACCAACTTATCTAGCTGCTGCAGGGCTCCCTGGTGGTCTACCTCCATAAAACGTATCTAAGAACCTGCTCCAAAATGAAGCCTTTTGAATGCAAAAACCGCATCTAAATCGATTCAGTACTCTTTGAGAACTCCTGCAGTACCAACTTATCTGGCTGCTGCAGGGCTCCCTGGTGGTCTACCGCCCCAAAACATGTCTAACAACCAGCTCTAATATGAAGCCTTTTGAATGCAAAAAACTGCATCGAAATCGATTCGGTAGTTTTTGATAACTCCTGTGGTACCAACTTATCTGGCTGCTGCAGCGCTCCCTGATGGTCTACCTACATAAAACATATCTAAGATCCTAAGTTGAAGTGATACCTTTTTAATGCAAAAAACCGGAACTAAATCGGTCCATTGGTTTTCGAGATAGAAGGTAACAAACAAACAAACAAACAAACAAACAAACTCTTACCCCAAACGCATATACCGCCTCCGTTCCGTTCCGTCCGTCGAGGGTAAAAACTAGAAAATTATATTTATTAAATTTAAATTGAATACGACATAATATTATTCCAGCATGTTACTAAATTACTTAACTGAGCACCAAGGTTGACCATTTCCAAGTAAATATCTGCCATAATAACACACAACAATTTGTTTTATTTTCAAGAAAATCTCTCCGCGACGATCCTCTTTACACCAGCAGCGCCCGACTGGCTACATACCGGGCTGTTTCCTCCCCGGTCTACCTGATACACGCAGCAGCGGACCAGATATTGGCTGCCTTCCAACTCAGCGCTGAACTCGCTGCCAACGCTGAAGCCTACATTCATTTTGCAGCGGCTTACATGAAGCTGAACGATAAAGTCAGCACTTACGCTGTTGATCTTATAGGTTAATACCACTTTTTAACTTACTTGAAGATGTATTGATGAAATCGGCAAGCGATCGCCTTTTCTTAAACCAGCTTGAGTAGGTGAGAAATGAATGCGGACGAACAGAACGCATCACTCCCAACCGTCCGTCCGCAGTGTGGACGTCAGGACAACAACGACACGAGGTGCGGACAAGCAGGAACCAAATTACTAGTGAACGGATCACGTTGCTAGCAAAACTGACGTTGCGAAGCGAATCTCAGTTGCCAATTTGGCAGGAGAGGCCTATCACTGTAGTAGGAGGTTTTGGATTGGTTACCACGCCCAAAACGCAGCATAGACAAATAAATAGACTTTCAAAAAGGGGAGTCAAAAGTTGCAAGAAGCTCCTCGACAAGGTAGCTTGGACTAATATATCTAATAGGTACATAGGTACTTATAGCACCGATAATTCAACGTCAATTTCGTAATCTTACAGTGCGCACCCATTATTCTGCTTATACAACTATTAGCTAGACTTACCCAAGTCATGTATTTATTGGATGAAACTGCCGCCGCTTTATAATTAACAACAGCCTTGTTACAATTATGTGCCGGTATACAAATTATCTATCTCGGGATCTCTC
Source organism: Teleiodes luculella (assembly GCA_948473455.1). Lineage (NCBI taxonomy): Eukaryota > Metazoa > Arthropoda > Insecta > Lepidoptera > Gelechiidae > Teleiodes > Teleiodes luculella. The sequence continues at coordinate 7,014,319 of OX419585.1, forward strand.
TAATTATCTTATTTCTAATTATCAGACGGCTGCTACCATCTCACTGCGACACTTGAGATAGACTTTGGTTCTGTAGGAGGACTTCTGTTGGCTGTGAGATAATGATTTTCTATCATTCAAATGATTGTTGAGAGCTTCGGTGGCCAAATGGCTAAGGGCCGTTGACTTCGTGGGTTCAAACCTCGGCACGTACCAATACGTGCCAATACTTATGTTTTCGATTGTCGAATTCATATGTATACGTTTATTCGACGCTCTTACGGTGAAGGAAAACATCGTGAGGAAACCTGCACACACTTGCTAAGTAATTCAAGGGTTGTGTGTGAAGTTGACCAACCCGCCCTGGGCTAGCGTGGTCGACTAAGGCCTATTCACCCTGATTTCAGGGTAGGCTCGAGCCCCTCAGTGGAGACATAAATAAGCTGTTAATGAAATCATTGTTCTGATTTCTCCAAATCCGTAAATATTTTAACTATATTTCAATGGTAAGGATGTTGTCGTACTTCGGAAGAGGTGGAGCTGGTCCTGATGCAGACTTCAGGCTACCTGGGCCGACGCCAGTTCGAGCTGCCTCGGCTACTTATGGCCGTCGATTATAAACAAATGGAGTTCGTTGCTCATCCTAACACTCAGCAGGTACTATTTTCAAAAACATCATGACTTATTATTACCAAGGGGAAGCATTAAGTACTTAACTCACGTTAATTTGGGGCCCACACAAGCATAGTTTAGTTAAAATAACAATACAAAACAGAAATATTTAAGCACGATATAAAATAAAAAATACGATGTTCGTTGTAAAGTTGACCTTATTTTTAACCCCCGACAAAAAAGAAGGATGTTATAAGTTTGACGTGTGTGTCTGTCTTTCTGTATGTCTGTCTGTCTGTGGCATCGTAGCTCCTAAGCGGATGCGCTGATTTTGATCTAGTTTTTTTTTGTTTGCAAAAGATGTTACAATCGAGCTGTTCATAGCTATGATCCAAGAAAATATCTTCAGCCATTTGAAGATTATCAGCTCTTTTCTAGTTGTTGAAAGGATCAAGTAACGGTTTTGTGGCGGGGTTTTTTTTTTATTTTATATTATACCGACAGCTTTAAATTTTGTTTCAGGTGCTAGAGTCGCATTGGAGAGGCGACTGGCACAGCTGGAACAATAAATCGGCACTGCACAAGATCTTCATAGTTTCCACTAGAGTTTTCATCACACCTTTCATCCTTTTGATGTGTGTGGTACGATCGAAAAATGTTTCTATTGTTATCGTGCTTGTAAACTAACATTAGCTTTAAAGTTAGAAATGTCTCGCTAAGTTGTAGAACTTTGTAGATCTTAGATATACTTACTTTATAAATCGTAATAAAAAGAGAATTTTTATTCCTAGATCGTTTATATTTGTACGAAATAATTTTGCCTACCTATGTGTATATTAGCTATCTATCTAGATATCTCTCAGTCAATTCTTTTCGTGGGTTGGAAAGCTCTCTACCTAGTTCCTGACGCGACATTGCCATTTATCTAGCCTTTAGAGAAACTTGAAACGAATCTCAATGCAATTACCTGCTCCCATTTATAAACATTAATTATACAAAGTTAAACTCGTAAAAGAGCATCGTTCAGGATGTTAGTAGTTAGCTTTAAACTACTACGTTATGTCGTAAAATCTGGTATTTGACCCAATAATTATACCAAGGTGAAACGACCTAGGTTAGCAAGCTGAGTAAGTAAATATATTTTTAACTAGGTAGTCTAGCTGATAAACGGGCTGAAACTAGACCTGTATCCAAAAACTAGAATTAATTTTCCCACGATAAGTACAGACTCACACGCGTGTATTTGGTTCGTTAGTAGTTTATATTATGTCCCCACCCACCGAGGGACTCGAGCCTACCCTGAGATCAGGATGAATACTGAATAATACACACAACCTTTGAATTACTTCGCAGGTGTGTGCATGTTTACTCACGATGTCTTTGGTTTATTGCAATAAAATATATTTTTTTTAACATTTTCTTAATTCATTTTATTAGTTCACCTTATTTCGTCTTTGACTCTTGTAGGTATGTGTTTGGTATTGTTTCCTTGTGTACTGTTTATTTTGTTTTCAATAAAGTATAGGTATTGTATTGTACTCTATTGTAGCTAGCTCCTCGACACCGTCTGGTCAGGCACTGGCGGATTCCACTGAACAAATTAATAACGCACGCGTCGGCCTACATCGTGTTCCTCGCACTAGTGTTCCATGTGTCAAACCAAGACCGACATAAGCAGGAGCGTGGACCGCCTAACACAGGTTTGTGACCTCAAAAATAATGTTAACGTACCTACGTTAGATTAATACCTATACCGTGCTTTTAGCCTGTTTCTTGCTTGCTTTTCGTGTGCGTTTTGAGCTTTACCTACCTTACAAGCCCTGATATCAGAATTATTGTACCCGTTATTTAAACATAAATAAAAAAGTCTTTCTTCACACTTTTATTATTATTATTATGTTCAATAAAGTTTACATTTGCATAAGTCAAGTAATGAATGGCCATTGGCCACCTTTAAAATAGGTGAAACAAATCTTTTGTTGTCTAACGCACAATCGAAAAAACTATAATCTAACCTTACGAAAGTTATGTATGATACCCACCACAGTAGGTAATTATCAAAATGTAGGTTTAAATATAAGAAGGAGCACGCAAAACAAAACCATAAGGTGTGCAAGGACTGTGCCACCGAAACGCGCAGATTTTCCTAGCTGTTTGGTGCCACGTGTAAGATTCGCTGATTCAGCGAACTCTATCTACCTAAACAATAAACAATCTTTGCTTATTTTAGGAGCCGAAGCGCCTCTAATCCTATATGTATGCGGTTATACCTGGTCAGCCATACGCATGTGCCTGATGCAAGGTCCTCGGCGTTATTTCAGCAAGATGTGGAACTGGACAGAAGTGCTGATGCTGGGGCTCTTTGGGCTCACCTTCACGTTCTGGATCGTCTCCGGATTGGACGTCGCTAATAACGATGATCAGACTATTGGTAAACAAACATAGATCCAGATCCAAGTTCTTATTCTATAAATGGTTTTGCTAAAACGATAAAGTAGAAAATCATAGGTCTCACTCCAATTTCTTTAAATAAGAGTAAGGAGTCTAACATGATCAAGTATATAATATCATTCATTCGTTCGTCAACACAGATTTTTGAAACTTCGTTTTCACAAAGTTTAATTTCGTAGATTTCCACTCCACATTTTCACAAATACTTAGTATACGAAAGCAAGCCTTGATTTGAGCTTGTTGCATGTCTATCATGTTCTTTTCTTCTTTTGTTTGGTTCATCACAGGGTAAGGGGTAAAAATCAGTTTTGCCTCCAGGGCAAGTACATCGCTGAGCCTTGACCTTTCTGCATTGCAACGCACACATGTGCATGTCTCTCTATATGTCTGTTATTTCTAATTTTTATGTTTGTTTCTATGTGTGTTTTGTGTAATGCAATAAACGTTTTACTTACTTTTTTTTCCTGTTTTTTTCAGAACGTAAATACTGGAGTCAGTACGACCCGACCCTGGTGGCCGAGGGTACGTTTTGCTTGGCGACCATATTCGCTTACTTCCGCCTCATGCAGTTCTGCCAGCTCAGCTACCATCTCGGTCCACTGCAGGTTGGGCTTCCTCTTCCTCTAGTATTATAACCCTATCGGGTGTCGGCAACCATCTCTCTAAATCTATGTTCGGTCATTCTTCTTAAATTTACTGTTCTGTCTATGCCGGTCCAATTTTTCAAGTTGTCGTACCAGGACGTTTTTCTCCTTCCTTTCCCCCCTCTTGCCCTCAATACCCTTTTCCCGCGGATTTGGCAGAAATTCACTATTTGTAAAAGGAAGTTGCGGAAGTTCACTATATCTGCATCAGTTAATTGAATTTGCAGAGCCTTCAGTATGTTCGGCTTGGTATTTCTAGTACCTGTCTTACTATGAAAAATTTTACAGCAGTGAACGAACGTTAATTGACTGAAATGATATAGTAGTTGGGTTCCTAAATTAATTATTATTCCGCGTGTATTATAAGTACCAGAAACTAGTTACTTTTCTTGTAGGTATCCCTGGGCAAGATGACAATCGACATCTATAAATACATTATAGTGTTCACTATAATAATAAGTGCATTCGCAGCAGGATTAGCTCGATTCTATCAGTATTACGATGGCATGGTTTATGAAGATGAGTCTGGAATGAAAACTGTTCAGGTAAAGACTTTTATTTTTACAATAAGCCGACGTTTTCATTTATTTATATTATTATCGCTTGCGTTACGTACGCTTTTTGTATTCTATCTAAATTATCATCACCACCTAAGTAATGTAGATTTCCTCAGTTTAAAAGCTTCCGATAGAGGGAAATACAGGGTAAAAGGCGCCTGGGCGCCATTTTTCTAATTTTTGGTAAAAGGCTCAGCAAGTATTTACAGAAAAATGTGTCTTAAAGGTACGACCAATCAAGCTTTACCGGACTTGCCGGGTAGCGGAAGGCTCTACCCCAGAATAGTCATTTATTTATTTTAAAACAGTGCAAGTTTACAGTCTGAACCAAAACACTAGGGGCGGCTCGAGAGAGCCTCGGACCACGACCTAGCGCGTTGATACGGAAAAGCATCGTGAAGGGGACGACGACGCCTGAGAGGGGCCTGTTTCACACTGTATTGTATACTATGATATTTATGAGTGCAATAAAGAACTGAATACTAAATACATCCGTATATTGCAGATGTCCTCATTCACAAGTCTGCCGGACACGCTGAAGACCTTGTTCTGGGCCCTGTTCTGTATGGCGCCGCTGGAGAGTGCCGACGTGGTGCTAGCTAATACGCGCGATGTCAGCGCTAAGACCGACAATAAGCACCAGTTCACAGAGCGAATCGGATACTTCTGCTTTGGATGTACGTAAATCATCTTCTTTGTGAAGACTGTCCAAAAAATGGAATGCGCGGTACACACTCACAAAACCCCGAACTCTAAATCCTACTAAGACCAGGTCTGGGAGAAACTATAAGTATAGACAATCAAGGCTGACTACTATAATAATTCCTCCAAATCGCTATAGTCCGGGTATATCTTTTTAGATCTCGATCTATATAGATATATCTTAGATATATCTTATCTTGGTAGATCTTTTTCCAATTCCCTTTCAAACAAATCATCATCATACATCATACTCGTAGCTTGGCAAAGAGCAAGGAGCAGAAGAAGTTGTATTTTTTCCACATTATTCATTGGAAAAGTTATGTAAATATCAAAACAGACATTTCACTTGTAAGTTTCCTAAACCGAAGTTCAATTACCTACAACAAAAACACTACTATATCAGTAAAACGCCCGCAGGTTTTGAAGTGATATCCGTGATCGTGGTGCTGAACATGTTGATCGCTACAATGTCCAACACGTTCCAGCGAGTGACAGATAACGTCGCTAACGAGTGGACTTTCGGCAGGACCGAGGTGAGGACTAGCAACGCACGGCAAATCATAGCCACTCGCTATGATAATAGCGATTGATGATAATAACGATTATGACACGAAGCAGGTCAGTTTAAAAAAATTTAGGTATTTTGTGGCAATTCGGCAAACAATTTGAATATTATAACGGCAATTCCGACAAGTTTGTGAAAAGAAAGTAAGTCAGTGACATCATACTCAACAAAATAAAAATAAATGCGAATACGAGGCGCTCCTCACACCTGATTAACATCTTATTAAGCCAGTTCTGCAAGGATATCAAGTTACTAACTAGTATTTCTATTAATGCAATGTATAAAGCTAAATTTATGATAGATAAACTACAGAAACACAATGCAAAACAGTTACTTTTCCATTGTGATTGGACTCGCAAAACACCCACATACACATTTAGTAGGTCAAAATTTTAGCTAAAATCTGTCATGATTATAAATAAACTATCGTTCCAAAACAATTGGAGAAGTGAGGTTCCTTTCTTTTCCTACATTCCATATCGATTAAATCATTGGCGGGACATGAGTAAATTCGCCGGACCATTATGGAAAACACAAAAATCGTCTGGTGTCAGGGTTTACCAGTTTTGAGTAGATTACCGTGTTACCATAAAAATGTTAACACGCGTGACAATTTGTCATACAAGACTCTTTAGACAAGCGTTTAAGGCCGTTTGTCCATCGCCGCCGCCGTCACCGAGAACAAGATTACTTCGGGCCGAGTTTAAGATGACGTGACGGCGATCGTGTGTCCACCGCGTTAATATGATAGGCAAAACAAAAACCGGGCGAACGGCGCGGCGCGGTGCGACGGTAGTCTGTGGACAAGAACAAAAGTGTTTTGTATTGCCGGCACATCGGCCCGTCATAAAACCGTACCAGTTCTAGCGACTCGAAACATCGGCGGCCGGGATGACGGCGCTCGGGTGACGGGCGTGCGGTGGACACATGGCCATAGTATATGTATGTACCGCTAAATCGGCTTCTCTCGTTCTCGGTGACGACGTCTCGGGGACGGCGGCGGTGGACAAACGGCCTAACGTTGTAAAACTTTTTTAAGACCTGTTTATCAATATCAGGTGTACGTAGACTACATGTGGCAGACGACATTGCCGTCGCCGCTGAACATGGTGCCGACCGCCGCCGCCATGAGCAGTGTAGTGGAGTGGCTGCGAGTGAAGCTTGCCAGGCCCGGCGACGCCACTGCGCACTGCTCACTCTCGCACTGCTGCTACACCGTAAGACACCCAACACTACATCAACACTAGCACTGTACATGGCGCCATGAGCAGTGTAGTGGAGTGGCTGCGAGTGAAGCTTGCCAGGCCCGGCGACGCCACTGCGCACTGCTCACTCTCGCACTGCTGCTACACCGTAAGACACCCAACACTACATCAACACTAGCACTGTACATGGCGCCATGAGCAGTGTAGTGGAGTGGCTGCGAGTGAAGCTTGCCAGGCCCGGCGACGCCACTGCGCACTGCTCACTCTCGCACTGCTGCTACACCGTAAGACACCCAACACTACATCAACACTAGCACTGTACATGGCGCTATGAGCAGTGTAGTGGAGTGGCTGCGAGTGAAGCTTGCCAGGCCCGGCGACGCCACTGCGCACTGCTCACTCTCGCACTGCTGCTACACCGTAAGACACCCAACACTACATCAACACTAGCACTGTACATGGCGCCATGAGCAGTGTAGTGGAGTGGCTGCGAGTGAAGCTTGCCAGGCCCGGCGACGCCACTGCGCACTGCTCACTCTCGCACTGCTGCTACACCGTAAGACACCCAACACTACGTCAACACTAGCACTGTACATGGCGCCATGAGCAGTGTAGTGGAGTGGCTGCGAGTGAAGCTTGCCAGGCCCGGCGACGCCACTGCGCACTGCTCACTCTCGCACTGCTGCTACACCGTAAGACACCCAACACTACATCAACACTAGCACTGTACATGGCGCCATGAGCAGTGTAGTGGAGTGGCTGCGAGTGAAGCTTGCCAGGCCCGGCGACGCCACTGCGCACTGCTCACTCTCGCACTGCTGCTACACCGTAAGACACCCAACACTACATCAACACTAGCACTGTACATGGCGCTATGAGCAGTGTAGTGGAGTGGCTGCGAGTGAAGCTTGCCAGGCCCGGCGACGCCACTGCGCACTGCTCACTCTCGCACTGCTGCTACACCGTAAGACACCCAACACTACATCAACACTAGCACTGTACATGGCGCCATGAGCAGTGTAGTGGAGTGGCTGCGAGTGAAGCTTGCCAGGCCCGGCGACGCCACTGCGCACTGCTCACTCTCGCACTGCTGCTACACCGTAAGACACCCAACACTACATCAACACTAGCACTGTACATGGCGCCATGAGCAGTGTAGTGGAGTGGCTGCGAGTGAAGCTTGCCAGGCCCGGCGACGCCACTGCGCACTGCTCACTCTCGCACTGCTGCTACACCGTAAGACACCCAACACTACATCAACACTAGCACTGTACATGGCGCTATGAGCAGTGTAGTGGAGTGGCTGCGAGTGAAGCTTGCCAGGCCCGGCGACGCCACTGCGCACTGCTCACTCTCGCACTGCTGCTACACCGTAAGACACCCAACACTACATCAACACTAGCACTGTACATGGCGCCATGAGCAGTGTAGTGGAGTGGCTGCGAGTGAAGCTTGCCAGGCCCGGCGACGCCACTGCGCACTGCTCACTCTCGCACTGCTGCTACACCGTAAGACACCCAACACTACATCAACACTAGCACTGTACGTACATGGCGCCATGAGCAGTGTAGTGGAGTGGCTGCGAGTGAAGCTTGCCAGGCCCGGCATCGATATCGAGAAAATAACAATCAAAACTAAAAACCTTAACTAGAGAGAAATACGGTGCATTGCACGCCGGCGGCGCGGCGGCGGCGCTCCGAAGCGCCGCGCTCCTTTCGCTATAAGCATAGCTTTTCTGCCGTATTTTATATAGTATTTAAGGTTGGTTTAGTATTATTAGCCTCTGAGTATCTTCGCCTCGCCTCGCTACGTATGGGCCTACCTAAATTGAAGATACAGTTATTTGAAACCTAGAGTCTTCCATCAATCATCAGTTAGTCTTTTGCATACCTAAACTGTAGCCAAACTGTGTTTAGATTTCGTACTTATTCATTTGACACTTATCAGACTCACTATTTTTCCCACTTTTTTTCTATTTAAGTAAATGCTAAAGTTTAATCTGGTACTGAACATTTTTTTAGGAACGTGATTTAGAAGTGAATTTCAAGAAGGAATATCCAGCTTTAATGACAGTCCTTCTGCAGAGGTACTTCCAAAAAAAGGCAAGGACACCGAGCACAAACGAGTCTAGCTTCAAGTATTAAACACAAGTTTAAGTTCATAGTATAATATAATACATTTATTTAATAATAACATTTAAACAATAAAAAGCTTATAATAATTTGATATAAACATTTACTTAGCATAACGAATTAATCAAAGGACGATTTGCTTAGATATCAACTGGAGACTATGTTTAACACATTAGCTGCCATGAGCATCACCCACCGGTGGGATCAGAAGCCTGATTTTAATGGTATTGTTTTGGGGGCTTGTTTTAGAGGCTAGAGCCAAACTGTAAATGGTATTTTGTAGAGGATATTCCATAGTCCAAATGAGGGTAGTTTTGTCAAATGTTATTTGGAACCGAGTATAGCGACTTAGTGTAAGCATCTCTGTAATAGACCGATGCTTTGAGCCACCGGTGGGATCAGTAAATTGTATGGGGCATGGGAGCTTACTGAAGGCGTAGTATGGTGGACAGCCAACGTGTTAAAGACAGTATAAGCTATCAGTCCCGTACCCGTGGCAGGGTACAGTGTCGTCCCCGCATCACATGCGGACGTGGAACTTGCCAGCTTTGGTGAGGTACTTGACTCCCTTGAAGGGTTTGTACTTGGCGCCGTACATGTCGAGCCGCGATACGCGCAGCCCGCTGACGGCCAGCTGCGGGATCGTGAAGTGCACGTTAACGCTGGGGTTTGCGCCGCTTGTGTCCGCTCCAGAGGTCACCGACACCTGGAATACAATGACAATTTTCCTAAGTTGCACATCTGGTTCAAGAATCTGAAGAACTCTTCCAGGGGGAAAAGACGACATGTTATATGGTCGGCATAACAAAAACTAGAGATAGCTAAAAGGTAACAAAATGATGTGATGTTCAGAATGGCCGGTCGAGAGTAGTATTTAACGATGAAATAGTGTTACATATTTTAGAAGATTTGCGACATTTAAGGGCGACCGTCTATTCTGATGTCTGTGTCTAATAGTCCGGTTCATTTTAGACCAAAAGTGCTCTAGAACTTGAGTTTCATCTGTCACTCCTGTAAATGGCAACGACTCCTACCGTTGGATTCGTCTTGATGTCCTGAACGTGAAACTGTCGGTCGTCAAGTGCTAAAGTGGTGGAGGGATGAGGGGGGGGGGGTAATCAAAGATCGCTGGATTTTACGTTGTAATTTGAAAACTAGTGGACCGATTTCTTTATTATTAGTATTATTTGAACGGGTATAACATTATCTACAACACGTTCATATACATAGAATACGTCAATGCAGTGGTTACCGCGTAATAATACGAAACATAATAAAAAATAATTGTGTTTAAATAATATCACAGATTACGCTAAATCTATAAAGTTTTTGTGATAAAAATGTTGCTTACTTTAATTCTACAACAAATTACCTAATCAAAAAGGTAACAATAATTACTATACGATTTATGGTGCCTGAGCTAGAGTTAATTAACTAAACGTAGTCGCAGGTCAATATACTACGAGTACGCAATAAAAAATTGTTTTCCGCGTTAATTGTTACAAATTAAACTGTACTAACATGTAATTGTATGTACTGAATTGTCTAAAATAAACATAATATTTTTTTATTTTTTTTTATTTTCTTTCGACCTAAATTTTTTTTATTTTTATATCATGGGTAGATATTACCAATATATATCCCCTGGCATAGTTTTTATCCTGTCAGGAACCTTAGGCCAGGGGCTACAGGCAAATTAAAAACTACTATAGTGAAAACTAAAAAAATGTTTTCCGCGTTATTTCGACGTAAATTTCTTTTATTTTTTTATCATGGTTAGATATTACCAATATCTATCCCCTGACATAGTTTTTATTCTGTCAGGTATCTCGGGTCAGGTGCTACAGGCAAAGTCAAAACTACTATAGTGAAAAGCTAAAAGATTGTTTTCCGCGTTATTTCGACGTAAACTTATTTTATTTCTTTATCATAGGTAGGTGTTACAGATATCTATCTTCTGATGTAGGTTTTATTCCGTCAGGTACATTGAGTCAGGTGCAAAATAAAACAACTATAGTGAAAACTAAAACATTGTTTTCCGTGTCATTTCGACGTAAATTTCATTTAATTTTTTATCATGGAAAGGGATTACTAAAATCTATCACCTGACATAAGTTTAATCTCGTCAGGTACCTTGGGTCAGATGCTACAGGGAAAGTCAAAAATACTATAGTGAAAACCTAAAAAAAATTTTCTCGGGTTATTTCGACGTAGATTTCTTTTATTTTTTTATCATGGGTAGGTATTACTAATATCTACCCCTGACAAATGTTTTATCTTGTCACGTACCTTGGGTCAGATGCTACAGGCAAATTCAAAACTACTAATCGTGAAAAACAATAAAAAATTATCCTCTTTATTTCGACGTAAAGTCTTTTTTCCAGGTATTATTTGAAAAATGTAAGCTTGAAATATATAATTAAAGTAATGTTCCGTACCGTAACTAAGTTTTATTAATTAAGGTGCAAGACAATACAATTTTATTTTAAATCTTATTGATTTATGTGCAATATTTTTAAAGCTGAACGTGTCCGCGCTTTTTCTATCGGAACGCATCCATATCAAGGGCGCTGCACTAGCGCCGCTTCCTGTCAGTGGTGATTTCGCATCATTACTTACTTCCTACATTTTCTCCACGCGGTGATAACCGCTTTCTTATGTGAAATTTTCTTAATAATATTAAGTTACATAAAACCAGCTCCATTAAGCTCGCCAAATTATATCTTGTGAAACCCATGGATTGCTAGTGTGATATTTATCATCAAGCCCTTTCACCTGGACAACCGGCCGGTTACTCTGGAGGCAAGGATAGAAAGGTGAGTGCACGTTTGGTGATATATTGCACATAAAATTTTGGTCCTTCGAGCCGGATATTTCATCCTATATTGTATTGTCTTGTTGATTGTTAATTTGCAGTATTACGTACTCGCTACAAACACGCGGTTTAGTGTTCTTTTGTTCTATCATTCCCGCCCGCCATCTTGTTACGCAAAATGTCGCAAGAGGAATTGCCGTCCATTATACCGTGCCAACAAGACATTTTCGAAAGAGAATTGATTTGTGCAGAGCTTAAGCGTATTTTAGAATATGCTGAGACAGATAAACAGCATTTCCGTGCCCGATCTTCGGATTTAATTTCTTATCAGAGAAAATTCAACAAACTTCAAACTAAAATTGAAAAAACACTTTTAAAAGTAGGACGTTTCGAAAGGCAAGAACAAATAGAATTTCGTAACTATTTTAATGATATGTACTATTCGATTGTTGCGCGTATAAATGAACTAAAGAATGAGGAGGAAAAGTCACGCCGTCGCGAAAGTAAATCATTCAATCCAGAGCCGCAGTGTAAACATAATTTACCTAAGTTATCTTTGCCTGAATTTCATGGCGATCCTACGGATTGGCCGTCCTTTTGTGATTTATTTACATCGCTAGTGCATAACAATGGTGCCTACTCTGAAGTTGAAAAGCTTAGGTACCTACTTCTTTCCGTTAAAAAAGAACCCCACAATTTGATCAAGTCTTTACCTATCACGGGAGATAACTATACCGTTGCATTCGAAATTTTAAAATCTCGCTATGAAAACAAAAGAATAATCGCGTTAAAACACCTTGATCGTATTTTTGATATTCCACCTTGTACTGACAGATCAGTAGGTAGTGTCCGTAACTTATTAAACATCTACCAGGAAAACATCAAGGCATTAGAAGTTATGAACTTTCCAGTGAATGAATGGAGTTTTATTTTATTGAACATTTTGCTACGCAAAATTCCCATTAGTACTAGAAAAGAGTTCGAACGATCACTACGTAGACCGAGTAATATTCCTGACGTCGACACGTTGATTTCGTTCCTGGAACGAGAAATTACAGCTGACGAGATTACTCAAACCACCTCGGCGGGTGGACAGTCCAATATTCGAAAGCATGTGGGTAGTTCTACTACCACGATAAGAAGTAACTCGTCTATCGGGCCGACGACTACGCCGTCGGCAAGGCGTTCTATGCTCGCAGCTAACGCGGCCTCTGCTACAGAGCAAAATCACTCTAATATGTCCCCCACTAAGGCTAAAAATAAGTGTTTGCGGTGCGGTGAGCATCATGCGTTATCGAAGTGTTCTCAATTTCTTAATCTCTCCCCCGAAGAACGATACAAGTTTGTGCAAGGCAAAAATGTTTGTTATAATTGTTTGAATGTGGGGCATGACGTTAAACATTGCAATTCCAATTTTGTATGTCGTACATGTCATAAGCGACATCATAGTTTGATTCATTTTACTACACGGCCGCAATCACTTATAGTTACCGGCGAAACTGCGTCTCATAGTGATATCCCGCTCTCTCCTACGGAGAAGTGTGATAACGTAGTCGCTCCTACAGTCGAAACTGCTTGCGTACCGCCCGCTAATGAAGGGGCGCTTCATAACAATTGTGCGTCCAACGCTCCGTTAATGCGTAAAGGCACCGTGTTACTATCGACGGCGTTGATCGATGTATGCGTTGACAGTTCGAAGGTAGCGACGGTCCGTTGTATGGTAGATACTGGTAGTCAAGCGTCTTTTATTACCGAGGCGTGCGTACAACGTATTGGTTTATCGCGTAAAAATGTTACGATTCCGATTTTTGGTATTAGTGACACGGAACCTGTGATGCCTAAAGGTTTAATTTCGTGCATAATTAAGCCTAAGGGCAAACAAACTCCTGCTATTCCGGTAGATGCGTTAATTCTGACCGACTTAATGGCGAAAATGCCTGATGTTCAATTACCTTATGCAGGGTGGTCACATTTAAATAATTTGAATTTAGCCGATCCGAATTTTCATACACCCCAACCTGTTGAAATGTTACTAGGTGCAGATATACTATCTCACATCTTACTAGGTAACGTAATAACTGGTCCGCCGGGAACTCCTATCGCAATTGATAGTGTGTTAGGTTATTTATTATTGGGAAAACTTGATTTGGATCCTGTGGCCCCATCTTCACTCCAAGTATGTTTTACCTCGTTTGACAACGACAATCTTCAAAGATTTTGGGAGCTTGAGTCCTTCCCAGAAAAGCGGAGTTACACTCCCGATGAAAAATTATGTGAAACATTTTATCAAAAGACACATAGTCGAGACGATACAGGGCGATACGTGGTAGCCCTTCCTTTTAAGCCCGATGCCCCTTCTTTAGGTGAATCGCGGCCAACTGCATCAGCGCGTTTTCGAAAGCTTGAATATCGTTTGGAACGCAACCCACAGCTCAAGGCTGATTATCACGCGTGCCTCCAGGAGTACGTGGATCTGAACCACATGGAGCCCGTTGATGATCGGCCTTGCCCTGAGGCTTGCTACTACATTCCGCACCACTGCGTAGTTAAAGAGTCGAGTGCGACTACTCGCACGCGCGTCGTATTTGATGCTGGTTGTCGATCTTCTAGTGGTCATTCTCTTAACGACCTTCTACTTGTCGGTCCTAAGTTACACTTAGACATAGTAGATGTTTTATTAAAATTTCGTGTTCACTCCATCGCGCTCACGGCCGATATTAAGCAAATGTATAGAAACATTTTGGTTCGAGAGGAAGATAGGGATTTTCAGCGGATTCTTTGGCGTCAATCGCCCGATGAACCGCTTCGTGATTATCGTTTGCGTACGGTCACGTTTGGTGTTAATTCTTCGCCCTACTTGGCTCTTAGAACCATTCAACAACTGGCCCACGATGAGGCTGAAAGCTTCGGGCTCGCCTCCCCTGTTTTATTAAATGACGTTTTTGTCGATGACGTCGTCTCCGGGGCAGACTCGGAGTCCGAAGCTCTCGCTTTGCAACGCGAGCTCATAGGTATTTGTCGAACAGCTGGTTTTGAACTTCGCAAGTGGAACAGCAACTCGCCGGCGTTACTCGCTGCGGTACGTCCCCCAGATTCTCATGGTGAGCGGCCTGATAATGTTCCTTTCGCAGAAATGGAAAAGGACAAAGGAGTGAAGGTTCTAGGTCTTCAGTGGAACCCTGAGTCTGATGCGTTCAATTTCAAGGTGCATGTTACTACTGACAAGTGTACTAAGAGGGCCATTCTCTCAGAGGTGGCTAAGATCTACGATCCGCTCGGATTATTATCTCCAGTAACCTTGTATGCTAAACATTTAATTCAACTTCTTTGGATAGCCGACGTGGGCTGGGATGAGGCTCCCCCCGTCGATATCATTAATTCTTGGACAAGTTTTAAAAATGAACTTTCGTTAATATCACAGATTTCCTTTCCACGGCACATTTTCAATTATAATAATATTCAAAATATTCAGATTCATGGTTTCGCTGACGCATCTCAGATCGCGTATGCCGGTTGCGTTTATTTGCGCATTACCGATAAGGATGGCAATGTTCACACGTATCTTGTGATTGCTAAGACACGTGTAGCACCGCTTCGCGTACAACTTACCATTCCTCGACTTGAGTTAATGGCAGCATTATTATTATCGAAGCTTATTGAAAGGGTTATAGATACATATAGTTCCCGCATTCGTATAGATCAAGTTCACGCATGGTCCGATGCGTCGATTGTGTTAGCATGGCTCCGTTCGTCTCCGCACGAATGGAAAACCTTTGTGTCTAATCGCACCAGTGAGATTCTTTCCCGCGTGCCGGCGAGTTGCTGGCGCCACGTCCCATCAGCCGATAACCCGGCCGATGCGGCGTCACGTGGTCTTCTACCTGCTGCGCTAGTTCATCATGACTTGTGGTACCATGGCCCTCCATGGCTCCAACTAAGTACAGAATCCTGGCCGGTTCAAAGCCAGACAATACCTACGTGTGAAGAAAAACGAAACGTGACGGTCTCTTCTAACGCGACTAGGATTATTCCTACTACACAGGATGTTGATTTTATAACGCGATTTTCATCGCTAGGTAAACTTGTGCGTGTAACGGCATTAATATTTCGCTTCTATTTTAAATGTAAACGAATTAAACAAGTTTTTTCGAGTTATGTCTCGGTTCCGGAGTATAATCATTCTTTAAAACGCCTAATACAGGTAACTCAACACGTGGCCTTCGATAATGATATTAAGAGTATTGTAAAGAATCAAACGCCTTCGAGTCAATTACGACGTCTTACACCGTTTTTAGATAATGACAAGTTGTTACGTGTGGGTGGTCGAATTCACAAATCGTTTTTATCCTATGACTCTAAACACCAACTAATTTTACCAAAAAAACACCACCTTACTAATCTTATAATTGACGATACTCATGTAAATATGTTGCATGCCGGACCACAAGCTGTACAATACGCGCTCCTCCAACGTTATTGGATTCTGTCTTGCCGAGATATCGTTCGCCAACGTATACATCGATGCGTTCGTTGCTTCCGCGCGCGCCCGGTGTGTAATCAACCGCGCATGGGATCACTCCCCGCGGCAAGGTTACGTCCTGCGCGACCATTCATCAAGACGGCAGTGGATTATGCGGGTCCGTTTTATGTTCGCGCTAACAAAGTTCGTAATGCAAAGGTAATTAAATGTTACGTTGCGGTTTTCGTGTGTATGAGCGTTAAAGCTATACATCTTGAACTTGTTTCAGAGCTTTCTACAGAAGGGTTTTTAGCCGCCTTGCGACGTTTTATTTCTCGCCGGGGGTTGTGTACTGATATTTACTCGGACTGTGGAAAGAACTTTATAGGTTGTAATAATTATCTAAAAGAATTATATTCGTTTTTACGTAATGACTCGACACAAAATATTCTTAATGAGCAAACCCTTCAGCACGGAATTACTTGGCATTTTCAACCTCCGTACGCTAGTCACTTTGGTGGTTTATTTGAAGCCGGAGTTAAAAGTTTTAAACATCATTTAATTCGGGTAGTAGGTACCCGTATTCAAACGTATGACGAAATGCATACCCTTTTATGTCAGATAGAAGCCGTATTAAACTCGAGGCCTCTTTGCGCGCTTAGTTCGGCTTCTACCGACCCTGTGTCATTAACACCGTCTCACTTCTTAATTGGGGAACCTTTGACCGCGTTGCCTGATGTTTCCTTGGTAGACGAAAATCCCAATTGTCTTACACGTTGGCGTTGGGTACAACAATCTGTGCAGCACTTTTGGAAAAGGTGGAGTAAGGAATATCTTCACGGATTGCAACAGAAAAATAAATGGTTTGATGATCGCGGGTCTCTCCTTCAGGAAGGCACTATTGTTATAGTACGTGATGACCATCTCCCGCCCTTACAGTGGAAACTCGCGCGCATCCACGCTTTGCATCCGGGTTCTGATAATGTTGTTCGGGTAGTGACCTTGAAAAGTGGAAATACATTATTCAAGCGTCCTGTTGTTAAATTATGCCCTCTCCCATTAGATTAAATTAAGTAGCTTTCTCTTTAACCGAAGAAAGTCCTCTAGGTTAGTTTTATTTTATTGTTTTACCAGTTTAAGTTTAATGCTTTTTAAAGCACTTATGTACTTTAAGGTGAGCGGCATGTTCCGTACCGTAACTAAGTTTTATTAATTAAGGTGCAAGACAATACAATTTTATTTTAAATCTTATTGATTTATGTGCAATATTTTTAAAGCTGAACGTGTCCGCGCTTTTTCTATCGGAACGCATCCATATCAAGGGCGCTGCACTAGCGCCGCTTCCTGTCAGTGGTGATTTCGCATCATTACTTACTTCCTACATTTTCTCCACGCGGTGATAACCGCTTTCTTATGTGAAATTTTCTTAATAATATTAAGTTACATAAAACCAGCTCCATTAAGCTCGCCAAATTATATCTTGTGAAACCCATGGATTGCTAGTGTGATATTTATCATCAAGCCCTTTCACCTGGACAACCGGCCGGTTACTCTGGAGGCAAGGATAGAAAGGTGAGTGCACGTTTGGTGATATATTGCACAAGTAATATGGTGATTACTTACCCATCTCTTCTCATTCATTTACTTATATTTGCGTACTCGTAGTATAGTGATCCTACGACTACGTTTCGTAAATTAGCTCTAGCTCAGGCACCATAAATCATATAGTAATTATTGTTACCTTTCTGATTAGGTAATTTGTTTTAGAATTAAAGTAGTAAACATTGTTTCCACGAAAACGTTATAGATTTAGCGTAATCTGTGATATTATTTATACACAATTTCTTTTTTCAATGTTTCGTATTATTGCGCGGTAACCGCTGAATTGGCGTATTCGATGTATAAGAACGTCTTTTAGGTAATATTATACACTTTCAAATAATACCAGTAACAAAGAAATCGGTCCACTAGTTTTCAAATTACAGCGTAAAAACAAAAGTACAAATTCGCCAACTTTGATTACCCCTCCCCTCCTCCCTCCACCACTTTAGAACTTGACGACCGACAGTTCCACGTACAGGACACCAAGACGAATCCAACGGTATGAGTCGTTGCCATTTACAGGAATGACAGATAGAATTTTTTCATTTTGTACTGGAGCGAACCGGACTATAAAGCCTCTGTCACACACAGCGAATAGTCGCAGTGAATGCAATCGCTGCGACTAAAAATGAACACGGTTAGTATGGAATTCGCAGCGAATAGCCCTGTCACACTGAGCGAATACTCGCTGTGTGTGACCGAGGCCTTAGGGTGAGGCCAGACGAGCGTAATTTTTGAGTTGTGAGTCGCTCATTTTCGGTCACGCAATTTCTGTTTTATACAAAATACGTAACTCATGTTGAGTCGCTGTGTGAACGGAACAGGGGTTTTGTATGAAACCGAATGCAGCAGAAATTGCACAAATCTCTCATCGTGGGAAGTAAATAGAAGTAATGGGGAGACAATTTTTGGACACTATTGCAACGTTAACATGGTCCAAGAAAACAAGGTCTAACAAGAAGACCACGTGGCTGACACAAGCCATTTCTACGTCATATTGCCTATTCATCCTTGTCGAATGCGTGTAATAGACAAGGATGAACAGCGCAAAATGACTTAGGCTTGTGTCAGTCACGTGGTCTTCTTGTTAGACCATGAACGTTAAATACGACTCTTGACCGGCCATTCTGACGATCACAAGATGATGCAAGTATCTCTTACCGATCCCCTGATGTTGGGTAGCTTGGGCAGCTCTATCCGGCCGATCTCCCACACGAGCACCTTGCTCACGGGGTCGTACGAGTACTTGCCCTGGTTGGCCGTCAGAGAGCAGTTCAACACGCATTTCGGCATGCAGATCTCCAAACTCACATCTGGAAAAAAAGATAATATCTTCACTACATAGTAAAAAAAAAATTAAATTCGCTTTCTCTGTCCCTATGTCCCTATGTATGCTTAAATCTTTAAAACTACGCAACGGATATTGATGCGGTTTTTGTTATAGATTGAGTGATTCAAGAGGAAGGTTTATATGTATAATACATGCATAATATACTTAAGGATAACCCACAATAACCATTTTCCCGTGCGGACCCGGGGAGGGTCGCTAGTAAAGAATAAAAAGAAACCTGTTTTTATTAAGCTAAGTCGCAGAATAATTGACAAATGAGTGTGAGAGTGTAGGTACTCATTAACTTTTGCAACATATTGAACCAACTGGTAAACGCTGAATTGGGAGTTATTTCTTCAAGAACAAAAATTTATTTGACGCTACTTTTTATTAGTACACGCTAAGTTGAACACTTTGAACTTTGCATTGTTCTTAAAGCTTATTTACGCTGCAGCAACATTCTGCGGCTTGCGGCATTCCACACGTTGATAAATATATTCGTAAATAAATTTTACAGTTAATAAAAATTATTTTGCCACAATGTGCCTCGTCGTAAAATATGCTGCCGCATGCCGAAAGTACCGCAAATAATATTCTATTTGTAGCATAACACAAGATTTCACATGCGAAAATTATGTATCATGCCGCAGGCCACACAATGTTGCCCCGGCGTAAATAAGCCTTTAAATGTCTTTTAAATAATGAGCAGAATCGTGGTGTCAGTATTCCTTCCGGTCCATAAATGAAATTGCCTATATTGACATACAAGTCGTACAAATATCACCTTGATAATTTTACAAGAATTCAAATGCATGTAAACTTGAAATGAAAAGTTTAAGGATGAGGAAGGAAGCTATACCTCATTCAGCATCTGTAGCATGAAGTGCTATGACAAAAATTTGTCACACATTTATCTATCTAAATGCTGTGATTAAGCCGCCATGTTGAAATATCCTCCAGTTGAATGTAAGTATACGCAAAACAAAATGTCTGTCACGCTTCACGCCTGAAACCTAAATTCTAGATGCTAGTCCGGATGTTTAAAGAAACTAATGTTTACGAATATATCGATGAAGTGATTAGCATAGTGAAACTTACTCTCCAGCACTCTGCCCATGGTCTGTTTAGGGCCCACAGTCAGGTCCAGCCTCCCTTGGTCGCCGTTGGATTTAAGCGACAGGTTGTGCCGCACGTATATCGGGATCGCGACCACACTCTGCGACCCTATGTGGTACGACATAAGGCGAAAATTCCCGTCGGGGGGGATGAAGGAAAGTATTCTTTCAGACTAGAAAACACACAAAAATTTACCTAGATCATTCTTCTATAAAAAAATATTATATTTGTATTATTGTTCTCTATGCATTTTGTAACTGCACCTCTCCTCTTATTAAAAATATAAAATAAATAAAATCCCTTCGCAGGAATTCTACTCTATTTATATTTTATCTAATTGGCCTTTGTAATCGTCTAGGGTAGGATCCGTTCTACGCCTTGTGTGTCCCATTTTCTTTTAGATATCACAGTGTTTCCGTTCTCAATGCCTCTATTATAAACAGCGGGCTGAATTCTGTCTGATACCTGAACATCGTTATCCTAATAAGAACTACCAACGTCAGTTGTGAATAATATATGAAAGTTTATAAAATGGGTTGGGCAGGACCATCAACAAGAAAAGCCATTCATCAGTCGCTAGACTGCAAACCGCTCCCTCATCTTCTAATCCTTTATTTCGGTAAGCGTGTGCCAATACACTTACTATATGTCTCTAAATGGACAAAATTCCCAGTAAGTGTGTGCCAATACACTTACCAGTCGCAACAGCATCAACAATTGTAACTCAAACGCCTCTAGAATACTGTCGTATAGTCTCTCTAATGATACTGCTATTCATACAATATTCCTTTCACCGCACCGGGAATATCTGGTCTCGGAGGCTCAAATCCACTAAAACATACATAAATAGATATATATTTTTTCAAGTGAAAGAAAAGGGCAGGCCGTAGCCCGCCCTTACGAAGATCTCTATCCCAAAGGACAATGCCATCTGATCTCCCGGTGCGACCGAGGTCGATTGGTGCGGATTGTGAGTCCGATTGTTGCAGGGCTTACATGGCGAACCAATACCTGTTCGTTGCGACCGTAGTCGACAAGCTACCGAGGTAGGCGCTCGCAAAATGGTTTGGAACCATACGTATCAGGGCTTACAATGGAGTACAAAGCCTGAACGTTATAAGATGACCGCAGTCAACGAGCTAACTCACCACGGCAAACGCTTGTTACCTGTATAGGGAATATGATATAATTTGGGTATGTTTAAAGACCACACACGTCTAGCAATTATGGAAGCCAATCCAAGCTTTCCACCAAGGTGGGCCGCTAAGCGTTCGAGTAGGAGTTCATATAGAAATACAACCTCCTAGCTTCTTGAACGTCAGTCCATAGAGAGACGATAGCTGAGTAAGCCGGCCACTCTACCATACTGTAACGGCAACTGTATACGGGAACATCGTATAATAGATTCCGAAGAACCTAATGTTACTGCATGTTAAGATTAGCTATGCTTTTCCAACATCGCGTCACCTCTCCACAGCCATTCATTCTCAAAGCCTCTCCACAGACAATATGCCTTGGAGGAAGACTGGTGTACGTCTCCAATCCAGTATATAGGAATAACATGGAAGTCGTACATCGTCTAAGCTTCATCACAAACTAATGAATCAGCCAACTTCACATTCTCCGTGCAAACCCAAATACTTTGATTAATTGGAAACCTACGATAGTCCAGAAACACCTCGTCTTCAAGCGTCAGACAAGATGAAGTCTCTATCCGGCGTCGGCGTGATTTACTAAAGTTTTAGGGAAGTCTAAGCTTCCACCGCGGGCGACGATGTGTATAAAGTTTTTCCTAGAAATATTATATTTTGATGCGAGTCTATCTTTCGACCGACTTATACTCATCATGGTTGTAAGATAGGAATGACTTGCATACACCCAAACTCTAGCAATCGTGCACTTTCTATAATTATATACTAATGTCTGCCAACACCTGGGTCAAGCTCCAAACACCCATAGAAACTTATCTACCACCTTCTAAGCGTTTAGGACGTCGACAATCGTACTGAGACCGTAATCCCGACGAAAGACGCAAATTTCGCAAACAACGCCTAGCACTCTGAAAATAGCAAATTTTCACATGTTTTTGAGAGTTGAACTATTTCTAGCCCAATCCCAGAGCGTTTTCATACTTATCTTTTACTAAGTATTTTTCATGCTTTTCGACATCGGCCCTCGCTATGTGCTACTGACCGACGCGACGCTCTCACCACCATATACACGGACGATACGAAACGGAGGTGCGCGGCAAAAAATATAAAAACTTGCTCAAACTCATAATTTAGATAGTGTCGCTTATCCTGATTCCAAATCAGTAATCGAATTGTGCTATCTATTTTAGTTTAGAAGTTATTAAGGAATCGGCTGATTTCATTACAAGAACGTATTATAAAGCAGGGATCGGAACCGGTTTTTCATACACTTGTTAAATCACGCTAGTTCAAACCCTATCCGACTATAGCTCTAACTAAGATCACTAAGGGTAGGTTTAGTGCTGGGGGAACATAATATGCAAAGCAACCGGCAGCCCTGGCCTTCGCCTGCCGCAAAAACAATTACTTTAATAATTACAAAACCGATTGAAACCGGTTTCATTCCGTTCTTTATCAAAAACCGGGTAACCAGAATATTTTTGGTTTGTTTCATTAAGTTCCATCTATTGCCGGTTAATTGGGGAACGGAATTATATCTGTTTTTCGGACGATATTAACAGGGATATCAAAACCGGTTTCGATCCCTGTAATATAAAGTACTTAGGAAATTTCAGTTCAATACAGGAACGTATAAAGTAAAAAGGTAAATTTCCAAAATGTTTTCTATTTGTTACATTCGACCTGTATTGAACATATTTGATTATAATAAGCCCTTTACAACTTAGTTCTATGTATTTGAGATTAATTATTCGATTTTAGAGATTTTTAGGAAAAATTTATTATTGTGCTTTCTACGCTAAGGAAAGACCTCCAAAACATTTCATTGTCTTTTTAGGCTAGGGGCGGGTCGGTACAATTTCTAAAGCATTGATCAGATTATAATGAAACTTTGGAGAGTTTTGAGGACGCCCAGAAGCATTCAGGAAAATAAAAAACATTATTATTAATTCTGTGTTGGGACGAAGTGTTAGCTAGGTATTTAATAAAAGGAGAGAAAATCTATTACATACCTCCCACCGTTTAAACCGGACACAAGGATGAAATGATACATCGTCGAACAGTCGCGGGTTTACAAAAGTTAACGTCAGATCTGGCATTCCACTCAACTTAATACAGCAGTCGATCTGAAAACGTAGACATTCTAGTCAATATTTATATAAATACAGATCAGTATCTACTCAAAAGATTATTTCAGCCCAATGTAACCATACTTTACTCCTTACTGTGTGTTTACATTCGTACTAATATAAAAAACGATGAATATTTTTTTAAACTAAGCAACAGATTGACCAAATTTTTTGGAGTGGCTTAGGCTACTTTTTACCGAATGAAAATATTTTATTCCCGCGGGAAAGGTCAAAAAACAGTGCGGGCGTAACCTTGGGTGGACAGCTTGTAATAAATAGATATTTCTGTTATAACCAAGCCAAGGCATATTACGGCGTAACATTCGTCAGATTTTCATAAAATCGTATGATTAACAATTGTAAATGTAAGTTAAGACTAGCTTTCCGCCGCGGCTCCGCCCGCGTTAACAGTTTTCCCGTGGGAGGGTGAATGTAGCTTTCTAATGGTGAAAGAATTTTTGAAATCGGTTCAGTAGTTTTGGAGTTTATTCGTTACAAACATACACACACAAAAGTAGGTACAAATCTTTCCACTTTATAATAATAGTATGATTATATCATAACGTAATACATACGTAGCCCTGTATTTCAGCAGAAACAGTAGCTCCGCTCTTGTCGATGATAGCGTCTACCTCTTCAATGACATCAAAGTAGGCTTCATTGTTGGCATACTTCACGCCCGACCGGCGCCAGGGCACGTTCGACAACTGCCCTGATGGAAGGGTTGAGGACACACTGAAAAAAAAAAAACATTTTTTTATTGTACCACAGAATAAATAATAGTGATTGTACTATAAATTCTTTGGCTTTGACTGCTGTAAACGTAGTCGAATTTAACTGATCTATCCTAATATTTTACCATAGAAGTTTTATCTCTATCTTTCTATCATAGAACAGACCTTGAGGAAGGGTTTAAGCTACCTTTTACCGCGGGAAAATTGCTCATTTCCACGGGAAAACTATTAACATAAGCGGAGCCGCAGCGAAAAGCTAGTTCCTTTTAAAGCTTTTTACGCGAAAGCAAAAACACAGTCTTAAATAAATGTATGAAATGTGATGTTTGCATCCATACAGAAATTTTCTACAAGTCTTATTGATCCAAATACAGAAAATTGCATTAACATTCACTTACTTGGATTTTCCAGTGACAGTATTGGTAATAGTTCTAAATATATTTGGGGGTTTGATCAGTTCCTTCAAAATATTACTCTCTGTAGCCAGTGGAAAACCATTGTCCAACATTTCATCTAAAAGCTGTAAAGATTAAGCAGTCATTTATTGAACATAATTTATTGAACATTTTGGTAGTAAAGTGAATGAATAGCAATCACTATAAAATACAGCAACTAGATGATAGAATAAAAGAAATCTTTTATATTTTTACTGAGTGAAGTGCAGTGAAATTTTTTACCTAAATAAAATTAAAACTCCAGAACTAAAAATAAATGTAAAATGGTCTTTCAGATGCCAACAGTTATTTTACAATTTTAACCAATTGTTTTTTTATATAAACTATTATATTATAGACTTTTATTATTATACATACATACATCCTTACCTCATAAACAACTACATAATTTTCCTTTATCACACTTTCTGTGCAGTCTGAGAAATAGTCCTGGAAAAAAAACAGCCGAGTAAAATTTTAATAAGATTATTGGTGTAGTGTATGAATATATAATGTAAATAATCTAATGATAAAAATGTATGATAATAAAATAATATTATTATTAATAAAAATAACAATATTATAATAATATTTACATTATGTGATTCTGTGCTTCGGAAGGCACATAAAGCCATTGGTTCCCGCTACTATCTATAGACGTAGTCATTTTAGGAGCCATATCGGAAGCCTAAAGGGGTTTTATAATTCCGACACCAGGGTTTGTGAAGTAGATTAACCTCGATACCCAAACAATAAGCAAGCAAGCGCAACCAATGTATAAACTTTATATTATGTATTTTATTTGTTTATGTAAACAGTTTGTAAAAATAAAACCAACCTGGAATGTTTCAACGACCCTGTGCAAAAATTCAATGACAAAGAGAGGAGCAACCTCTTGCTTGCAGACAGCTACTAGCGCCACTCCTCGGCTCTGGATGGAGATGAGGTAGTGGTGAGGAGCTGCCAGCACTGGAGGCACGTCCTAAAACAAATATATTAATCATAAGTACATAAATTCATAGATAGCTCAACCTTGTGTAGTACTTCTTAAATGTAATGCTTACATATTTATGTTCTTTAAACACAGAAATAATCTAAGTGTAGATTATGAACTCATTTGCCTTTGTGTTGGCACTTTGGCACCGTTAGTTTCTAATAGCTTGTTTTGTGAAATTGAGCTATCATGCTACAGGACTTACAGGTAAATGGTAAATGACACATTTGTATATTGAATTGTAAGTATTGTAAGAAGTATCTTTTATTTTATAAAGAAATTAAATTTATAAAAAATTAAATTTTATAAAGATTTTTCATTTTATTTATTTATTTTATTTTATTATTTATTGCACACAGAACATTTTACAATAAATATTATAATTTTTATCTTGTTTATTGTAACAGAATAATAAGGTGAACGCACTGGACCAGCATGGTCAACTGAGGCCTATTCACCCTGATTTCAGAGAAGCCTCAAGCCCCTTGGTGTAATGTGAACACAAACTTGTGCCAAGATTAGGGAATTGTTATTAATAGGTATTATAAAATCCCAATCCAATAAACAACATACTTACTACATTTTTATGTTACTTATCATGAATTTATTACTTACATTGGGTGATGCTCGCTGCGCTTCTAAATAGTAATCACATACTGATCGTGGTATAACACTCCTCCAATGTTTTTCGAGAAACACATCCCTATAACAATAAATCACTTTAGTATGAAAATATAATGTACCTACAACCCGGGCGCGATAACTTGACACCTGGCTCAAATTACGTTTGTCTATAGAACTGCGGGCATAAAAGATTTTTTAAGAAATGCAATCAATCAACTTGTAGAATTCCGCAGTATGACGAGGTTTGAAATTAAAAGTTTTACCTGACTATTACTGATTTATAATTATTACCTACTTAATACTTAATAATTTTCGAGCCAGGTGTCAAGTTATTGCGCCCGGGTTGTATTTCAAAATAACGTTCGCAAAAAATATTACTTGATCATACAAATAAATTATTACAGCCAAAACTGAGCTTAATTTAGAGAGCCAACTAAAGTAATTTGAATGCGTGTTTTAATGATGATCTATAGTAATAAAAGCATTGTTGCTTACCCAGAAGGATTTATAATGAATAAACTATGAATCATTTTAGCTTATAGAAGTCTGGCTAACTTAAAATAAATAAGTTTTCTTGTGAAAGTACACAAACCGTAGGACAAACGAATGGATGTTAAAATGAAACTGACAATGACAAGTACTGACTGACAACGTTTTTTTTTTTTTTTTTTTTTTTTTTAAATTTTTCTGGCCTGGATCCAAGTCCTTTCAGCCGTGACTGACAACGATAACACCTGTGTTGCCAGTAGCCGAACTTACTAGAGCCAAAAAACAGAAAGACAGCCATTAAAACAATCATAATTGACTAGAATAAAAAGGGTCATAAATTATATTTAAAATGTATTATATTTTGTATAATAGTAATGTATTATAATGGGTAGCAATAAAACGAGTAATCTGGGGGCGGGCACGCACGGGACGGAACGGTGTGCCCCCGCCAAGTCGAGCGCGAAGCAACACTGCCGTACCATCCTTTAAAGCCGCACTACACTCTCCACAAAACTAGACGAGACGAGACATGGCCAATACGAGGGACGCACTTATGCGCAAGAGTGAGCGCAGTGTATTTGCATCTCATTCTAACGCATAACCGCGTCTCTTTCGGTTCTCGGGTTTTGTCAAGAGTGTAGTGCCAGCTTTACGGGAACCATTTCGCCGCATTCCTCTGGATCATCTCTGGATAAGACCAGAACCCCAGAACCAGTGCCAGAACACAGTTTTCGTCATCCACTAAGCTATGATTACATACTAAAAATCCAAAATATCAAGTCTGTAGTTCCGAAGTTAAGCGAAAGCAAAGTTTCGCATTTTCGACACTCACTCAGCCAGTGACCTTCGTGACCTTTTTGAGGTCAATGACCTTTCAGGGTCGCAACCCCACAGTGGGGCCAATGGTTTGAACCCCCATATAAAATTTCTAGGTCCTAGCTCCATAGTAAAATTTCTAAAATTTTAAGTCCCAGCTCCATAGTACCCCCTTCGCTACACCCCCTACGGTTTTCTGGGATGCACTCGGGATAATCTATAAGAAGGGTAAAACGATCAATGGCGTATATTATGCCAATTTAATCAAATTTTACCTAAAAAACGACCGCATTTGGCTAAGATGAAAATCCTCTTCCACCAAGACAACGCACGAGTGCACACCTGCGCGATTGCCATGGCCAAATTCCACGAGTTGCAATTATTATTATGAGTTGCTATCTCACTGGTGGTGGGTGAAAATCACCAGATTTGGCCCCTTGTTACCACTACCAGTAATAAGCCTGCTTTCTATTATGTATGCTAACTTTTCAATCTAGGGTAGGTTTTGAGGTAACTTTTCAAGGTAGGGTAATCTATTAGATAAATCTTTGTTTCTTTTTGCTACTATTAGAGTATACACAATACATACTTTTTGTATGTTAACTTTGTTGCATTGCTAGGGAAAATGGGACGAAAAGCTAAAAAAAATAATTATATCAGATGTAAGTTTTGAAGTTGAATCACAGTTGAATCCCTGTTTATTTTCATACCCTATAGACAAAGTTTAAAGTTTAGTTTTAGTTAAAAGTTTTTAATTGATTATTTTTATTTAGTTCAACTAAGTTGCTCAGCTAGGGGAAAGGGTTTCTCATAGAACATAAAAATACATTCAAACAGGAGGATTATAGCTTGAACCACAAAAGTTTTCTAGTGTAACTGAAAGGCTATTCATTTTTTTTCATATACCTATGAAGAAATAAAAAGAAGGGAATTATTTGGAATAAAAGAAAAGATTATTTTCTTACTTTTTTTATTGAGTCTGTCTCTTAATAATTAACGGTTGGATTTAGCAACACGTTCCAACTCATCCTTCTTCTTAATGGCATAGGAGTTAGAAGATCCCTTTGCAGCATTGATCAGTTCATCAGCTACACACTCAGCGATCGTCTTAATGTTCCTGAATGCAGCCTCACGAGCACCAGTGCAGAGCAACCAAATGGCCTGATTGACTCGTCTCAAAGGTGACACATCCACAGCTTGACGACGTACTGTACCAGCACGTCCGATCCTAGTGGAGTCCTCACGAGGACCAGAGTTGATGATGGCTGTCACAAGAACTTGCAATGGGTTCTCACCAGTCAGCAGGTGGATTATTTCGAATGCGTGCTTGACAATCCTGACTGCCATCAATTTCTTGCCATTATTACGACCATGCATCATCAGAGAGTTGGTCAAACGCTCAACAATTGGGCACTGCGCTTTGCGGAATCGCTTGTGTGCGTACCTTCCAGCGGAGTGAGGCAGGTATTTAGCGTACTTCTCCTTGACGGAAATGTAGTCCTGAAGAGACATGTCCGATACTTGGACGTCATAGCAGCTCCATCTCCCGAAAAGTTTGATTTCAGGAATGTCGGCCGCCAGAGGAAGCGGCATGGGGTCAACAACAGGCACGCTGCCGACATCCATATTTTCTACGTAGTCGTTATCTGCCATAGCTCTTACCTAAAAGCAAACCACAAAGCACTTAATAAACAGCTACAGTGAGATGAACTGTTGCAAAATAATTGCCTAAAACACTTACTTTTCTATTTCAGAAATAGAAATTATAACCTCGTGCTGTCAGAACACGAGAAAAAGGAAGTTGCCATGCCACATTTGACATTACAACATGCGTTACGTTGGTACTCCTGTTTCCGTTTTAGTGGTGTACTACATGAATGAACTATAGATTTGCACCGGAAAACTGACGTTCCCATTTCATGGGAATCAGATAAGTAATAAGATTGATCAAATTAAAATGTAATTGACATGGACAAAATCATACACAAAAGCATTTATCGCTCTTTTTCTTTACGCAATACTGCTTGCCTTGCCTGCCTGTCATTCATTCAACCAAAAAGGAGATTATCATTTTTACCGGTTCTTAGATAAGAAAAATTAAATCGGATTTTAATGGATAAATAAATGTTTTTTTTTATAATTTTTGTTATGGGGAACAGGCAAAGACATTAAATCATACAGCCGTCGTCTTTAGTATGTTTAGGTCTTCAGTATTTTCATTTCTTTTCAATGAATATTATAAATCGTCTTTAGGAAGTATTGTATTCTTTTTACGTGTGTGTGGGAGGCCTAGCCGGTGGGTGTGGTGTGGTGGGTGTGTGGTCCTTTCATTTCAATGACATCGGAATTTAACGCCCATTTTTCTCGTTAGCGGCGCATCATGAATGTTATGCATGTATGCATGATCGTACTAATTCCACTATATTTCAACAAAAATAACCGTAAAAAAACAATTTTAGAAAGGAAGAAGCAAACAAGTCGATTCTCGGCTATATAGATTAGCTTAGATCCTTTGCCTTTTCCTATGAAAATCACTACATAGTATAAAATAAAGTCGCTTTCTCTGTCCCTATGTCCCTATGTCCCTCCCTTTGTACGCTTAAATCTTTAAAACTACGCAACGGATTTTGATGCGGTTTTTTTTAATAGATAGAGTGATTCAAGAGGAAGTTTTATATGTATAATACATGCATAATATACTGAAGGATAACCCACAATAACCATTTTCCCGTGCGGAGCCGGGGCGGGTCGCTAGTAAAATATAAATTAAAGCCTGACCAAAGAAATAAGAAACCTGCTCTGGGGGCGCCACGTGTATATTTTTACGACTATGACAACAATTTCCGTTATAAAATTAGTTCCATTGAAATTCCGCAATATGGCGAGGTGTCATATTTCTTTGGTCGGGCTTTAACAAGTTGAGCGCCTGAATGACTTGGATGCTAGAATCACAGTATAAATATAGTGATGTACTGAATCCAGAAAATACCGGAAAAAAAACAAGACAGACACACTGTCATGCTGTCAGTCAGTCAGACTGACAGACGACGCGACGGTCAAACAAAGTTGAAATGCTGTTTTTGAAAAGTTGTGTTGTGTGATTTTTTTATTGCGGTTTCCACTTTATTTGTGTAGTATCTTATCTTATCATATTTTCCCGCAGAGGTAGGTAGGTACGTTGATATAAAAATAATCTTCTATTTCTTTTCTTCACCGGTCGCCTGAACAAGTTATCTCCAGCTTTGATAAGGAGGTTATATTGGTTATTTTCACCTTTGATCTTTATCATGGCTGCTCTGAACAAGTGCAAAAATTTGAAATTATTCTCTATTATTACACGTAAATACTATCCACAAATAAATACAAAAAGGAATTTGAACCTTCAAGAATACCACAGCAAAGATCTGCTCCGCAAGCACCAAGTTTCTATTCAAGACTTTCGCGTTCTTGATACGAGTTTGAACCCAAAAAAATTATCTGATTTCAAAGCTGACGAGTATGTCATAAAAGCTCAAATATTAGCAGGTGGTCGTGGTAAAGGACATTTTGATAATGGATTTAAAGGAGGCGTCCACCTGACCAAAAACCCTGATGAAATCATGAGTTTAGCAAAGAATATGCTTGGTCATAAACTCATTACCAAGCAAACTCCGAAACAAGGTCTTTTGGTTGACAAAGTGATGGTAGCAGAAAGTGTGAATATTAAAAGAGAGACATATTTAAGTATAATAATGGAGAGGAGTTACAATGGAGCAGCTTTAGTTGCATCTCCAGCAGGAGGCATGGATATTGAGGCAGTTGCGGAGGAAACTCCTCACTTATTGAAGACTGTGCCCATAGATATCTATGAAGGTGTTACGGACAAGATAGCTAATGACATTGCAGAATTCCTAGAGTTTAAAGGTCCTTTGAAGAAAAAGTGTGCTGAAGAAGTTAAGAAAATATGGCAATTATTTTTACAGGTAATTTAATAATAATAATTATTATTATATTTATTACAGGTAATTAAGATACATAAAAAAAAAATATTTTTGCTATTGATAGGCTGGTGGAAGATTTTTCCAAGTGAGACTTAAATTTAGACTAATCCCCCGTACCCGATGACCCATCTAGGTTGTCTGGAGAATCGCAATATTTTTTTTTACTTTTAGGTAGATGCAACTCAAATAGAAATAAATCCTCTAGTGGAAACAGATGATGGCCGTGTCATAGCTGTTGATGCTAAAATAAATTTTGATGACAATGCTGAATTCAGGCAAAAGGAAATATTTGCTCTTGATGATGTTTCTACTACTGACCCTCGAGAAGTAAGTGCTCCCAGAAAGATAATATATTTGTTATAGAGATTATAGTTAACCTCCTTGATAGGAGTGTTGTTTTTCTTCCAGATAAGAACTTTTATTATGAAACAATAACTAATAATTTCTTCAGCCAGATTTAATAGTAAAGTTATTTATGTGGATTTCATAATTATACTTAAAGTTAAGGGTCATCATAAGTTTAGGATGTCTGGTAGAAATTGCTACTCAACAATAAGATTGTCCACATGTACAATATCCTTTTTGCAAACTATCCTGACCTTTTTTTTCTATTCTATTGTATTTAAATGCAATGGTCCTACCCTAAAACTTAGTTATCTTGTATTGTAGCAAAACATACTGACTGTTTATTAAACCTTTGTCATTATAAAAATTTGTTTTCATGTTTTTAGCAAGAAGCAGCAAAGCTCAACCTCTCCTATATTGACATGGATGGCAGTATTGGATGCATGGTGAATGGTGCAGGTTTAGCCATGGCTACCATGGACTTAATCAACTTGCGAGGAGGCAAACCTGCTAACTTCCTAGATATGGGAGGTGGTGTGGGAAAATCACAAGTTTCAGCAGCTTTAAGGATTCTAGAATCTGACCCCAAAGTGAAGACTATATTTGTTAATGTTTTTGGAGGTTTGTATTGTATTTTTTCATTACAATATAATTATATAATTAGGTAGGTAATCCTATTATTCTCACTTGTAAGTAGGTAAGTGTAAGTATGTATGTATGTTTTACAAATCTTCTCCAGCTTGCAAGATTTGTTTTGTCAAGATTGCTAATTGTCATATGAATTTTTAATTTGGTATGTTTATCATTCTAATAAAGTAAAGACACTGCAATATACCTCTTCAATTACTTTAAAACTTATTTAAACTTAGTTGTGGTTTACAGGCATTGTGGACTGCAACACAATCGCGAATGGCCTGATAGCTGCTTGTAAAGAAAAACTTCCACGGATACCTTTAGTAATAAGATTAGAGGGCACTAACTCTGCGGCTGCTTTAAAGAGCCTTCAGGAGTCTGGTCTTCCATTTTATATCATCAACAATGCTGATGAAGCAGCAAAGAAAGCTGTGGAGTTGGCTCAAGATACTGCTGAAAGAAAGGCAGTGTAAGTTTTTTTGGGATTATTTTTTTATTTTTTTGCATTCATTTGGGTGCTAAATTCCACAAATAATATAATAGAATAAATGACTGGAATCGGATAATTCACGCGTGCTCCGTAAGACTACAGTAGCTGGTACAGTCAAAAGCAAGCTAAGCTGAACACTTTGGACTTTGCACCGTTCTTATGTCCTTTGAATAAGAAGTGGTTATCGCGGTGCGCATGTTCAGTTTACCTTGCACTTACTGTACAGTAAATAATACACTCATAAAAATATGTATAGACAGTTTCTGTCTGCTCTGAGTTTCTCAGTATATCGGGATTATGGCTGTTGCAGTTGAAAAGTTTGTAAATAAGTCCGAAAATCGTTATTTACTCAATGACTAAGATTAATTTCACTGAAGTTGGTTTGACAGATAATAAAGTTGAAATTGAAACATTGTACGTAATTTTCTTTTTTTTAATCTTAAATAATATTTACATAGATTGCATTAAACCAAAGTAAGACTGAAGTAGCTGCTGCTACGTGACAATGATTTAGTTAAAAAATTAACACACGAATTTATATCCAAATTACATTTTAATGTTTTCAGAATTTGTATAGTTTGTTTTTTAGTTGTAAGATTGATCATTATTATAATAAAGTTAAAAATATATTTGTTTTTGTTTTACTATCTTCGTTTAAAGTAAATATTTTCTACATACTAATAAATTAAGCTATTATTCTTGCCTTACTTTACAACATAGTTAGATTCGTCCAATTTTACGATGCCTAACGGTTGACCGTGTAGCTACCTAGCTAGATAATGTCAAACAAATGTAATAGGTAGAAGTCCATCCATGCCCGACTTCTGTATGTATACTATACAATCTCGTTTTATTAATTAAAAAGTTACTCTGTGTATAAAACTCAACCAGAAAATCTAAAAACCTGTTCCGGGAGCGCCACATGTTCTTTGTTGCATGCAGAGTTTTTATTTTTTTGGTCAAACTTCACACCTGCAGCACTACTACGTAAGCTACTTTACAATAAAACAGTCTAAAAAAAACAGAAATACTATATTTTAACAGTAACGCAGAATTTGTAAATAAAAAAATTTGGATAGCTTCGTTTATGCTCTGAAGAAGTTGCGGCGGCCGGGCGTGGGCGCGTCCGTGTTGTTCTGGGAGCCGATGTTGGCCTGGATCTCCTCCACGGCCGGCAGGTGCGCCAGCTTGCCGCGCGCCGCGATGCTGGGCCGCGAGCTCAGCATGCGCTGGGCCACTCGCACTATATCCTCCACAGACACTTTCTCTGAAAAACAAATCTATCGTCAAGTACCTACTTGTTTTTATTTCAGAATTCAAATTCAAAAAGTGTTTATTCGAAATAAGATTATAAAGCCTGACCAAAGAAATATGAAACCTGCTCTGGGGGCGCCACGTGTATATTTTTACGACTATGGCAACAATTTCCCTTATAAAATTAGTTCCATTGAAATTCCGCAATATGGCGAGATTTCTTATTTCTTTGGTCGGGCTTTACAAATCACTTTTCGACATTGAGGCGAGTTCACGATTTGGCTGTCTTCTGTGGAGAAGAACTCGCCGGAATTTATTTTATTATTTATTGCACACAAACATTTTTCAAATACAGGTATTAAAAAAGTAGACACAACAGGCACAGCTTATCTCTCGCGAAATGTCTTCCAGCTGGCCCACTTGTGTAAATGTGTTATGGAATGATTTATTGTTACCAAGAATTATTAGTACCTTTATAATTTTATTGTATATTTTGCTATACCCTAACAGGGTGCATGTACCCTAACCCACCTAACTGCCCTTTTCTTTACATTGACACCTGTTATATTGCTCGATCGAGACTGTGCTATTTTTACTGACATTAAAAAAACTTGGATTTGTTCCTGAATTAGGATAGAATAGTCAAACAAACCAATTTCTGAAATGAAGAATGAGGGAGGCTTCCTCTTCCCCGTGGCGAGCACCTGCCGGCCGATGTCCTCGAACACCACCGGCCGCGCCTCCAGGTTCATCAGCAACATCGACTGGAGCTGAGTTTTGGCCCTCTGGAAAAGGAATAAAAAAATATTTAATTAAATTATGGACATGCTCACACTACCGACTTTTCCTTGAAGTCAGTAAGGTCTCTTCTAATTAATTCCTTCAAAGGTTGTTCTAAAATTCTACGACATATCACACACCATTCCCCTTCATGCGCAATCACTCACATAAACAAAAGTGGCCTTAACGTTTCAAATTAATTATTTAACGTCACACGTCTGTATGTGGGTCACGGATTGACATTCGTGTTCCAAATTTCAACTCGATCGGTCCAGTAGTTTTAGAGGAAATAAAGAAAGACACCTGAGTGATCTTATAGGGGTTTCGTTTTTAGTTTTAGAGGTACGGAACCCTAAAAATATTTACAAACTCCGCCTAATAATTTAAGGACCTATATTTTAATAAATCCTTGAAACTATGGGTGTCATTATCGTATGAGGCGACTCAATGTATGTGTCGTAGGCAACTGGTTAAAATAGCCGTTCAATCAAACAGCTAGCCCTTTGACTGAACATCGCCATTCAATCACACGTCTAGCTTCTTAGTTGAATATTTGAGGCGCTCAACATTGATATACAATAAACATAGATACACAAACGCCGCTCAAAAAACGGCACACACTGGTCCCAAAGTAAAAAAAATGGGACATTAAGGATTTTCGGATCGGATCAGGCTGATTTTTTTTTTGTAGACAGCTGATGCAATTACAAGTCACTTTTATAGATGTCGTTTTTTTCAAATATGCCGTATCTACAGAGATAAAAAATATATAATTTTTTTTTGTATGGACGAAATCGTAATTTTGTCATTTTCTTCCAAGATTCAAACGTATTCAAAATAAATCATAGCACATCTTATAGAGGGACTCTTGTCGTACATTTTTGTCATAGACACTCAACTGCGATCTTTGCGGGTTTAGGAGCTACAGGCACTTTATATTTTTTGGTCAGTGGATGAGGCTGATTTATTTTTTGTAGACAGCTGATGCAATTACAAGTAACTTTTATAGATGTTGTTTTTTTCAACTATGCCGTATCTACAGAGATAAAAAATATATATTCTTTTTTTGTAAGGTCGAAATCGTAGTTTTGTCATTTTCTTCCAAGATTCAAACGTATTCAAAATAAATCATAGCACATCTTATAGAGGGACTCTTGTCGTACATTTTTGTCATAGACACTCAACTGCGATCTTTGCGGGTTTAGGAGCTACAGGCACTTTATATTTTTTGGTCAGTGGATGAGGCTGATTTATTTTTTGTAGACAGCTGATGCAATTACAAGTAACTTTTATAGATGTTGTTTTTTTCGAATATGCCTTATCTACAGAGATAAAAAAAGCGCTGAATAACAAAACAGAGCCCAATTCCAAGTAAAGAGGTTATTAGGCAATGAGTCATTACCAAACAATGTTTGCAAACTGGATGAGTCATAAAATAATTTACCTGCAACTACATGTTTTGAGATTTCTACTTTAATTTGTTTAGTTTAATTTAAAAAAAAATAGTATATAGGTTTTTTTATGAAAAAGACAGTTACTTGTCAATAAAGAAAACATTATTATTTGTCTTTCCTTAACAATATTTATTAAAGTCCATATGAAATACTCGAAAATGAATTATACAAAACAATAAAAACTAAAGTACCTGTAGCTCATAAAGGCGCAAAAATCGCAGTTGAGTGTCTATGACAAAAATGTACGACAAGAGTCCCTCTATCCTATCCTTAACGAGAATTAAGATTTCTTTCATACACATTTTTTTAAATATTTTTTTATCTCTGTAGATAAGGCATATTCGAAAAAAAACAACATCTATAAAAGTTACTTGTAATTGCATCAGCTGTCTACAAAAAATAAATCAGCCTCATCCACTGACCAAAAAATATAAAGTGCCTGTAGCTCCTAAACCCGCAAAGATCGCAGTTGAGTGTCAATGACAAAAATGTACGACAAGAGTCCCTCTATAAGATGTGCTATGATTTATTTTGAATACGTTTGAATCTTGGAAGAAAATGACAAAACTACGATTTCGTCCTTACAAAAAAAGAATATATATTTTTTATCTCTGTAGATACGGCATATTTGAAAAAAACAACATCTATAAAAGTTACTTGTAATTGCATCAGCTGTCTACAAAAAATAAATCAGCCTCATCCACTGACCAAAAAATATAAAGTGCCTGTAGCTCCTAAACCCGCAAAGATCGCAGTTGAGTGTCTATGACAAAAATGTACGACAAGAGTCCCTCTATAAGATGTGCTATGATTTATTTTGAATACGTTTGAATCTTGGAAGAAAATGACAAAATTACGATTTCGTCCATACAAAAAAAAATTTATATATTTTTTATCTCTGTAGATACGGCATATTTGAAAAAAACGACATCTATAAAAGTGACTTGTAATTGCATCAGCTGTCTACAAAAAAAAAATCAGCCTGATCCTATCCGAAAATCCTTAATGTCCCATTTTTTTTACTTTGGGACCAGTGTGCGGCACCGGCAAAGGAAGGCCATAATCTAACGTGTGGCCTTGGGTGGCCTTGCTTCTGCCTCAGTCGCTTAATGGCCGCGCACCGGCGCAAACGTCTGACTATTCATCTAGAATATTCGATACTATAGTGGCCAGCACATGCGGTTGGACACTCGCACTACGAAATTCACACCTACCGCTACGGAATACGCTCTCAAGGTCATAAAGTCCAGCCGCATGGGCTGGCTACTGTACATAATTTCTGCTAAAACGCCATCTAATGTCAAATAGAAATACTTCTTACAAAGAAAATACAGGACCGTATTAGGACAACAATAAATTTAACGCGGGTGATAGATAAAGCTTTTTGAAACTGATAATAATAGTAATATAGTAGGTATGTAAACCGTTTTAGTATGTAAACCAATGGTAATTCAAATGAAAAACGTTTTTTTAATCATACAGCCTGTTAGTTTTTTAAAGATTTCACATTCAATTTGCATGAGCCCAAATACGGCCGATTTATTATTACAATCACGTCGTGTGGCCCTTAGTAGTTAGCCTTCCTCAGGTCCTTAGTGCTTTAGTGACGCAAAAAACATTATTTTCTTATTTTGATATCTAAACCATACGTGACGCTACTTTGTAAGAATGATTGGCATTTGAACATGGTAAAAATGGAAATGGAAAAATATGGAAAAATAAATAATAATTTCAGCTAATATACCATAGATACCTTAGCAATAAGGCCGCCTTTTGACTCCTGTATGTATTTTTAATTTGTTATTTTGTATTTTTTTGGTGTCAATAAAGTATTTTGTATTGTATTGTATTGTATAGATCAAAGATCAACTGAAGCGCGACTTTCTCCCACCTCTCTGGCTAGATCAACTGATCAAAGAAAAAATATTAAAAAAAAACTAGTAATAGACAGGCACAAAAACGTTAAATATATAGAAATACAAAAAGTCTGTTGTTTGGTTTCAGATAAAGTAATGCTGCCAAAATAAATACTAACCTGCTCTATTATTATTTTAATTGTAAAACTTAAATCTTTACTTAAATATAAAAGCCTTGACCAGAAAAAAGAAGGCCTGCGATGGGGGCGGGCGACCATTTCTCAACCACTTATGGTTTAGATATCAAAATAAGAAATGTTTTTTGCGTCACTAAAGGCCTAAGGACCTGAGGAAGGCTGATTACTAAGGGCCACACGACGTGATTGTAATTATTTATTTCGCCATCTAGTGAAGAATTGCAAAACTTTTTCCGATTACAGATCAGGTGAACTTCAATAGGTTGCCTTTAAAATTCAACTACTCGCTACTAGAGGGCTGGCATGCAAAAAACACTCGCTTGTGTGGCAAAATCATACTTTATTGTAATGTGCTAGAGTCCATATTGATATAATTTATTATTCAAATTATGTTCTTTCATTACTGGAAACCGTACATGTTGATATCTTTAGCGGAAGAAGGTAATTTGTCAGTAATTTGCACAAATAGATTTGTTCAATATTATCTAAGCATTAAAGTCTAAATTAAAAATTAAGTCAACAACTCAAAGGCTATTTTGCACATAGTTTCAACGGTACAATATCTGTATAGGCATGTATATGTCCATAGTTGACGCGGTGCCGTGTTTGGCGTTAGATTTTGTATGAGATCGTGTATCTATGTTTATTGTATATCAATGGCGCTCAAACATTCAACATTACAGCTGACTCAAAAGCCGCCTTTTAATTGAATTAGTTCAGCTTACCACCGCGACGGCGCTAGGTGTGTTTTGTTTTCAATATGGCGTCAACTTACCTGTGTTTTTGATTGTTTCAAGATATTTTTCGGAAAGAAAGTAGTAAATATAGGTGCGTTACTAGTGTTGAAGAGCCAGAAATTATGGAGGCACATACGAGTGATAAGAGTGAATTAAAATTTTAAAAGTTATACGAAGAGAAATCACAGGATTATGAAATGCATCACCAAGGTATTTGAAGTTATTAAAGAACGCTAGGGTGTCCATGACTAACACGGAATGCAGGACTTCTATGTCTTATTGTTGGATATCAAAATACGATTTAATGACAACTGGCAGTAAAGAATATCTTATTTTAAAAAGAAAGAGTACTGATGATCCTGTGATACGCATTGTACCCCGAAAAGAGTATTTCACCATGCTAAATACTATTCATAAAGATTATGGACATGGAGGCAGAGACAAGATGGTGTATAATATTAAAGAGTCAGTTTTATATAG
This sequence comes from Teleiodes luculella, assembly GCA_948473455.1. NCBI lineage: Eukaryota > Metazoa > Arthropoda > Insecta > Lepidoptera > Gelechiidae > Teleiodes > Teleiodes luculella. The sequence continues at coordinate 7,054,065 of OX419585.1, forward strand.
CAAAAAAAGCTGTTAAATTTTTTGTATCGCTCTGCCCAACATGCAACAATAAAGAATATTACGATTATTAATGTGTTTTTCATGTTTACTAATTTGTTCAAACTTTTGGTCACCTCTTAAACCGTACTTAAACTTAATCCAAGAAAAATCTCCCAAGAAATTACAAAAAGTTTTCCTATTTTTTCAAATCACATGCTAAACTAATGGTCACCCTAGTTAATTTGCCATTTAACCATTTGGCTAAGCGTCGTCAAACTGTAGTGTTGAACGTTGCAGTCAACAAGTCGGCTAAGCGACGTACAGCCGTGTGATTGAATGGCGATGTTCAGTCGAAAGGGCTAGCTGTTTGATTGAACGGCTATTTTAACCACTTGGCTACGACATATGCATCTCCAATAACCCAGCAAATAACAGCATTTATCTGTTTAACAACAATTGCGATCCCCAACCTGCATGTAACTATTGCAATACCTCCCTTTCAAGAGAGAACAAATTAATAACCCCCGACACAAAACGGTTACTTGATCCTTTCAACAACCAGAAAAGAGCTGATAATCTTCAAATGGCTGAAGATATTTTCTTGGAGCATAGCTAAGAACACTCGATTGTGACACCTTGCAAACAAAAAAAACTAGATCAAAATCGGCGCATCCGTTTAGAAGCTACCATGCCACAGACAGACACACACGTCAAACTTATAACACCCCTCTTATCCGTGGGGGGTTAAAAATAATGTGTACCAAGCTTACTTTGAGTTCGGTCTCGCCCACTTTGCCGGCCATGTTGGCGAGTTCCCTTGCGATGACGAGCGTGGTGTCGAACAGGCGGTTCGGCGGGGACGCGGAATGTATGCAGAACAGGCCTGTGTCGCCGTAAGCGTGGTTGTACGCAGTCGCGTTGAACATCCAGTGATATCTGAAAACAAGCAAGTAAACAATCAAACCAGTTGGACTGAAATGGTTAATCACGAATGCAGCTTTTGTTTAACAAGTTAACAGAGACTCTTGAAACAAAAAAAGTTGTACGCATGTTTGGTCATGTCAAAATATTTGGTTTAAAAAAGTTAATTGTTTTTGACATGACAGCCAAACAATTAAGTATTATTTTTAGGGTTTATTTATGTAAGTATATCCTAAAATAACAGTGATAGTTATTATCAGGTAATGCATTTTGGTGCGGGGCAATTAATTTGCCTTTTATATGGAACTGTGCTTTACCACAGCACTGGTCAAGAAGCGACAGGCTCGAAAAGCTGTCAAACGCGACATATTGACAAAACTACTATGGCTCTAATGTCACTATGTCGCGTTTAATAGCTTCTCGAGCTTGTAGCTTCTTACGTAGTAAGCCTACTGTTAGAGTTTGCTGTAAAGTCGGGAGCGGGCCGCTGGGTGCGGGAAGCGCAATGTCGATTGTTCTGGAGATTTTTGAGGGAGGCCTTTGCCCAGTAGTGGACGTCTTTCGGCTGAAATGATGACGAAAGTAGGTACCTGTTTAGCACGTTGGTGTAAAGGCGCGTGTACATGCCCTTGCCGGGCCCGCCGGCGGAGAACGACCCGCCGCCGCCCATCATCATGTTGAGTACACACGTCGCCACGAAGTCGGGGTCGCTGTGCGAACAACCTGCGCAATGCAGAATAAGAATAAGAATAAGAAACATTTATTTGCGGACAATTGCGGGACATCACAACACAACAGAGAATACAAAAGTTAACAAGTAAGACAAAAAAAAAACATGGATTAGAAACAATTTTTACAGAATGAATTATTTGTAATAGAATCCGTATGTGCTGCGACGCCACACAAAAAGGGCCTCCCTCAGCGAAAGCCCCAGCCTCATTAGGCTACAGCGCCGGTCTTCCGGGAGTCCTTTCGAAATAAATAAATATAAATAAAATAGATCCCTACTAATATTACAAATGCGAAAGTAACTCTGTCTATCTGTTTGTTATGTTATGATTTAACGCCAAAACCACCGAATCGATTTAAATGAAACTTGGTACAGTACAGACAGAGATAGAATAGACTACCTTTTACTGCGGGAAAATGTCTCATTTCTACGGGCAAAAATGTTAGCGGCGAAAAGATGGTAAATAAATATTTGGGGACATCTCACACGCGGCCATCTGACTCCAAACTAGGCAGAGCCTGTACTATGTGTGTTGGATAACTGATATTCATATAAATATACAACATCCAGACACAGCAAACACCAGTGCTCATCACACGTATGTTTGCCCTGGGCAGGATTCGAACTTGCGTCCCTGTACTTCGAAGACAGACGTATTACCATTCATTACAGATGGATGAGGATGGCCTTATTTATTTTTATGGATAGGAGAAATGGGAATATCAATACTTCTGCAACGATAATCAAAATCTTACCAAAGTAAACTTTGTGAAAATTACAATTTTGTATACATGTACAAGTAGCGGCACGAAACTCCAGGTTTGACAGTTATTGCGCAGAAGTCTAAAATAAGGGTCGCGGGGGAGTTACAGGGTCGCGGGGAGTATGGGGAAACATGCGCGGGAATCAAGGTCAATGTTAAACTTACGTGCCGCTACCTTTAGTTTAGTTATTAGCATTATGTGCATAAAAATAAGTACTCACTCTCTAATCCAAGAACAATATGTGACAGTTCTGGTAGATCAGACCCAGGATATAGTGGAATTTCACATTCTTCCTGAAAACACGACAAGAATCTCACTTCAAAATTGTGAAGTTCTACATTGAGCTTATGTAGTAAAGTCGTACGGCTTGAGTCGGTACTAGTAAATATATTTAGTTAGACTTACTTGTTTGATACCTCCAGTATATTGAGCAATAGAATGGTCAACCAATAAGTTAGACTCTTCGGTTTCAGTTTCTTGCCATGTGGGCGGCATATCAACGAAGTACTTCTGGACAAATTCTACAAAAGGTTCATGATCCACCTAAAAAAAGGGAATTCATGAAAAGTAAGCAATATCAGAAATAATAATAAACGAACACTCATATATGAAATAGTAAATTCAAAATTAAAGTTTAAAATAAATAAAAGTTACTTTTGGAAATTATTATTAACTATCTTTCCACCTTGCGTTAACAGGTTTTCCCGTGGGAAAGAAATATTTTCCCGCGGTAAATAGTAGTCTTTGTGGTATTCTGATGTAAAAGCTATATTATTGCAAGTTTCATTAAAATCCATTCAGTAGTTTTTGCGTAACAAACACACATCCATACTCACAATCTTTTGTGTTTATAATATTAGTTGGATTATCGATTTCCTCACATTTTGTAAAAAGATATCCCTGAAATTGTGATAGTGAAATGCGCATATAAAGACACAATCTTTTCCTTAACAGAGTGAGCAGTATTAGAGTAAGCTCATAGTGAGTCCAAAATAAAACCACTTTTAGCAAATAAGATACACCAAAATGAATAATGGTAACTTACTCCCACAGCAGCCACAACCATTCTCTCTGGTGTATAATGGTTCTGCAAATACTTTAGTATAATAGCCCGATCAATGTTATTAACATGCTCTTGGGGGCAGATTTTTGGCAGTCCAAGTGTATTACCATTATAGGCAGCCTGAAAGGTAAAATGTAATTATCATTGGTATCATAACAAAGAATATTTTATTTGTATTGATAGCTCATATATGTCTCCCAACCAAAGGCCAAACCAAAGGCTAGAATCTACCCTGAAATCAGGGTGAATAGGCCTTAGTCAACCATGCTGGCCTAGTGCAGGTGGGTCTACTTTCAACTTTACACACTTATTTTGTTGTTTTTTATTTCACTCTCAAGTTATAGAAAATATACTTACTGCATGAATCATATCCATAAGAATAGTTTCTTGTTCCGGTCTCATAGCTAGTGTTTCCAATTCAAAGGCTACTGCTTGCCGTGCTGCTTCTATCTCATCCGAGGACAACTGCGGTCTCAGTACCACTTCAGCCAGTACCTGCAATCAACAATAGTATTCACTTTTGGAACACAGTCCACATCCCAGTAGCTAAACAAACATTAGATAGTGAAATGCATTGCTAACTCAAGGCAATACATAAAAAAATATATCTAGTTGTGTGATAGTATGAAACAGAATAAACAATTAAACTATAATATGTAAATCAAATTTTTAAACATACAATACAATAATACAGAAAGACACAAGATACAGAAAAACAGCCTTAAGAGTCAAAAGGCAGCCTTATTGCTAAGGTAGCAATAAACATACACTATAATGTTAATTGAACATGATATTACACAATATTTAGATATTAGATTCACCTGTGTAACTGTTTCAAGTCCTCTGGAATCAGCACTAGTAGCATATACTGTAGTATCCCTGGAACCTTGGCAGTCACAAATCCCACCGTGTCTCTCAAGTTCCCGCAGCATCACATCTCGGGTGGAGAATTGATGAGTGGCCTGAAATCATAAACAAGTTCTATTATATTTACTCTCATAATGCGATGGTTGTATTGTGCCAATTTCTTTAAGAAAGAAGCATCACTTCATGTACCTATGTATAATATCTTAATTCAATGCTGTTTGAATAACCTTAAATAAAAATAAGACAAAGGACATGGCTTTTTTTGGTCTTTTATTCACAGAAAAATCTAACCACTATATAGAAAAAATATATAGATTCTAGACATAAAACTGAGTCCACATGTCCAGTTGTGGAATTTAAGTGCCCCCCATTTAGGAGATATTAATTTTTTTCAATGTGAAAAAGTTGTCCACTCAGCAAGTCTATAAAACGCACCTGCCACTACCTATCTCTTTCTAACACCTAGCTAAGGCTACTCTTGTCTTCTCTTTCTTACAAAATAGTTACTAAACCGCGAAAACGATTTATTCTGTATTCAAAACTTCAAAAATGAGCATAGCATGTGCTGTAAATGTCTCGCATAATGTCACTGAAAATCGTTTTCGCGGTTTAGTTAACTATTTTAATAACCTTGTAAGAAAGAGAAGACAAGAGTAGCCTTAGCTAGGTGTTAGAAAGAGATAGGTAGTGGCAGGTGCGTTTTATAGACTTGCTGAGTGTACAACTTTTTCACATTGAAAAAAATTAATATCTCCTAAATGGGGGGCACTTAAATTCCACAACTGGACATGTGGACTCAGTTTTATGTCTAGAATCTATATATTTTTTCTATATAGTGGTTAGATTTTTCTGTGAATAAAAGACCGGGCCCCATACGATTTTTTTCCTGTCCTTTCTACTTACACCAAAGCTTAATTTCTCCAGGAAGTGGCATATACCATTGGGATAAGCAACTTCATACCTTGGTCCAGAATCAACTACCACTGTAAAAAAACAAGAGCATTTATTGAGTATATGTGCAAAAGCTAAAAGTATGATTTTTGATTTTTTTTTATAAATCATACTAACCACCAGCAGTACAGAACTGCCCAAACTTTTTTTCTGATGCAACCCTTAGACCATTGCTTAGGACTGTCACTTCTGTTGTGTTATCTGATTCCGACTCGGCAGTAGCATAAGTAACTGGCGGGAGGCCGCGCATTGGCTCCGAAAGAGGTGGCAAAGGAGTCACACTGGTTTTATTGTGGGCTAAAGACTGAGTTGTGTTGTCGACCTCTTGACAAAAATTCCTTGAACCCCAACCTGCATATCTGAACCTGATGCGCATAAAATTATTGGATATTATTTTCAATACATGCCAAAAATTGAAATGTCAATAACTGGGCTCATTTGTCATGAATATTTGAATCAAAGTTAATACTCACCAATTTTTCATAGAACATAACCTAGAAAATATAACTTTCACATCAGCGATATGAGCCATTTTCAATTTTAGAAAGATAGTTTGTAACTTTATTGTGTATTAATAATGTCAATACATTAATAAGCAGTCAGATTACATTTATAATTATGAAATAATTTAAGATCGACAAATGCTAAAACAATTTTTTGTATTTTTTAGACTGACTGAACTGACAGACAGACAAGGTTGCCAGATGCATTAATTTTTTTTAATTATTGACTCCAAAGGGTACCATTCACGGCACAACTCGCCCATTGTCTGTCGAGCGAGCGAGTTGAATCGTCCGTCGTCGTGCGTGAATCCCGTATATACACGCAGCGTATAGTTGGAGAGCTATATGTAGAGATCCGTAAAAGCGAAGCGCGGCATTCGTAGATAGATAGTACAGAAGCCAGCACATGCGGTTGGACACGCGCACTACGAAATTCACCCCTACCGCTCAAGGGCCTGACACACTTTGACAGAAAAAGATAGTCTTATTGCGATTCCTAAAAGAGGAAATAGAAAAGATGCATCATGTTTTGTCTCTATCACCGACCGAGCATTTTTTCATTGCCGGGTTATAGGCACACTTCATATCATAATATAGTATACTAGTTAATTTATTGTCGGGTTATAGGCACACTTCATAGATAGACTCAATGTATGTCTTTCTCTTACGCCCGGTCGCACGGTGGCGAATCTATAACTACTATACTATATCTATTGGCTGGTTTACACGTATTAAGTTGTTAAGTAGTTAACTTAATTTTAAGTAACCGATCGTTTACACGCTTGTCTAACTTATGCACTCTTTAGTTCACTGTACTACTTAAGTACTTCACTAAATTGTTGAGTTCACACATAACTAAATGACAGTTTAGTAGAAAGCCACGCCTACCGGGGAATGCAAGCGGTGCGGGAGGCGCGGCTACTTAATCAAAAATAGACTAGATTATATTTCACTTGTTCACTTAACCACTTAATCGTTTACTTACCACTTGTGACTAAAGAGCTCTTAAGTGGTTGTTTACACGCAAGAATTAAGTTAAAATTTAGTTAATTACTTCTTCACTTAATACGTGTAAACCAGCCATATGCCTACCGCTAACAGAATACGGGCGCTCTCAAGGTCATAAAGTCCAGCCGCATGTGCTGGCTACTGTACATACATAGATGGGAATGACTTATAGGAATGCTTTCCAAAACACGGAATGATCTTTGCAATGCCCCATCCTACACATCATAATGAAGCCAAAAAAAGGGGGAAAGAGGAGAAATAAGAGCATTTCGAAATATAAACAAAATTTGTATGTGGCAGTAAGTAGGCCTATGTAAGTAGCGACAGGCTCGAGAAGCTATCAAACGCGACATAGTGGCATTAGAGCCATAGTAGTTCTGTCAATATGTTGCGTTTGACAGCTTCTCGTCGTTAGGCCTAAAAACTAGAACTGTGCTTTGTGCGTCGATAAAATTTAAAATTATTTCACACTGAAAGTGATTGCCGCGTCGCTGCCATGTCTGAATTATTGACCATATTGCTGAAGGAGGGCCAATTTCGCGGCTCCCATCTCTCTGAGGAGGACAGAGCACATTTATGAATACTTTCGAATCTTTGGAGTAAAAATATACTCAAATTTTATACTTTAGAATTCAAATATAAAAGAAACACCTTTTTCTCCAAAATATCTATTATTGTAGAAACAGTGCCACTTTAAATACATGTTCTGTTCTGATGTTACAATTACAAATTCATAACAGTTATTCATATTTCAAAGTAAACTAGAAATGTTAGGTTGCCATTGCCATCAGGAAGATTCAATCAGGAACTATTTTCGTGTTGGTTTCACAATATGATTTAAATCACTACCTTGAACAATAATTAAACTATTTATTGTAATATCGGCACGTGACACAGCTATCATTCTTCCTTTTTACCACTATGCATTTTTGTGTACTTATTTGTCAATAACTTTTATTGAACAAATCTGTCATATCTCATATACCATTTACTAAAATACTAGCTGTCCAACCGCGGCTACGCCCATATTGTTTCTGAATTCGTTTTCCCGCGGTAGAAATGAGGCTGATCTTTTTACAAAAATCACATTCACTTGTCTTTTCACTCCGACATAAAGGAAGAACAAAACAAACTAACACATTTATAATATTAGTGTGGATTGTAACAAAACAGAATCGGAATGTTTGTTGAATTCTAAATCTTGTCCCAAAATAAAAAGCGTATAATGTAAATGTAATTTTAAAAATTTTATGTATTGCTTATTATTGATATATTTAATTCATCAGTCTAGTGCCTGATTAACTGGGCTTTTATTTAAACTCATAGCTAAAAATTTAATAATAATATATCAATAAATTGGTACCTTTTATAATACCTGACAACATCTTTTTTTTTCTTGGAACAAGATTTAGATTGTTTGTATCATGTTGCGGCGACATAACAGCATTTAAAACTAAAATATATTCGTTAACAATAGCAATATTATTCGAGAGGAATATTATAATTTATTGCGCTGCATACTACGCACGGCACGATGCAATATTCGATTAAAAAGGTATGAAATGTAATTTTGGCACCAAATTATTTTTCGTTCATACTAATTTTTTTCGCCAATTTTTAATCTTCGATTATTCTCATATATACTAATCATTTCAATATGATTAAAATGTGATATGATATTAAATCTAGTCCTATATAATTTTGTTACAACTGAAGCGAGGGCGCAAGTGGAGCCATAAGCGAATAATTATACAATAAGCATGTTTATTCGTAAATATTATTTCATTCAAATAATTAAATATTATTATATTACTCGTATATTACAGTGTTATATCACAAAATAATTCATTTTATAAATATGTATTATCTATAATTTCTTTAACCTACGTCAATCTATTTCTGATTGCATAACAAATACACAAGAAAACCGATGAGATTGTTCTCAGCAAAAACAGTGAACTTTTCCAAATTACCGAAATATCAAAAACCGATACTTATGTAAAATTGCACCAAAATAAACCGTTTTTTCAAGAACAATCTCTAATACTTTTACAAATTAGGCTTCAATTAAACTAAATTCAACATCACGCCCACAGCAAGGAATCATTATATGCGGTTCCCCGTGATACATAAATAAAACAGAAATAATATTTATAAGATTTCATCATCGCTACAAAAGTGCAGAATCGTTTACGCGGTAAAATAAATTAATATAATAGACCTTTGGTACATATTGGTGTTCTAAATGGAAAGGCATACATACATACACTGCAACGCTCGACACGCAGTCTTCTACATACTTCACGACTAACTAACGCGGCACTAACGTCTATTTCAGTAAGTACGCATTCACGTTATAGTAGCCATTCTGTATTGTTCCATCGCATCAGAGACATAGAGGCGAGTATCCTCGCGGAAGGAGTTGTATTGCTCAGTTGTAGATCAGTCAGGCGTCATCGATCGTGTGGTGATGACGTCAGCAGTAGCACCCTTACAGCAGTGAGACGTGCCTGTGGGGCGGGCGAGGCTATGACGAGTCTTCGTCGTACCACGTACGGAAGTCGCTGCTCTCGTCGTAATCCTCCTGAAAGTCAGATGTGTAAATTATGAATCAAATAGTTTCTTCACGTATTGATGGTACGCCAGAATCGGAAATGAACGGATTCTGGATAGTGTAAATCCTAATTTCAGCTGTCTTGAACTGAGGTGGCTTGAAACTTCCGCACCAACATAGATGCAAAATTTGCAATGACCAAATTGCCATCGCTTTTTACTTAGTGCTTTGAATGTCACTTTGCTCGTCTGACCTCACTATTTTCTATCTCGTTGATCATCCCTAGTGGAATTATTCACCTTTTAGTTCCATACTTTTTGGTCGACACAACAAGTCCGGTGAAGCTCGATGCGCCGTTTGGCAGCAGCATAGCAGTTTTTTACGAAGGCTCAAAGTCACTTAAAGAGCTACGAAGAGGGCTATGCTTGGAGTTTCCCTGCGTGATCATATCAGAAATGATGACGAAGAGTCGCTAAGCTTAAGTGGCAGTGGGCTTCTGCGAACCAACGCCCGTTGGGGTAAAAAGATCCTTAGACGTAGTGTGGGCAGGTTCCTCTCAAGGTGGACCGACGATCTAGTGAGGGTCGCGGGAAGCCGCCGAATGCGGGCAGCGCTGTACCGATTATTGTAGAGATTTTTGGGGGAGGCTTTTATCCAGCGATGGATATCTTTGGGCTGAAATAATGATGATGCGATTTTCACGCGATTTCAGAGCTGGTCACATAGTAAAAGTTGTCCATATATTCATGAGTAGAATAATTCTCTATGGATGGTCGGTCATTGATCAATCAGCGAATTTCACGGTGTATATTTTGTGGTGGTGGTCTGGCAAAAAAAGTCGTGAAACGGAACTAATCTTCTCTTCTCGCTCTAACTTATGGATACTTCTCAGAAATATCCATAAGTTAGAGCGTGACAGCATGATATAAAATGGCAACACCGTAAAGGAAGTGGCGCATTGATTTCACGACTTTTTTGCCAGACCGTATATTCCGTGGTGCAGGGTGCACAGGTATAAAACCTGACCAAAGAAATAAGAACGCCAGGCGCTACGTGTATATTTTTACGACTATGGCAACAATTTCAAAATTCATCATCATCATCATTTCAGCCGAAAGACGTCCACCGCTGGACAAAGGCCTCCCCCAAAGTTCTCTACGACGATCGGTCCTGCGCTGCCCGCATCCAGCGGCGTACCACGACATTACAAAATTAGTTCCATTGAAATTCCGCAATATGGCGAGGTTCGGTATACTGACCGCCATCCAAGCGTGGTCCAAGACGTCCTCGGCGGCGAAGCGCAGGTCGGGCTGCGGCCGCAGCATGTTTGCCACCAGGTCGATGGCGCCGGCCGACACGCGCTCCCAGTGCGGCGCGGGGAACTCCAGCCGCGCCGACAAGATGGCGTCGAACAGCTTCTCCTGGTCGCCGTCCGCCGACGAGAACGGCGGGAACCCGCACAACAGGATGTACAGGATCACGCCCGCCGCCCACACGTCGATCTGCCGACGCAACGGTCAATAGTTTTATTTAAGCTACTTTGAAAAAGGAGGAGATTCTTTTTTTGTATATGTTACATAACGTGTGGAATGTGGAGTAAAAAAAGATGTTGTGACGAGAATTGAGAAAGGGATACTAAATTGGTTTGGTCACGTGGAGAGAATGAGTGAAGAGAGATTGACTAAACAGAGAGAATTTTTCATTTTAAATTCATTTTAAAGAAAATAGAAATAGCAGTAAAATATACTAATCAGATAACAAAAAGAAAACACAAGTTACAGACAAATAACTAAAAGTATTAAAAAGTAAAAAAAAAATTTCCAGAATACCGAAGAGATTGGACCCTCCGACCTTCCGTACCATGCACAGCGTTTAACCAATTGCGCTATACCATAGTGTTCTAAGCTTAGCGAAAACAGCGTTCACTATTTGCCATCTGCTTCGTATATGTGTGCGTAATAGAAGACGTGTATAACGATGAAAACCGCACAACGTAAATTTGTGTAGACATATACTCGAAAATCCTTTTTTAAAAGGAGACATTTTTATGCTGATATTATTATCTGCAGTAAATATTTGTTGTTGTTTGTCGCAATATTCAAAATTGTATACTTTTATTGTAATTAGTGTAAAAACCGCGTTAAGTGCAGTAGTAACGCCATCTTTTGACGTAGTATGGCGGTCTGGCAATGACGTTTAACCTTAATAAGGCGAGAGTGGAAGGAAGCGTTGGAAGGGGAAGACCAAGACGAACATTCCAAAATCAAATTGGGGACGTTCTGACAAAAGGTCGGGTCAGGAGTACTCTAAACCGACGAGCATGTATGAGGTGATTAATGAATGTGGATGAAGCAAAAGAAGTATGTTCGGATCGTAGCAAGTGGAAGGAAGTGGTCTCTGCCTACCCCTCCGGGAAAGAGGCGTGACTTTATGTATGTACTTGTATGTTATATAAGATATCGTCAATTATGACCCTATTTTAAAAATTATGAGAATAAGATTTACTCGCGAAGTGGTCCCATAAAATTTCTAAGATCGGATTATGTAATTTGAAGATATGGGGGCATGTTTAAACCCTAGTGTTCTAGTTTAATAATTTAATATTTGTGTATGTACAAAAGTGGATAAAGAAAGTCGGTGGCGGAGTGCTTTGCACCGTTGTCTCCCGTTCGGAAAGCGCGGGGTCGAGCCCCGACAAACACTTAACAAATTATTTTCGACTTAAACAAAAACCAACAACAAGGATCCCTCTAAAAGAGAACGTCAAATTATTTTTAATGTGTATAATAAAAAAGTCACATAACCTCAAAATAGTTGTTTATATTAAACAAAAATTAAAATTTTTGGACGAATGTTAAATATGACAAATTTACTACAATATCTTTCCTCACAAATCTGACCTTGTATATTACCTTATTACGAAGCAATGAAACGTATCTCGTTGCGGTTTAGCTACATATCACGTTGACATGACGCGATCATTTTATACAATTTTCCTAATAATTCTAACTCATAGGTTGTGTGATAGCAGGCAAAATTGAGAATTTTGTATTGTTTACGATTTGGAATGAAGAGTATACAAATTAGTAAAACACCAAATTTATTAAAACTCAGTAGGTTTACTACGGGCACAAATTGTGTGAGGATAACTGACATTACATTTTATTATATATACCTAACCTGAAGAAAAACAGCAAGTTCTAGAAGATCTCATTATTTCATGAGTTGCTTTGACCATTTCTATTTTTACTTTTCAATCATTTTGCATTGTCAAAAATAGCTTCAGAGTAAGTAGGTAGGTACACGAGCAATTTCAGACGATATAAAATAATGTATCTATGTATCTGTATAAATAAAATTCACTGAAGAAATGTATGCAAACTAAATATATATTCTTTTGTATCTTTATTGCAAGGACTTCGAACTTTTTGCCGCGGAAAAACGCTTCATTTCCACAGAAGAATATTTGTAGGACGGATAGCTAATTAGTCATACTTCATACTAATATTATACAGAGGAAAGATTTGTATTTTTGTGTATGTATGTTTATAATGAATAAACTCAAAAAGTACTGAATCGATTTCAAAAATTCTTTCACCATTAGAAAGCTACATTCACCCTGAGTAACATAGGCTACCTTTTACCGCAGGAAAATGTCTCATTGCCACGGGAAAAACTGTTAACGCGGGCGGAAAGCTAGTTTTGAATAAAGTGAACATCGGAAATGTTAGGTAGTTGAACAATGGTTTACCTTTAGCCCGTATCCAGTCTCCAGCAGTATCTCCGGCGCGACGTACGTAGGAGTGCCGCACACGGCGTGCAGCGGGCGCCACACTTCCACTGCTAGACCGAAGTCAGCCAGCTTCAACCCCCGAATGCTGCCGTCCGAACCTACCTCCACCTTCGCAGTACAAAAAACTAATAAATACTACATTTAAATCTTTTTCGTTCTAGAAAATTAATGTTGAAATTTGGGATTACACTCCTTTCACTTTAAATTTATTTTCCTTCTGCAAACGCAAACGACGAGATGACGTTGAAAATGTTTACAATATCTTGATAGATATTGTTTGGTTAATTTCCCGGTCTAATAACTATTTGTAAGGACTCAGAGAAAGAGCCTACAAGAGTCTAGTTGGCGTATGAAATAATATGATCATAACCGCAAGATGACAATGATGTGGCTATTGTAAGACAACACCTTATAGTAGCAATTTGTAAATTTTGAAATATTATGAAAATGGAATTTACAAGCATCATTCATGTATTTCGATTTTCATTACATTAGTATAAATTTTATTTGAAATTCACATTTCTAAACAAAAGTTTAAGATTAATAAAAAGTAGGCAAGTGTATTACTTTTGGAGAAGAGTAGTTAGAGCCTAGTGAATGTGTAATACATTTTACGTAAAGTTGATTCATTAATCAACTAACTGGCTTAAGTTCCAAGAAAACAATAAACATGACTTTCATTGATCAAAGTACAAGCATAAAACTGTTTCTTTACCTATCATTACCACTCATTACGTAGTAGGTAACGCAATCAAAAAACATGCGCTTACTTTATGCATCTTTGACCTTCGCGAATAACAACAACTATAGTAAATTTATTGTGAAGTAGCAATCTTGTTGTTTATTTAATAGTGCAGAACATGAACTGTAGTCTGTATATAAGTAGGTACATGAATAATAAAGTACCTATAGATATGAATAGACAAAGTTAACGATTGATAAACACAATTGAAGCGGATGTTTGTAAAGTAGTATGTTAGTAGGTCGCTTACCAATAGGTTTTCTGGTTTGATGTCACGATGCACTATAGAAAGCGAGTGTAGGTATGCAATAGCTGATGTTAGGTGGCCGATTAACAAACGCGCTTGTGGCTCAGAGAATTTACAAGCGGCCGCGATACTATCGAACAAATCGCCACCTAAAAATACATACAAGTTTTTAATGCAAATGTTATTTAATGAGTTTTAAAATAGAATAAAAAATGCTGTTATTATAAAAACTGGATAGATTGAAAGTTTGAAATTTTAATGTATGAAAAGCTGTAAAAGAAATCTGTCACTAAAGAATTTTTTCGTAATCTGAAACCACTTTGAAACACATTTCCTAGAATACACTTAGTCTTATAAAAATAATTTCAATAATTTAGGAAACGCGTTTCTTGAAGAAATGAAGATAAGTAGTTTCTGCAAATGTAACGAAATATTAGTCAATAATGGATTATGAGGAAAAAAGTTGCATCATTTTTTTATCAAACATGATTCAATGACGTTAGATAGAAAATATATTATATTGATAATATGGAAAAATAATGTACGTACCGCTGACTAACTCCATCACTAGGAACAGATGGTCCGGACTGTCTTGCTCCTCAATCAGCGACACGATTCGAGGATGACATAACTTTCTCATTACACGCACCTAAACAACATAATTAGATTACGAAGAAGCCTATGTAATGGATAGTCATAAAAGTCATTCAACAAGAAAATCAACGACTACATAAAGTAGCCAACACATGCGGCTGGACAGTTTGATCTTGAGAGCGCCCTTATTCCGAAGTAGCATTAGAAGCTAGTTTCGTAATGCGAGTGTCCGACCGCACGTGCTAGCTGGCTACTGTACTTCCATCTCAAGGTAAAACAAAAAGTTTGAAAACTTGAACTGAACTGTCACAATACTTTACTGACACCAAGAAAAAGATTACAGAAAAATGAATCATACATTAAATTAACGATTGAGAAGCTAACAGGCGGCCTTACTGCTATGGTAGAAATATCTTCCAGGTATAAAGACAAAAGAAATGAATTATAGATTAAGCTGCAAACTTGTAAATTTTGTATTGTAAAAATTATTTTAAAATAAAAGAGTTAAATAAAATAAATATACCAACTAACCTCTGCTTCAACGTAATGCACCATGCCCTTGCATTTCGCTTTGTCAATTATCTTCAGTGCGTAATCCTGGTTTGTGTTTTTGTCTTTGCATATTCGCACAACAGCGAAGTTGCCATCACCTAATAAAATAATAAAACTATTATTAGCTAATAGAGTGACAGTTGCATTGAGGTGAAATTTCAATTAGAACTAGACTTTAATTTTCTATTAACAAGTTGCTTTAACTACGAAATAAAGTCAAGTAATTAGTATATAGTATAACATCGAAATTAAATTTGCTACAGCCGAGTGCTAAAACGCTCGCCTCATTATACTTAGAGGTTCCGGGTTCGAATCCAAGTGGGGCACCGGAACAAAAGCACAAGAAAATAATAGTACTACTACCCACAAAAGGTTACTTTTGTTCCAGTGTTAGGACATTTCAGGCTGAATCTTCTGATTGTTCGAGAAGAAAGATGATTTCATGCTTCGGAAAGTACAAAAAGTAAAACCGTTGGTCACGGCTATGTATTCGTTATACTTATGCGGGATGTAGTTTTTATAAGAAGCGGTCTAAGGCGGCTCGATAATTCTGAAACCAGGGTTAATGACGTCATGACCTTAAAATGGTTAACGGCCCATATGACCCCACTGAGGGTGTTCGAGCCGACCCTGAATCAGGGTGTATAGGCCTTAGTCGACCACACTAACTAAGTGCGGATTGGTCAACTACAAGCACAATCTTTGAATTTATTTACAGTTCTGAGTTCCTTCTCACGATGTTTTTCCATCACCATAAGAGCGTTGAATAAACGTAATATACCCTATAATAAACTTACAGAAAAAGAAGGCTGTAGCTTTTTTTTTGTTATGGCACTAGTTAATCCATGTGCAAGTGTAGTATTAAAGCTGCGTAACCACAGACGCAGAACAGACTGCGGGACGATTTTCGAGTTTATATGCAGCCTATCCTATAGAAAGCTGCTCGGTTTGTGTTACAGGCTGCAAATACTTAAATACCGTCCCGCAGGCCGCCCATTCTCGCGTCTGTGGGTTCGCTCCTTAAGCCTGAGCGCACACGACCGGTTCTTCCATCCAGAATTCAGTACACACCACGCGAGCTGCTCTGGCGAGTGGGCCGCGCGCGGCGTGCGCCATACAGCTCGCTTGTTGTGTACGCGCTAAATCTGAATTCCGTTCGGAAAAACCGGTCGTGTGCGGCCAAGGTAAGAGTGTACCTATGATCTTCCCGACGCTGTACTTGAGCCTGAGCGGCTGCGGCAGGAGGGGGGAGGGGTCTCCCTCGGCCGTCTCCCCCTCCGCGCCCCCGCTGCTCTCCCCGCTGGCCCGCGCCGCCCCGCCGCCCGCCTTCACCGGCATGCGGGGCTTAGGGCCCGCTCTACACATCATCATTCAATCATCATCATAATAAGTGCATATTCATATGCTCTACGTAAATCTATGGTCGCTCCCACTTTACGGATTGTCGCTCTCGCTCACACTCCCGTGTCGATCGTATAGGCGTCTCTTTCATGTCGGGGGTGTCTCTGTGTGTGTGATCCGAATGTCAATCGAGCGAGAACGTCATTGTTGGAATAAAGACGTTATTGCTTGGCGTTTAATCTATCACTCGCTTGCTGCAACGAGTGCTTGTGACCACTCGTTGCAATCGAACGATCCAAAAATGCCGTTTTTTGTTAGACGAGCGTAAATCAGTAGAAATCGAGCGATCTTAGCGACACGATCGTTTGAGAAATAGAGCTCCTGCTCTGCGATCGTCTTTACCAACACCATGTATGTAGATTGGTGAATAAAGGCGAGCTTTTCCCTAGCCATCATTTCATCATGTCGTTTGGCCTTATGTGAATTATGTGCAATAAAGATTATACATTTTAGCCGAAAGACGTCCACGGCTGGACAAAAGTGTCCCCCGAAGATCTTTACAACGACCGGTCCAGCCGGACCCTCGTAAATAGTCGGTCCATTTTGTGGGGGACCTGTCAACGCTACACCTTCCGGTGCGCAGTCAATTTTTGTCTCAACGATCCACTTTCTTTTAATTTTTAAGCGAATATTAAATGGCGAGAAACAGGAACCACGTGAGTAGAAGAGTATGTGGCTGCCAAGGAAACATTCAGGGCAACTCAATAGTAGTTCGAGGGGCATAGTGGCCTGTGGCATGTGGTCTAGAGATTTCATTAATTAATGACAATGATAACACTATGCTCCTCCAATTTCACATTAGACGATGTTGTACAAAATTTTGTATGGTCCTTACTTTGCAGTGCTTAGCCACTCGAGTGAACTGCCTAAAGTGAAAATACGCTGGAGTGTTTTCAGTGTAACATCCAAGTAAAGTTACCCGCAACTTGATAAGGCTGCTTTTCCACCAGAGCTGTGCAAGGTAGCTAAGCGGTGTGCGAGGAAAAAATCCACCAATAGAATCACTAGGCTAGGAAAATGAATTGATTCTATTGGTGGATTTTTTCTCACACACCGCTTAGCTACCTCGCACAGCTCTGGTGGAAAAGCAGCCTAAGCGTCTTCGATAGTGGTACTGCGTTACGTCATGAGTTTACGTCACTAAAATAACAGACAGATAACCTGTCTCTTTCACGTGCATCCAAAACAGGCTGTCTTACAAAATGGCCGAGGTATTCCCACCCACGTCCCGCGTCTTATACTTTCATTGGAAAGCAACTTGGTCTAATTTATGTATTTTCCTGTTACGTGTTAAAACGAATATTTTCAAATGACTATACACCATTCTTATTAGAATAGATTTCACGCTTACCTTGAATTTCTAGAAATAGGTGTTTTCCTACATTGCAGTACAGCTTTGCTTTCCTCAAATTCAAGTTCGAAGTCTTCTTGGTTGACTCTGCACATAGTAATAAATACTAATCGTTTTAATTTGAATTTTACTTCAAGAAAATAGGTATATAACTAATACAACAACTTACAACTACTGTTCAATAATAGACATTAAGGAAATTATGACCATACTGTTCATATTTGGTACAGGTAAGAATTAAAATTGTTGTGGGTTATATACGTATATACCGGCAAAGGCTATTGTCCATTTTTTGGATTATCTGTTTTCACACGCTACTTAACTATATCGCGCGAGTGTCGCAGTTGCAAGCAACTTTATGCTCTCGCCATAAATGCTTATCCACCTTGTTCTTAACAAAAGAAAAGGACAGAACGTCCGCGTCGCATAGTTGGGGCATTCCACGGAAAAATAAAACAGCCAGTTTGTGCACCAATAATCGTCTATCTATCATTATAAGAAGTCTGCTACATAGACAACAGACCCCTCAATAGCAAGAACTAGGAAAAGGGAGCAAATTATCCCTGCAACTAGTATGCTCCAGTTGTATTTTCTAAGTCGTGTAAACATTAGTGTGATGTGATGAGATGAATTCCTGTATTTGCCATGAATATAAGTAAGTATTGATCTAAACAGGCTCTGCACAGTCTGGTGCCAGACGGCCGAAATTATACCACACTACCTTTCCGCCTGGTGGAAGGTGGAAGGGACAAGACCACGCGGAAGATCACCTATGCGTTGGATTGACCAAGTTAAACCGGCAACGGGAACCCGTGTATCTGACTGCGCCAGACAGTCTGCCAACAGGGAGAGATGGCGGGAGATCGTGCGGAGAGCTGTGTCCGCCTCCACCACCGATGTGGATGCCTCTACGTGACCACGACCGCTCTGCCAAGAGCGAAACGACAGAGAAGAACCTTTCCGCCTCGCGGCTCCGCCCGCGTTAACAGCTGTTCGAGTGGGAAAGAGGGACTTTTCCCGAAGTAAAAGTTAGCATATGTTACTCCCCAATGTCTATTCTATCTTTGTACCAAGTTTCATTAAAATCAGTATAGTAGTTTCGGAGCCTATTCAATGGAAACAAATAAAATCTTTCTTCTTTATAATACGAGTATTAGTATAGATTACATTGAAAGCTCAAAGTACAATACAAATACAAATATTCTTTATTGACACCACAAATAGCACCTTACCTTTCGTTTCCATAAGCGAAGAACACATCTTCGTCGTCAAAGAACTGGTGTAAGGCCGTAACAGCAGTACCGGATTGCGTGAATACTTTCCTTACGCAGCCCGTGTCCAGCTTTATACAGTCCGTGATAGCGGCCAGGGCGTGCTCCAGTGTTGGACTGTTGCGTTTGTTCAACAGCAATCTGTATACCTGCCAGGACATACAGAATTCTTATCTTAACCTTTTAACCGCCAAGCATATTTTCTAAGAACTTGCTCCCACCGCCACCCATAAAAACAAAATCTATATAAATCAGTCAAAACATAAGTCTTATTTATGAGACGGCGGCGTTGTGAGCTCGATTTGGTAAGTCATATTTCAGACCATGGCAGTTAAAAGGTTGATTAGCCTATTACACTTCGCTTCTCTTGACGAGGGATAAGCTAAAGGAATAGCAAATATCGATTCGAGTTATATGATTTTTTAAAATCCATTTCTAATGATATCACATAGAAAGCGGGCGCAATCTATGTTACAGTACACACGCTTCACATTGCAAAGGTTCCGGGTTCGAAACCCGGTGGGAAACTCTTCTTCAACTTAAATATCATTTTGTGATGTTTTCGCCAGTTTCATTACCACATTGCACTGCGTGCCGATCGTTAAACGACCCAGCCATGACAGCCTTAAGCAGTTAAATAGTTCTGACACATCGAAACCTTTACGACAGTCTTCAGTTCGATAAGGAATATCAGAAACGTCATTGCAAGATGAATCGGTTGACTATCGGAAAAGAACGAGAAGAAAGAAAAATGTACGAGTTACTTATAGGTCATTCATTATACTCTGATACCAGGGTCAAAGACGAAAGTGACGAAAGAAATAAGAAAATGAATATAACAATTTTTAATACATAGGGTACTCACTTTACGAGGTTTAACCCCATTCCTAATAATAGTGACTATTCTAGGCCGCACCGCGTTCTCGCCCGCCGGACTCACTCGCGCCGTCCCGTTGCCAGTAGTACTACTACCATTTGCCTAAAAAATACTTAAATTGTGTACCTATTTATGTGAATTTTTAATCTTATATATAAATGTTAAATTACTATGTAACAGCAATATTGCATTGACAAGGAAACATCCTTTCTGAATGTGATGCCCTCATAATAAAAGAAATTTGGAACTGTTTACACCAGCCAGATCTCTAGCTTCTTCAAAGCCGTCGGATTGGAAAAAGCTATCTAGTCAAAAGAGGGCTATTCGTAAAATATTCTCTTGAGTTGCAGTGATCTTTGGGACTAGTACTACCCCATAGTACTCATGTTATATATAATTATATTGTGCTGGTATTCTCTAATTTACGTGACGATGGAACATCTTACGTTATCTCAGCGATAAAAAAAAGAGCAAAATATACACATTACCGCACATGTAATAAGGATAGTCAGCAAATTTAGATGACGTAGAAGGTGCCAAAGTCATGTAAATGACAATGAGACCTAGTTTTGTTAGACTATGTACAGTCGCCCAAGAGATTGGTATACCACACTAAGGTAGTATATTGTTTGCACATAATACAAGGTTTATTTTCGCTTACCAAGCAATTGTTATTGTGATACGTTAGCCTTCAACAAAATATTACATTATAATGAAATTTTATTAAAAATGGCAAATCACTATCTTGGCTCACCATACTACCCAATAATTTTCTCACGAATCATAATCACGTAAGCTCTAATGTATACCTGCAAATATCGGGACAGTCGGTTGTTGGCCCGGGCGGGGGAAGGGCTGGCGCTATCGAGAGACTCCGGCCCGCTTAGACGGAATGACTGCGGGGTGACAGCGCTGGCTTCGTAGTCGAGTCGCTTGAACGGCTCGCCGAAACCACTGCACACGTACGACTGTCCGTCTTCGAGGTCATCTAATTTTCCTATCTGCAAGAAGTTTTAATTGTACTTTGGCAAGGACACAAAAGGCCAAGCCAAGCTAGGGCGACACACGGTCATCTTACGCTAGCTTTCCGCCTCGCGGCTGCGCTCGCGTTAACAGATTTTTCCATGGGAATGAGGTATTTTTTATAATCCATATTACCTAACTCCATACCAAATTTTATTAAAATAATTCCAGCCTTTTAGACGTGAAGAAGTAACAAACATACTCACTCACTCACAAACTTCCGCCCTTATAATATTAGTGTGAAGTGTGATTGATATCCCAAAACACTACTCAGTAAATCTATTTATAAATTACTACGTATTTATCATTGAAGATAAATACTAATTTTATTATATTTACCAATTTCTTTGTGCTTTAATGTGCATTTGTAAATTACTAATGTCACCAAAACGCTGAAGCACTGAATCAAGCAGGGATACAGGCAAAAAAAACATACTTTAAAGTTAGAGTACAATTTTCAGTTATACCTATAAATTATTTATAGTTCAGAAAAATTTAACTTAACAAACATAAAATGGTACAAGCAAGATGTTACACAGTCTATGCTTTATTATTATTGCAACTTTTTACATTTCTATGAATAATTAACCTAATATAATATTTTAAATGTTGATATTGATTTTATATTTTAGCTATCCAAAGATGGCAAACAATTGGTAATTAAGATTTAGTTTGAAGTGAATATCCCCTATTATTTAAAGGTTATTAATTGTTATAATATTGGCTTTTTAAAAATAGCCCTTTTTCATAATAATATGCATTAGACCTATTGAAAGTTACACTTAGTAAAAACTAGAGCAATTTTTTGAGGTAATATGCTTAAATTTTAATATTCTCACAATTGGCACTTTACTTGTTGCTATGAGCAATAAAACATCTGTCAAAGTAACAATAAAAATTTGGGTTTAATTTAACCTTAATTTTCATGTTCTTTTTTCAGTGGTTATACAATTAAATCAATGAGCATATTCTCATCTTATCTTAATTAGCCATATGTGTTTCCCACTGCTGGGCAAAAGACTCTCTCCGCTAACTCAACTATCCCCTCATACATATAGTAATATTTAAGTAGATAATTTATTTACTACCTATTACTAATTACTTACTTTTCTACCTTCAAGGGAGTAAATAGTCCTCACTCCACTGGGTAATGTGACATTATCTACTAGTACTCTTGTCAGATCTGCAGTTAAACTATCAAATGACCTGCAATAAGATAAAAGTATTAATAATAATTAAAAATTAGAGGTCATTTTAACATGATGAACAATGTTTTTATTTGTGCCAATAAAACCCAATTAATGATTAATTTTCTAGTTAGATAAACAACACCAGTTGCCTACTGGTAGGTAGTTAGATAACTATGTAAGTAAACTAGGGGGTATTGACCCCAATAACCAGCAGTTTCACACAACATGAACACTATAATATTCAATGTGGAATGCCTGGCAATCAAACGGAATTGAAAATACAAAATACCAATGCATCCATTATTGAAAGGAAGTGAAAGTTACTAAATTCCTGACATGAACTATGATTTTGGCACAAATTCCAATAGGTGTTTTTTTATGACCACATACGTACCTGTATCGTTCTGGCAAGACTGGAATAATTACTCCTGAATAGAACTTATCTCCGTTTCTAAAAAATCTAATTCGCTTAGCTTTCCGCGCAGCTGGTGTCCTGAGCATTACGTTACGACGGTTAGTTCTGGATTTCAGAATTTCCATTTCATTGAAGTCCTTCTCCAGCTCACAGACGGAGCTCGAGCGGCTTCCGCTGCGGCTCAAGTTGTTTTCCATCCTAGAATTAGATAGTTTTAAAGCAAAATATGGCCTAAGCTCTCATAAAACAAACTGTAGAATTGTTAACATAGATGAACTCTCACCTGCTTTTACTTCTTTTTGTCAGGCTGTTAACTCGATAATATTAAGTCTATTTGAAATTCATCACTTGAAATCTTGTTCCATTTCGGACTTCAGAACCAAAATTAATATAAAATAATTTAATTTCTATCATGAATCACACTATCCATCCAATCCACGGAAAACGAAAATTCTTTTTAATTATCCATACGATCCATACTAGGAAAGGCATAACAATCAAAGCTCATGCTGTCTAATCAACATCATTGACATAATCGTTTTTATCGGTATAACACTCAACAGCATTTTCATACAAATAAAGGCAGCCAATTAAAATAAAAGCATTACTTTAATAAAAAAATATTGTAAAATATCTATCCCACAACTTAAATTAACATTTAGCCTGCCTGACCAAAGAAATAAAAAACCTGCTCTGGGGGCGCCAGGTGTATATTTTTACGACTATGGCAACAATATCCCTTCTAAAATTAGTTCCATTGAAATTCCGCAACGCAATATGGCGAGGTTTTATAATTCTCGTCGGGATTTTGACGCAACAAACTCACAAAAAAGGAAAATAAAATAGTGTCACCTCCTTCTTTTAAGTTTCCCGCCTCCTATTCCTCTAGGCCTATGTTAATAAAGTAGCGACACTAGCGACAGGCTTACTACGTACTTTACTTTACTTACATCAATCTTACAATTAACAATACACACACACTTCGAAATGAAACTGAAGGAAGGTCTTTATCATTCATTACTAAAGACAAGGCTGTATGGGCTTTGAACCTTTTGCCTTTCTCATAAGGAATAAATAAACTAAAAAAAAAAAACCACACACACACACACACACACACACACACACGCACACTACACACATACATACACATACACACACAGCCACACACACACACACACACACACACACAGACACACACACGCACACACACATACATACACACACAAGACACACAGTCACATCACAGTTCACACACAACAACAAAATCGAATTTTTATTATAATCTTTGTATTTTTTTTCTGTAGCAACACTTGTAACAGGTGACGCATTTATATATGTCAAGTCAAGTCAATCTGAAATAAAGACAAAGAGTGAGTCTAATTATTTATATTTTTCACAAGTTTATTCAAATTTCTGTGCTAAATTTAAAATGTCGTCCAGAAAAAAGGTCCTTCTGAAGGTGATCATCCTTGGAGACAGCGGTGTAGGTAAAACATCGCTCATGAATCAATTCGTGAACAAAAAATTTTCCAACCAGTATAAGGCAACAATAGGCGCAGATTTTCTCACGAAGGAGGTAATTGTAGACGACAGGATCGTCACAATGCAGATTTGGGACACGGCTGGACAGGAGCGCTTCCAGTCATTGGGAGTGGCGTTTTACCGCGGGGCGGATTGTTGCGTCTTAGTTTTTGACGTAACTGCCCCCAACACGTTTAAGTCCTTGGAGAGTTGGAGAGACGAGTTCCTGATTCAAGCGTCGCCGCGTGATCCTGAAAACTTCCCATTCGTCATACTAGGTAACAAAGTCGATCTAGAGAACCGCGCAGTGTCCGCCAAGCGTGCACAGCAATGGTGTCAAAGCAAAAATGATATCCCATACTTTGAAACAAGTGCCAAAGAAGCAGTGAACGTAGAACTCGCATTCCAGACCATTGCACGCAATGCATTGGCTCAAGAAAAAGAAGCAGAACTCTACAATGATTTCCCTGATCAGATCAAGCTAAATGCCAATGAGAACGGACGTAACAGAGATGGGGACAACTGCGCTTGTTAGGCTTCCAGAAACACGCTTCAACTTGAGTTAGGTTCTCATTTTCATAAAAAAAATACAATAAAGTATAATATTGTAAGTAATATTATTTTCTTTTATATAAAATTATCATCTTCATCATGTAAAAATGTAAAGAATTATTAAAGCCACATGGGTTTTGCTTGCTTGGTAAGCACTTGTTTTCAATCTAGTAATAAGTGCATTTTTAAATTCACTATGATGAAAACATATATTTTTTTTAATAAGTACAATAGTTGAAATTAATACACAAATTAAAAGTTGGAAAAATTTAAAATCTTGGATGTTTGATAGGTACTAATATTCTAAAATTCGTTTATCAGGTGTTCCAATTCAAACAATGTAGCAAACAATGACCAACTTATCTATTATTAAATTAATACTAATTTATAGATCCTGCACCTTTAACTGTGAATTACTTATAGACATATTTTATAGACAGAATAAGTTATTTTAAGGGCATCTAGTGGATATTTAGTTTGTGATGGTAGCAAGAAAATTATTATTCTTATTATACATTTTGTTATTTACTACTAATTTTAATTTTCTTACTTTCTTTCATTACAGTTAATTTGTCATGCCATATAACATATCATTACTGCTCATATTGCTAAAACAACCATAAAGAAATTGCCAATATTTCTTCTAATTGAACTATTACATAAATAAATTTGATATGCCGGTATATTTCTTTTGCATTCTACTATCCATGTATGTAGAGTATAGTTCTGTATAAGGGCCATTAAATAATTTCAGCAAAAATGTAGACCCACCCATTTTGGCAGTTGCCTTCATGTTAGATATAATAACATGAACTTACTATTTCTGTATATATTTGGAATATAAAGAGCTAGCTTGTAAGTAGTTAATGATTACAGCAAATTTGCGTACTCAGCATTTTGTTTTAAATTATAAATTAAAAGCACTTTTTTTTTATATATAAAAGACAAAAATGATAGGTCTTATTTTGATATACCTACTTTCACATATTATGTCTTTTTATGTAACATCTTCTGTATTTTGTAGTTTAGTTATTAATTTATGTTCTAATAACATGTTAGCTATACCATAGAACAAATAAATACCATAATGCTGTGTTACATTTATGCAACTAGGTCTTGGTCATATTTGCAGAATCATCAAAATCTTGGTTGACCTTGTTATTCACATTTTGCCTATTATATGTTGTTGCTTTACATTGGAAAATACTTTAAATTTACTTTGTATGATTATAAACTAAACTAATACAGTTTATTAAAAATACAGCCTGTGGCTGCCTCTACTCTTGCCTCGATTCAAAATAATTAAAATTGTTGAATTGATTAATTACAGCTTGGTTTAATTTATATTACATGAAATTATTTGTAACATAGTGGAATAAACTAAAGTAACACGATTTGTACGACCTACTACACTGTGTATTATATTATCTATTATGTGGTTACTTTTTTTATCTTAAATAAAAAAAAATCATTCAAATTTTTTTTTTATCTATCATACTCCGATTACTCCCCTACATATGGTATTCGAATATGAAGGGCTTATTAACACCTCAACTCGACATAGTCCAAAGTTCGTTAATTGTGATTATCTTATTATTATTCTAGGTTCAGGACCACACTCATACGCTCACTGACTTACGTCATGTCACCATCATCATTGCGTTTTGTCGGTGACTCACGATAAGGTACTTTACCACTAGTAAGTACTATACCTATCTATACCACTATACGATACAGTAAGTAACATTGGTTTTTAGATGCTATAATAAAATATCAGGCGCTTTTTTTCTTACGATACGAGACAATGACCGTACGTAACTAACAAATCAGTGTGTGTGTGGTGTGAGGGCCACTTTGCTTAAACTCAATGAAAATATGACCTTTATTTAGTGTGCATTGCAAAACAATTGTGCAGTTAATATCAGATTTTGTGCAACTCAATTGAGCGAGTTGTAAGCTGAAATGTTGGGCCCTCAATCCTCCAATGGAGGATTGAGGGCCCAACATTTCAGCTTACAACTCGCTCAATTGAGATGCACAAAATCTGATATTAACTGCACAATTGTTTTGCAATGCACACTAAATCAAGGTCATATTTTCATTGAGTTTAAGCAAAGTGGCCCTCACACCACACACACACACAAATCAAAGTTAAATTATTTTAAATTCAAACTTGTAAGTAGTTGTAAGTACCTATGTTTATCCTTGATTTCAAGTCCGGTGAAGCTTGATCCGTCGTACTTTTTCGACAAAAAACCTTGATACGCGCCTTTTAAAAAATATATATGTTTGTTATATACCGATTATTACCGACCAAGGATCGTCAGGATCTCAACCACTTTTGTCACCTTTGTTCGGTGGACTATGTACGAGTTACATTATTATTTTGTATGTTGTCGTAAGTAGTAGATAACAACGACCTACCCCATTTATAACTCCGTCTGCCGCATTATCAGTTTTTCACGTTTTCCCCAAGGTCTACTCTATCTTTATATAATACCTGTGATAATACTAGCTTCCCGCCGCGGCCCGTTTTTCTCGTGGGAATGAGGTATTTTCCCGCGGTAAAAGTTAACCTTTATTCTTCCGCAAGGTCCGCCCGCTTTTAACATTTTCTCCCATGGGAATGAGAATTTTCCGACGGTAAATCGTAGCCTATGTTCTTTCCTGAGGTCTATTCTATCTTTGAGCCAAGTTTTACCAAAATCGGTTCAGTAGTTTCGGAGCCTATTCAATTATTAGGAATATTTTCGGTATTTTTTTTTTACACCTTGGGTTACATTATATAGGTTTTAGTTAGGATCACTAATTAAAAAAAATTAAATAGCCTATGTTACTCAGGGTGAATGTAGCTTTCTAATGGTAAAAGAATTTTTGAAATAGGTTCAGTCGTTTTTGAGTTTATTCATTACAAACATACACACACACACAAAAATACAAATCTTTCCTCTAAAATATTAGTATAGATAGAAGTATACATATTAGACTAGTATAGATGTTCACAGGTGAGCGCTGAAATTCAAATTGAAATGGTTGCCTGGAAGAAATCGCTTAGAGCGATAAGGCCGCCATTTGCCTTCTCTCTTTGTGTTTAATTTGTATTGTACCTGTTTTTTATTATGTAACATTTATTATGTAACATTTAACATTTCTATAAATATTTTTAAAAATATCTGTAATACTACAGATGCACAGCGGATTTTCTTTCTCCACCCTACCCTAAATATTCTATATCTAAGGGTATGACGGTGGTAAGAAGAATAGTCAGCGCCTTCCGAATAGATTTTTTTTTCTATGTAGGATAATAGAGAATATTTTAAATTGCCAGGTGGTTAAATAGTCCGGTTCATTTTAGACCAAAAGTGCTCTAGAACTTGAGTTTCATCTGTCACTCCTGTAAATGGCAACGACTCCTACCGTTGGATTCGTCTTGATGTCCTGAATGTGAAACTGTCGGTCGTCAAGTGCTAAAGTGGTGGAGGGATGAGGGGGGGGTAATCAAAGATCGCTGGATTTTACGTTGTAATTTGAAAACTAGTGGACCGATTTCTTTATTATTAGTATTATTTGAACGGGTATAACATTATCTACAACACGGTCATATACATCGAATACGTCAATGCAGTGGTTACCGCGTAATAATACGAAACATAATAAAAAATAATTGTGTTTAAATAATATCACAGATTACGCTAAATCTATAAAGTTTTTGTGATAAAAATGTTGCTTACTTTAATTCTACAACAAATTACCTAATCAATAAGGTAACAATAATTACTATAGGATTTATGGTGCCTGAGCTAGAGTTAATTAACTAAACGTAGTCGCAGGTCAATATACTACGAGTACGCAATAAAAAATTGTTTTCCGCGTTAATTGTTACAAATTAAACTGTACTAACACGTAATTGTATGTACTGAATTGTCTAAAATAAACATAATTATTTTTTTATTATTTTTTTATTTTTTTTCGACCTAAATTTCTTTTATTTTTATATCATGGGTAGATATTACCAATATAATATCCCCTGGCATAGTTTTTATCCTGTCAGGAACTTTAGGCCAGGGGCTACAGGCAAATTAAAAACTACTATAGTGAAAACTAAAAAAATGTTTTCTGCGTTATTTCGACGTAAATTTCTTTTATTTTTTTATCATGGTTAGATATTACCAATATCTATCCCCTGACATAGTTTTTATTCTGTCAGGTACCTCGGGTCAGGTGCTACAGGCAAAGTCAAAACTACTATAGTGAAAAGCTAAAAGATTGTTTTCCGCGTTATTTCGACGTAAATTTATTTTATTTCTTTATCATAGGTAGGTGTTACAGATATCTATCTTCTGATGTAGGTTTTATCCCGTCAGGTACCTTGAGTCAGGTGCTACAGGCAAAGTTAAAACAACTATAGTGAAAACTAAAACATTGTTTTCCGTGTCATTTCGACGTAAATTTCATTTAATTTTTTATCATGGAAAGGGATTACTAAAATCTATCACCTGACATAAGTTTAATCTCGTCAGGTACCTTGGGTCAGATGCTACAGGGAAAGTCAAAAATACTATAGTGCAAACCTAAAAAAATGTTTCTCGGGTTATTTCGCCGTAGATTTCTTTTATTTTTTTATCATGGGTAGGTATTACTAATATCTACCCCTGACAAAAGTTTTATCTTGTCACGTACCTTGGGTCAGATGCTACAGGCAAATTCAAAACTACTAATAGTGAAAAACAAAAAAAAATTATCCTCTTTATTTCGACGTAAAGTCTTTTTTCAAGGTATTATTTGAAAAATGTAAGCTTGAAATATATAATTAAAGTAATATGGTGATTACTTACCCATCTCTTCTCATTCATTTACTTATATTTGCGTACTCGTAGTATAGTGATCCTACGACTACGTTTCGTAAATTAGCTCTAGCTCAGGCACCATAAATCATATAGTAATTATTGTTACCTTTTTGATTAGGTAATTTGTTTTAGAATTAAAGTAGTAAACATTGTTTCCACGAAAACGTTATAGATTTATCGTAATCTGTGATATTATTTATACACAATTTATTTTTTCAATGTTTCGTATTATTGCGCGGTAACCGCTGAATTGGCGTATTCGATGTATAAGACCGTCTTTTAGGTAATATTATACACTTTCAAATAATACCAGTAACAAAGAAATCGGTCCACTAGTTTTCAAATTACAGCGTAAAAACAAAAGTACAAATTCGCCAACTTTGATTACCTCTCCCCTCCTCCCTCCACCACTTTAGAACTTGACGACCGACAGTTCCACGTACAGGACACCAAGACGAATCCAACGGTATGAGTCGTTGCCATTTACAGGAATGACAGATAGAATTTTTTCATTCAGTACTGGAGCGAACCGGACTAAAAAGCAAATTCGGCTCAGTTGATTGGTATTTTGTTCACACATTGATGACGTTGCGCATGCGGGAACGCTCGTTACGGCAGTGCTGCCAGATTTACTTGAACCGAAAAGCGTACGAAAAATATAGTCCCTGCGAAAATCAAACCAGCATTCCTTACCAAGCAGTAACATTTCATGTTGCTATTTTCCAATTCCGGTGAAGCTTGATTGGTCGTACCTTTCGACACAAGCGTAGGTAGGTCAATAAAAAAAGAGATGCTACATATTTTCATACCGACTTTATACAAATTCGCCCCTTTGTGCCTTTAGTGAGAACTTTGCAAGTTCCTATATATTATATTCTATTGCAGGATAGCCCTAAAAGTTCGAAACAAAATCTTTCAAAAAAGTTAACAAATACATAATATACTTTCCAAGAACAATACGGTCAGACAAAAGTGCAGTAAGTAATGTAGTCTGAACGGCCTTTACCCAGTTCAGTAATTCTGCCAGTGTTCATGGTATTCAAAACCATGAACACTGTTAAAATAGGTTATAATAACAATAATAATATTAAAATAGGTTTATTTCTCTTCACAAAAAGCTGTTCATATACTATACACAACCAACCATAAGCAATTGACTGGTGCCTGAGATAAGTCGAAGACTTGAGTTACAGGTCACCAGGTTCCCACTTTATTAGAAGCATATCGAGCATTTGTCAGTCCATTGATAACGGTTAGGTAGGTAGCTACCTAATCGTAGTTCAAATTTTAATTAAAAAAATAAAAACCCCCGCCACAAAACCGTTACTTGACCCTTTCAACAACTAGAAAAGAGCTGATAGTCTTCAAATGGCTGAAGATATGTTTTTGGATCATAAGAACACTCTTGATTGTGACAGACACCCCGCAAACAAACGAAAACTAGATCAAAATCGGCGCATCCGTTTAGGAGCTACGATGCCTCAGACAGACGTCGCTTCTAAACGGACGTCAAACTTATATGTAACAAACACCCCTCTTTTTCGTCGGGGGTTAAAAAACATAATATGACATGGAGGAAATAGAACATTAGATGTTCGTTACCACCAAATTAAAAATCCCCACCGATTAAGGGCTTGATCAAACCATAAATTCAGTAGAAAAGTGTTCCTAACGCAGCGTGGTGACGCTCGGTGCGGTATTTCATGGTAATGTACTCATTTTATACTAAGCTACAAGGGCTAAGGTAGGGGTGATAAGGGTATTATGTACCAAAGTGGTAGCATTACTTGAACTCAAGAGGGAAACGTGCCTGGTATGCCCTATAAAACTTATGAAAAGACTTACGATGAAACCGTAAATGACAAGAGTGTAATAAAATATTAGGTACATAAAAATAATGGTTTTTGCTTTTTGTTACCATGTTCCTATTAACAGAAACCCACAATGGTGGGAAATCACCTAGTCTGGTAACACGGCGACCAACGCTGGGGACAGGGGGCGGCAGGGGCGGCGGCGGGCGGGTGGAAATGTTTCAGCCGGCGGCGGCCGCAAGCAAGCGGCGACCAACCTCGCACTTCAGTCTCCTCTGTGACATGAAAGGGCGCGATCCTTCACACGCATCACGGTGCTTCGAGAAATGCATCACCATGAACAGCCGCCAGGGAATGCATGCAACGGTAAGTCCTTTGCTTTTTCTCTAACACTGCCTTGATTTGATTCCTCTGGAAATCAGAATGACCTAATAGATCAAGTCCGGTGAAGCTTGATTGGTCGTACCTTTTCGACACAAGCATAGGTCAATTCAAAAAAAAAAAAGAAGTTCTAATAGATACTTAGTTATAAGTTCTTTTAAATCCCCGCGGCTCTGTTACTCCATCAATGCATACAGTTTTTTAACCGGGAACTGCACTTGCTTTTATTCTCAGAAAATTCACCCGGATTCTTAAAGTTTTGGCGACTACGTAATATAAACAAAACAACATTATTAAAATGTAATTTTACTAGCAAAGTTACATTTCAATTCCATGTAAAAGTATAGTCGCAAAAACATTAATATATATATTTTTAATATTTATGTGGAGTATAATTCAAGCCAAGTGAAAATTATAACTACTTACATTAAATAAAACACTTTAACGAGATGAAGTAGAAACACTTTAATTAAATTTTCAGCATTTTTTTTATTACACCACATAAACTGTGTTTTAAGTAACTAAGTGTTTTTATCGTTGAAAAATTGTTTTTGCGTGATATTTTAGTGGGCAGGTAATGAAATCATCACATGAACACTGTGGTAGGGGCGCTCAAGGTCATTTGGCGACCCCAGCCAAGCGAGCCACCCTCCGCCCGCCCTGCCCGTGCCCAGCAGCTTTAAATTTACTTTCATTACGTGCTTGACCTTCTCGCTAAAATATTCACTCAGAAATTTACCTTCTTATATCAATGAAAATTACGATTATTTTTTTCAAATTGGCTGTAAAAATAAATCAGCCTAATAATTCGATATTTTATGCTTTACAGTAGGTACTGTTAAAGCACCGTTAAAATCTTTCTAATGCGCCGGGAATTGTTACTTTATTTTTTAAATATTTGATGGATTTTTAAGCTTCGTCTATTCGATTTACTTGTAGGTTAGGATATATGCGTACGAAAAAGTAGAGAGTCCCAAGTAGGG
Organism: Teleiodes luculella; assembly: GCA_948473455.1. Taxonomy (NCBI): domain Eukaryota; kingdom Metazoa; phylum Arthropoda; class Insecta; order Lepidoptera; family Gelechiidae; genus Teleiodes; species Teleiodes luculella. The sequence goes on from OX419585.1 coordinate 7,086,956, forward strand.
TCCAATTAGAGTCCAATCAAACTGTTCAAGAGAGAGAGTGAATAATCAAATTATGAATTTATGACACTTCTGTAATTAAGTTGCTTTTGGTTTTCAGCTGTTTTAATATCATCTAAACCACAACTCGTTCAAAATATTGTATATTTTTTAATTTTACTTTTAAGTGAGTCTGTGTTAGACGCGTTAGTTTTTTATATCATCCCGCACTTTTGCCACCTTTCCGTCATAACTACATAAGCGAAGTCAAGATAAAACATTAATGCTCTAATGATTTAACTAGTATGCATTAATATTCTTTACCTAATAAACGTAGTATTCACTAAATATATAACCATATAGGTATACGATAATTAGAAGATTAATTTTGCTTGCTGTTTGCTTGTTGCTGCAATTTTCATGAGTCAAATCACTAATTTCTAACGTAGATTCATAGTATTTAGTTCAGTATTTCAGTATTATATAGCGCAATTACGTGTAACCTTGATTTGGTACATTCTAACCAGCAATTTGATAGTATGATTGACATTTTTATCTGTTATATCTGTACTGAAATAAAATTATCTATCCGCAACAATTTCATTGTAAACGTTATCTTATTAATTCAGGGAAAACTTAACGATCACAATTTCCTATAACTCTCTGTACACAACACTGTGTTTTGTCTAGGACAACTGTGTGGGTCCAGTATGATCCATTAAGCCCTGTGCACCCGAATTAAGGTTAGGCTCGAGCCCCTTGGTGAGGACGTAATCGAGTCGATGAAATTACACTTACGCAGCAGCATGCTTGCGGTCCCTTGATTAGTTCCACAATGGGATATGTGGAAAAAAGAAATAGCAAGGGTCCCATCAGGAACTACATAATGCAACTAGTGGGACCAGCGGTGCAGTCACAGTTTTCACGCATGTATGTAATTTCAAGAGTAATAATATTACTCTATCTATACATACATTACATATATTATAATATGTATAATATTATATTGATGATAAATTATTGATTGTTTTCTAATTATTGTATTATTCTACTGAAGCTGCTAATTAACAAATCACATAGGTACTAGCGCCATTTCTAAGAGCAGTTTCTACCTAAGTAATTATTTAGAACTTATGAAACACGAGCCAAATTACTATTCTATTTGGATTGAGATTGTTTACGAGCAATCTTCGAGCGTGTGTATGTAACCCATGCACATTACTATATCAATGAATATTTTTGTTTTATATTAAGATTGAGACGAATATAGGTAGGTTTACATGAGCTACTGATGGGAGCAACTTTATCAAGTACCTATGTATCATACATTTCCTTCTAATATCATCCTACTATATATATAATACTTATTATAATCGCGAAAGTTTGTGAGTATGGATGTATGTTTGTTACTTTTTCACGCAAAAACTACTAAACGGATTGGAATGAAACTTTACAATAATATAGCTTATATATCAGAATAACTCATAGGCTACCTATAACCGCAGGAAAATACCTAATTCCCACGGGAAAACTGTTAACGCGCGGGGCGGAAAGCTAGTAAAATATAATAATGAAGTTCTTCAAAACGTAACCCCATTTAGCTTCCTTGGTCTTTTGACTTTCCATTTCGCCTATAAGACATGAATTTAAACTTAGCAAAAATTAAGAAATTCCCAACCATTTTTCGGCGTCAATTACCAAGGACCCGAGCTGTGCATGGTTGGCATTGCAAAGGTATGTAAGTATTTACCGTTCGTCTAGTCTGTGGAAAAGAACGACCACAAGAAATTCTGCATTATTCAATTTATTTGGCATTTTTATTGAAGTTTAAAAATAAAGATATAATATTATCCCATATTATAATTATATTTGAGAAACTGTTGAACCTATTTGAAAACCACAGAAAATAACTGTTTTTCAGTAAACATCTAAACCGAATTCTTGAACGGTACCTACGGAATTCTCTTCATGCCAGACTAACGCTTCATAAAACTTTGATAAAAAAACGTATTTTTTAAAATTTCGGTGCTATTGCAAGTACCATGTTCGGAACTAAATTACGAAGCACATAAACATTTTTAACAAATATAGTAATAAATAACGCATTTAATCGAAAACCGCAATAGTCACCACTATCACTTGTCGTAAAATAGATTAGATCGATAATAATCTTTAATGCACTGATAATATCAACTAAACTTATGTTATAACTTTATAATACAATTATAACTATAACTATAAGCGTTACAATTGAAATAAAACTAACTTAGATATGCAGAATCGAAAAACACGTGTATGTTCCTATTAAATAAATAAACTGAAAAAAATGCACAAAAAGCACGTTAAAGTGAAGTAACAGCAAAAGCAAAACAAAAATATCATGACATGACTAATTATTACAGAACTAAATGGAGCACCAGTTTTTAATTCAATAAAGGTTTTTTTTTGACAACCTTCCGCCGCAATCCTTTTTTCTAAATCATATAACATATACCACTGTCATATTATAATTCTGTGTCACTGTGGTACAACGTTCAAATACCTACAGACGACTGTCTGAAAGTAGTATACCTAAACACGATGGAATAGATGGACTTGTGATGAATAGGTTTTTAAAAAACAAAGTACATAGGTACATAATGATAGAGTCCTCCGTGATGGGTAGTTATAATTATAAGGTAAGCAGTTTATGACGTCATGAGTGATCTCTATCTGAAAAAATGCACAAACAGACGGTATCTGTTAAAAAGTAAAATCAACTAGAAGTTTGTATAACGAATTAAAATTTCTTTTAATATAGCTATCAGAAGATATTTTAGAAAGGTCAATTTTCCAGTATCCTGACCAGGTAACCCCTATAATAATAAAAACTCATAGGTTACTGCTGAAGAGGCCGATATCCCCATTAGTGTACGAAACACTAATGGAGACAGAACTATTTATTGAAAAATATTCAGTGTGAAACAATTGGCCGCCCACGCGGTTGAAGACGTTTCAGTCATTGTGACGCATGCGTGGACTTTATTGATTGCTCGAGCGCTGATTCCGTCACGAGAAGATTTTCTATTGAGCACGGAACATCTCGCAGAAGATGCAGGCGCCCTGAACCAAGGTCACCTTCAGACGTGGAGGGTCGCGGGAATCAATGAAGGCCACAGATCAGCACACTAACGACTAACTCGTGTCATTCAGTTAATTGCCAATTTATCATACAACAAGCCTCGTTGTGCGCACACACTCATTCTCCGTTTATAGAAAATGTTGTATCTTATTACCTCAATTTAATCATAAGTGTAAAATAATTAACAAATGAAACTAGAGCTCTAATTATGAAATAAATGTATTGTACATATACACATAGGTATACGTAATGCGATGTCGTTCGCGATCTCAAAATAACTGACGGTCAAGTCTAATTTTATTATACGCATTTTCTGCACTGTTAGTTTTGGTATCTAATAATATTAAAGTAGGATAGGCCATTGGTGAATAGATAGATATTGCATATAATATTATTTTTGTTAAAATCCTCAATTAATAATTTTCTAAAAAATCCAATTGAGGATACAAAATATCGAATATAAGTAGAACAGACACGGTTTTTAAATTATGAAATTATTTTGAAAAAACAGAATTGCAAATCTAAATTAACTAAAAATTATTATAAATCACGTACCTATTGCTAACGTAGTAAAAACTTATATTAATGAATTACCACTTACCTAAAGAAAAATAAATTGCAAATTGGCGATTTAATTAAACCGACATATGTAAATGCGAAATTCTACTTTATTTCCTTGATTTCAGACGATATTTCAACTGCAGCCATTTTGTTTTACTTAGAACCGGGTACATGGAGGGGTGTTAGAGATGAGAAAGGTCGTCTGAAGGGCGCCTCATCCTTCGAGCTGGCGACACGTACCACGTAGCCAGCCATTCAAGTTTTCCGGGTGACGCCGCGCGGTGCTTCACCCTAAACAATCTAATATACTTAGATTTAATGGGGTTGAAGGTAACCGACCGTAAGGCAACGAACTGACTAGAAAATGTACATGATTGAAGTATAGCTGCTATTTAATTAATAATTCATTCGCTTTGGACAAATGTAGAAGGTATGTATTACTTACCTATTGAGATATTTTTGTCGTAAAACTGGTAGAAATAATTAAATAGTAAGTATGATGATTACCGACTGAACAACCACATATATACATACACGTATATCATTTTAATTGCCTTCGAAATAATTAAATCATGGCTTTTACGAGGTGTTTATTTGATATAATGATCATCGTTTATTAGTTGCCATTGCCAAAATGAGGGTGCGTGTCAAAGTTTATTTCAGAAAATGACATTGACATGTTTACAAAAAAGAAACCTCAGTAAACCTCTTAAGACCCTCAATGAGCCTCTTCTGGCCCTCAGTTACCTCACAACTGGACCTCTCCCTCCGACAAACCTCTTGGCATCGACACGGCCGTGTCGAAGAACTATTCGCAATCGCCCCCCTGCTTAAAAACTTACTGCCGTGAAATATTTAAATCTACTTTATGCTCTTAAAACGATGAAATGTTCATGCAGTCAAACCTTGGTTTTTCAATGAGAGATCTGTATTGTCGGTGACGGTTGGTCATTCAACTCACACCTGAAAAATATCTAAAGGTTATCGTAAACTATCAAAATCTAGGTTGTTTCCAATATTATATATTTTTATTAATTGTCTGGCTGCAATTAAAGTCTTTGATTTCCTACTGACCACGTTTAACCACATTCTCTTAAATCTTTGTATAGCTAGCTATATAAATATGTAAACGCTACGTGGTAACGGTTAAAGTATTTAATCTCGTTATTGATTGAACTCTATATAAAACTCTAAAATCTTTTTACACAGCTTGACATTTTACACAATTTTATTCTAACTTTCTTAATTAATATTCAAAATGTATTTTCACTTGTATCTACATTATCTAAAATAATCTAAATATTACATGTGTAATACTGTAGAAGCTTCTAGTGCCGTGCAAAAGGTGTCTTATATGTTGGACATAAACTAATATCAAACTGCTGGGCGACACGTAACAAACCGTTTATGGACCATTTACACGAGAGCCAGTTCATGAACAAGACTACTGAGAAAGTCTGGATAGTACGAAAATAAGTTGAAATTATGGTAATTTGTTAGTTTTCCAACATTAGAGCTCTATGGTATTGATATTATTATATACCTCGGAATAACAATAGTACTCAAGAGCAAAGCACACAGATTGTCTTAGTTCTTTGACATATTATTATACCTACGAATTAATTTATCAACAGAGATTTTATTGAAAATTATAAAGTAATGAGATACCATCCCTTCTCCTCAATAGAGTCAAGTCTGTAAAAAAGGAGGAGAAGAGGAAATCCTTTTGGCACTCAACTTTAGAAATCCGCATGCTTGTAGATTTAGAATTCCTAACACATCTTTAATTCTTTTATGTTATTATTAATCCAATGAAGACTAGGTTCAATTTTGTTTAGGTATTTAATAATTGAGTTCAAGTAGAAGAAAGAACAACTAAATTTTGTAAGGTCTGAAGTTTTCTAAAAATACAAATAATAATAAAGTTAACAACAACAAGGTAGGAATAGAAGTTAGCTATAAAAAAAATCCTCCATAATTGTTAGTACCTACACTGTATTGTTACAAGGCCAATGATAGATTGGCTTCGTAGTAGATTTGCTCGTGTAATGAATTGGCCTCGTGTAAATGATCCACCGGCGTCTTCGCGGGGGTTCAATTTCATTGTCTTCACACTCAGATAAGCATTTAACATGCTTGTGACGAAATGTATTGCCAATATTTGCAAAGATAGATACTTATTATAAGTTGTGGTAAATACTTTACATTACTCTGTCTTCTGCTTCTTTTAAAAGATGATTTCAATCAAATAAGTGTTGTTCATTCTTTGAATAAGTACCTACCTAGCTAACAAAGTTCATACGCTATTATGGCGCATTGCTACAAGATCCCGGTATTTATGATCCAATTCGAAGATTGTAAGCTATTTCGTCGTCAATATACTATCGACCAAATCGAATTACTAATTGTTTATATATAAGCTTAATTTCAGTTACAGTCTTTATTTCAAACGGGTAGAGTAGTTTTCTGGTTAATAATCCTATTCCTGGCGTTCCTCGTTCGTAATCAGACGCGAAGTTGTTGAAGTTGAGACGGTATCGTGTGCCAATAGTCAATGTAGCGCTATTATACGAAAGCATGCGCAGTTGCTGCACAGAAGAAAGATACGCTGTACTTTGTATCTTAGAAGGATATTTGAAGGCACAGAATAAATAAATATAGGGTTAAAAATAAAAATTGCGTTAACTACAAAGTTACCTTACAATTTACACTGCCCTTTAAGCTAAGCAAGCTTAGGAGGGTTGCCTGGTAGACATTGCTAGCTAAGCAATATGGCTCTCTTTTGTACTCTTTTACTGTTTGGATTGGAATGTAAGTAAGTAAAAACACTTAAAAACTGCTCACAGAGTTTCAGAGTTCTAAAGACTTCGCAAGGCGGCACCATACCTCAAAGAAATTTTCATAATTCAATTAATTGAAAAACTTCCCCATAGAATAAGGAAAGGATCTCGACTTAGATTTTTGCTCTGAGACAGACTGAAAACATTTTCAGTTAAAAAGAAAAAAAATGCTCGTAAATATTTAGACAATTGAGCCCCATAAATCATCCCTTCCCATGAATGAATAAGTTCGTTTGTTTACATAATCATGATCAATTCGAGAGGCGGATGTGTGAAGTGGCGAAGGCTCGTGTCATATCACGTCCAACCCATTGATCGCGGGCGGGCGGTGACGGCGCACGTTGGCCTTAGTAAATTCGCTTGTAGACTTAGGGAATTTTAAATACATGTTGCGAGAGAAAACTTACGATCTGGTATGAAATATTTCTTGGGTGGGGTCTAGACAGACGGACTGCATTTCAAGTGCATTCTGACTGATTGATAGTGCTAAGAACGGGAGGCAGTTCAAATGCAGTTTTAATGCAGTTGTGGCACGACTGCCGACAAGACGCGCCGGGCTTGCAGTTGAAACAGCCTTCCGTTCTTGGTACACGGAGTGTCACGGAGGCAGTTCCAATGCAGTTTATGCAGTCCGTCTATCTAACTAGACTAGACCCTTTCTCATATAGTATATCTGTTGTCATATACTTAGGACATATTAACTAACAGTAGACTTTCGAAATAAGTAGATCATAATATCTTATAATCACACAAGACCACAGACAAGACTAAGTGATTTTTTAAATTATCTTTTCATACAAACTTGAAGCCTTAACACGGTGAACTTTAAACATTATTAAAAAAGTCTAATCATAAAAAGTGAACGGTTTTGATCAGTTCGTTTGTTATATGTCCCCACCGAGGGGCTTGGGAGCTTAGTATTACTTCAAACCAAAAAGATATATTTCGACCCCTAAGTCCACATTTTGAGATCGTTGCACAGTGCGGCGGCGGAGGCGGCAGAGCGTGTGACGGACGCGGCGGTGGAAATCGTCATCGCCCACGTGCCGGCTCATGCCCGGAATAGCCAGTCCGTCCCGTGCCGCCGTCTCTCGCTCACATCCCAACCGCTTTCGCAAACTCTATAACACGCCGTAATTATTTTCAACCTGAAATACATCACGCGCTTCCACTCCCAGCTATACGTAATTTGTGCCCATAACCACTTCTTCTTGTCATAACCTCCAAGTTTTCCGGATCACGTAACCTGCTCGGAGTGGTAATTTTTCCGCCAAAAAATTGTGTGTGATATCGTAAAGGTCGCGGTCGCCTGTTCGCAAGCAATAAAATTGCGGTGTCTGCTAACACGGTCGTATTTGTTTGTGCTAAACTGAAACAGTAATATTGACTGAAATTTGAAGTGTTCGTTTGACATTGGTTCCCGAAGAATTACGTGGGTGTAGCGGCGCGAAACAATTTTGAATTTACTGCTATTTAATTTGGCTTGGCTTGGCGACGTTGTTGGCGCGTGAAGGCGGCAAATAGTGTTGGGCGCCGGCGCCGGCGGGCTCGGCTGTGGGCGCATGTGCGATGCGATGCGCGAAAAACTCGCCGCCCTGCTGCGGGGCTCTGCGTCCGCGCATCAACACAACGACAAGCTGCAGAATGGCGCCATTTCCCCAGTGCTCGTATTTACGGATGAAGGTTAATATCACTGTTTTATAACTGGCGGCGGCGCTCCATAGTAAAATATGAAGATTTCGAGAAAGTTAAATACAGGCAGGACATCTAACTAGCTTTTTCCAAATTATTTTTCTTATTACTTTTCTTATTACCAATAATACTTAATCCAAAAATAATTTTGAGCAATATTCACATGATTTTAATAATAAACGAACTCATTTACATTGCGTTACTAAAGAGAATTATGCAATTATCATAGACAGGCCTACACAACAATAAAATAGTTCTAAAATAAAGACTTATTAAAAAACAAAAGAAAGAGTAAGTATATATCTTATAAGCCAAAGAGATTTGAAGAGCCAGCTTCGATTTAGATAGATAGAGGGAGCGTTAAATATCCGCAACACTTCATGGAGAGCTATCCTTTTTACTCTTATGACAGTTTTGCATGTCAGAGTGATACAAACGTTGTTTTGACAGGACGTCAAATTTCAAGTTGTATGTCATTTTTCGAATTACTAGGGATGGGGTCTAGTTAAAAACAAGGTGTTAGTAAAATATATACCTAACGCAAATCTTTCGGTTCAGGTAGAGTTCTTAATGAAAATTAAATAATTTGTACAGATATAGGAACTACTCGTGCACTCTCTACGTTTATGTAATAATCTAATAATTTTTGATATTGTATGGTGTTAGTAAGGGAGCTATATTCCACCTACAAATTATTAATGCATAAAATTACCTGTGAATAAAAAAAAAACGAAGTTATTAATTACACTACACATTTCATAAATTAATGTTTCTTATTCAATTATCCTTTAAAATTGCAAATATTTAGTTTTTTATTTTTGTTTATATGATCATATTTGATCATATCTACACAAATATTATAAAGAGGAAAGATTTGTATTTTTGTGTGTGTGTGTGTGTGTGTATGTGTGTATGATTGTAACGAATAAACTCAAAAACTACTAAACTGATTTCAAAAATTCTTTCACCATTAGAAAGCTACATTCACCCTGAGTAACATAGGCTATATTTTATTTTCAAAAAAATTAGGAATCCTTACTAAAACTTCAATAATGTAACGTGTAAAAAAACCTAAAATATTCCTTATAATTGCATGGGCTCCGAAACTACTGAGCTGATTTTGATGAAACTTGGTATGAAGATAGAATAGACCTTGGGGACGGACATAGGCTACTTTTTACTGCGGGAAAATATCTCATTCCCACAGCAAAGACTGCAAGCGCGGGCGGAACCGTGGGACGGAAACCTGGTATCAGTACCAATGAGCTTGGGGTACAGTAATATAAAAGATTCTGGGGTGATAAAGGTTACCTTATACCGCGGAAAATTCTTTATTCCCACGGGAAAAGTGGTAGGGTGGGTCAGAAGTTTTGATGAAACTTGATACAGAGATAGAATAGACCTTGGGAAAGGTAACAGACTACCTGTAACCGCGGGACAATAGCTTATTCCCACGGGAAAATGGTAGTTCGGGAGGGAATTTTTGGTGAAACTTGATACAGAGGTAAATTAATTTAGATTTTGGGATGAACAACAATTTATTTTGCTGCCACAGTTTCGGAGACTAACTCGTACAAACAGATAAACATTTTTTTTTTAAACTGGATTATGTTCTATATCACGTTTTAAATTCCCTTGACCCGGTTTTTATAATTTTCTTTTCTATGTACAGATTTTCGACTTCTACATTTTTATTATACATATAGACGAACTTAACATGTTTTTATTTGAATTTATTCTTATTGAGTTAAAAAAAAGATTGTCGACAATTTTTTTTTATTAAACTGTTTTATATATGATACCCTTTTTATTTTTCATGTGGACATTTAGTAATTGATCCTAACATCTAAAGGTAGCCTTTATGTTTCTCAGGGTGAATGTAGCTTTCCAATAGTGAAACAATTTTTGAAATGGGTTCAATCGTTTTTGAGTTTATTCATTACAAACATACACACAAGTATTGGTGAATTTTGTGCTTGTGAAACTTAAAAAGGGCTTAACTAGCAGATAATTATTTAAAAAAGCAAACAGAAATATTTTAGATTTACAGTTTTATTAATAAAAGATCACATATTACATTTAAAGCTGAAAAGTATTCATACAGTAGGACGTAGTTGGTAGGGCACACCACTTCTCTGAATCTACTTTTTCTCAATAATATGTACCTACTTCTTTTTTTTTATTGACCTAGTCGAAAAAGCACGACGAATCAAGCTTCATCGGACTTGCGGGGATAATTTTCACGTTCTTCTTATAAGAAATCTGAAAAAAAAGAAAATGAAGGAAGTAAGTTATGTAGATTTTTTAAATAATAATTTTAAAGGCTGACCAAATACATCAAAACCCTGTTCCGGGAATACCACAATATGTTATAATAAGTTTTACAGAGGTATTTCATTTTCCTTGTTTACAACTCAAAAGCTTTTTCGATAATTTTATCGACTATGTTTTTCCAACCCTATTATAACCTTTTTGTATAAATATTATTATTGGAAAATATAGTGAAAATTGATTAATTAGATAAGATTAATCAGTTGAATTAGTTTTATTACATAATTTAGTGTAGTTTTGGATTATATGCTACAAATATTATGACGAAAATACATATAATAAACACAAAAACACAGCTTACCTTTGAAAGCTGATCACATCGGGTCTATTTCCTTGCTTTTGATGCGTGATTTACACATTTTCACTATGCACGACATAACTTTACATTTTAAATTACACTATATCTCAAAATTTGTTACTAATCAAGATAAAACGTAAAATTTTATTTTTGAAATTGAATCCAAACATAAACAAACAATTTGAACAACTATAATCCGACTAAACTAAAGATGACGCAATTTTTGACATTTGTCACTTGAAAGACTAGCGACTCTCAAATTTTGTTGCATAGTTTGTAGCCAAAGGGTACGTTTTTGACATTTTTGACAAAGATTTTCGGGGTACAATAAACACTTGACTAGGCTCTCTCTATCTAAAGCGAAGCTGGCTCTTCAAATCTCTTTGTTATAAGCAATGTTATAGTTTAAACACAACGAATTAATTATTTTTCTAACTACATTATGTAATTAAAAATAAGCTACAGCAAAATACTTCGTCTGAACTTTTCAAAGGTGATTGAATCGGTAACAAGATCTAAACGATTTACTTTTCTTTGGCTGCTGTTAATTCTGCTAATCAGGCCTATACAATTGCTAACCGCACCTAAGTACATATAAAACTTATGTACTTATTTTATTTACAAGGCTACTTATTATTACCACTCGTTTGAGCTTGGCTTAAAGTTCACCACCCACGAAGCTATAAAATATATTAGGGCAAGACAAGACATATCACGAAATATTTTTTCTACAGATCTGCAAGCGCCTATACACATAGCTTTTAATTATGTATATTTCAATGATGTCACTAAAATATGTCGACAGATATAGCAATTAATATTATAATCGATCTCTATAATTATGTATATTATGGGCATACCTCAAATAGACGTAATGAAATATGCACGAAATTATGTATAGCAAGTTAAAAGTGATGGTATTATGTAATATTCTGTAAACCGTCTAAATAAATAAAGGCGAAAATAATAATTTCAATACAGCTATAGAGGTACTGTATGCGGTGGCGAGCTATAAATATTAGTTATAGCTTTATAAAAATTATACCTAAGTGTGTGCTAGCTTAAAGAGCCATAAATCAATATTGAATGAACATCCGTCTGCCCTAACACTTTCGTCACAGGTTTATGGTTGAGGAAAAAAGTGTGCTTGTAAGATCATTCGTGAGCAAATTATTAAAGTGTTTGCCGGTGTCCCAGTGTGCGCAAACAAGATATGAACCATGCAAGTAAGAGTCTTAATAACTCATTTGTAAAATTTTACACAGTTATACAAACGGCATTAATATTTAATGTTTAATTAGAAAAGAATTTCCGCAAATGGCTCTACATAATTTTTAACAAAAGTAGCACTAACGATCAAAACATCATTTATTTATTTACATAGTATTCTTAGACCGATAAATAGGATTTCTTGTGCTTCTTTTTAGTTGTTCCATTATATTTCGTTTTTATTTACTAAATCTGTGTTCATAATTTCGGCTTCCTCTACCGTTACTTCTTTCAGTAACAGCGTCTGTGATCGAGTGGTCAAATACTCGCCTCACTTAAGTAGGTTCCATGGTTCCAGGTTCGAATTTCGGTGGGGACTCGTCGAACAAATATCACTTCGTGAGACTTTCCCTAGCTTGGCTAGGACATTGCAGGCTACATCACCTGATTGTCCGAAAAAAATATGATTCCGTGCTTCGAAAGGCACGTAAAACTGTTGGTCCCAGTTACTATCTACGGATACTCGTTACATAAGCCATGTCATAATCATAAGCCATAGGCGGCTCAATGATTCTGACACCAGGGTATGTTAGGTAAGTTAACCTAGAAACCCACAAACACGCTACGTGAAGTGAACCTCTTTCAGTTAATTCATATTTTTTAGCAAATACCTAGTAAAATTTTCCCAGTCCTTATAAAAAAATAGTTTCATTAATAAATCAGACAGACAGTTAATATTATTTTTTCCTGTGTAAATGCAACTAAGAGATTCTCCGAGAAAACCGTATAGGTACCTATCATTTGTTTAATTCTGAAGTGGTTTAACTAAAGTGTGCTGTAAAGAAAATAAACAACAGACAGACGACGACGACGTGACCACAAGCAGCATTGCATACAGACAACATTATATAAATATAGGTAATGACTAAGTACTACTGACTGACCAACATGGGTTGACTTTTTTATATTTCACGCGGGTGTAACTAATAGATTTAAAATCGGTGCTAATTCCACATTTTCTTTTTAACCCCCGACGAAAAAGAGGGGTGTTATAAGTTTGACGTGCGTGTCTGTCTGTCTGTCTGTGGCATCGTAGTTCCTGAACGGATGCGCCGATTTTGATCTAGTTTTGTTTGTTTGCAAGGTGTCACAATCTAGAGTGTTCTTAGCTATGATCCAAGAAAATATCTTCAGCCATTTGAAGATTATCAGCTCTTTTCTAGTTGTTGAAAGGATCAAGTATCGGTTTTGTGTCGGGGGTTATTAAATTTTTTAATTAAGTGTTATAATCGAACGCTTTTGTTGCTAAATCAATGTATCAAGCTTCATAGACTTGATTTGAGTGAGTCCACCCAACGTATGAAAGTTTTGCAATAAATTCAATCAGAGGAAGAATGGAATTAGATAAGAAAATGACTTAGATGCATTGTTCAAATTTTAGAAATGACCCATTTACAATAATAAAATGAACGGTATTTATGCAGAAAAAAAACCAAGTAAACCAAGCGTGGTGAACATCGAAATTGTAATACTTTTTTGTACTGGGCACGTGATGGCTACGCCTGCGTCACTTCAGTAAACTCGGGTATCTTAAATCATGGCAAATAAATTCTTTTGCAGAAGACGTTTTTATGACAGCGCATTTTCAACGGGTGCTACATTTAAAAGCTAGTGCGCTATTTAAATGTTGTCATGTAAAGTTACGAACGCAACGTTGTATAAACATCCATTGTATTTGCGGCTATACAGTAGTGGGCAGACTAAATAACATGTTCTATTCAACCACAAAGTTATCATATGATGTGACTATAATAAGAACTGTTTAAAGATTGTCGATCGATAAAAAATTATGCATACAGAATTAGTATTTTTAGTTGAAACTTATTAAGTAAATTAGTTCTTATTAGATAGTACTACTAGTTAGTTTCAACTAAAAATACTAACATAATAATATTAATAATATACATAATATCCGATTTTGTTTCAAACCTAAAAAGCTATGAAATGTTTTATACACGTCAATTTCTGTTATTTTTTAATTAATTATTTTTAAACAATGTTATGTGTAAAAAAATGGCAACAAAACTAATAAATAGAATTGACCTAATTTAAAACCTTGTGATATTTGATCTTCATTCTAAATTATTTTATGGCCTAGGATAAAATACCTGTAAATTAAATCATGAGTACCTAATAAATAAGGTATTCAATAAAATCTTACCAAACATGTCGCCAATTTTATTTTACAAATATTAAATGTAAAAAAGAAGAATTTTGCGATTCAAAGACTACCTATAGATTTTATCTTAATAACAAGCCCGGTATGCTCCAGTATTTGATTATTGAAGACATATACCTTAAGCCAAGGCTATTCTATTATCATAGACGTATTATTTATTTTCTTTCGTGGCTAGGAACTACTATTTGGTATTCTGTGCCTAAGCAAAAATACGTGTGATTATCATCATCATCTAAGCCGGGGTATGCTTTGCCGTGTTTTGATGCGTTCCGTCCGGTGTCATATTTGAATCTGTATTGCGTACTCAGCTTGCATGGTATGGTATGCTAGAAGCCAGCACATGCGGTTGTACATTCGCACTACGAATTTCACTCCTACCACCACGGAATACGGACGCTCTCAAGATCAATATGTCCAGCCGCATGTGCTAGCTACTTTATATCATGGCGTCATCGAAATAAAGAGCTTATCGACTCAGTTCAATAAGCTGTGTCAGTGCAGATCATTGCTAATTATTTTGTATACGCTAACTTTATTATTCTGCGACCTCAGGCATGAATTTGACAGACAAGCAACTGGAGCAAGCTATTTCATCTATTAATAGTATACTCAGCAGGCTACAAATGTATTTATTACCCACTTAATTTTCTGTTTCATAACTTGTGAGTTCAACTAAATAAAAAAGTCCACGAGTAAGTTTCAAAAGCTGAAGTCCTCATATTATTGACTGATACGAGTCAAGTATCCATGTTTGTTACGAATCAATTATTATATTAAGTGAACTTACCAAGGACTTGCCACCTGTTGAAATAAATTTCATTGGTTCTATAAATACAGGTCGACTATTCCGCCTAGGTACCTATATGACACTGACGTCGACCTGTAGGAAGCACAAGCATCTCAATTGAGATCATTGTTGAGGACTTATGTGTTGGCACTTGTCAGAGCAATCTGTAACTGTAATCGTAATTGGCATGGCACCTAATGTTATTCTTACCTTGTTTTGTCTCACTTGTCCTAATGTTCGGCTTACAAAGACGTAAATTACCAATTAGAGATAATTTATTCCAATTCTAATTTGAGTAAAAGCGTTACTGTTGTTTGATTAAATTTGTTTTGTTTTACAAAGACAGAAAACACGAAACAAACATGATAGACAATAAATTTAAAGCTTGAAGGCCGCGAGATTCTTAGCACATAAATTCAAAGAAAAAAACTTTCATGAATAAGTAATTGCTGCTGTTTATAAATAAAACAATTACTCCGGTCCATTCATCCGTTTCATTGAATATATTCGTAATTGAGAATTATGATGAATAATGATGATTGTCTGTGTTGTGATGTGGTTTTGCTAAAGCGACCGTAGAAGCCTTCAGTACGGTTTGCTAATGACGTCAAACATCGATTTTCCGTCTATTTAGAACTAGCTCCGAGTATGTATACTGTTATTGATTTAAAGCCTAATAGGCTAGGCTTTTCACAATAGTGACCGGGCTTAAACACCAAGGCTACATACCAAAAATACAGAAAAAATAATTTTGCATTAGCATTTTCCTGTTATTCACATTAAAACATTCTTTTATAGAAGCCAATATAATGAAAAGAAAATAGAAACTTTGATTGCTCACTAATACCAGAGCTTATGGGCTTTACGTCGAAAGTTTCCACTCATTAAACCAAATAAATTCTTTTTTTTATTACGTACCTACTAGTATTACCGCGTACTCTCCAAAATAAAACTGGGCGGGTATCTTTTTTATCAAATGGTTCATTGGCAAGTTCTTGAGGGATTCTCGTTTGTTTATTTCGAGATTATTCCGAGAGAGACAATTAATTCGAAATTTATGTGCATTGCTACAAAAGAGAGACGCACATTCAAACCCGTGATTGTTATTTTAAATAAATGTTTAGCTTTTTCAAATATTTTGACTGTTTCTATCGGGTAAAATATAATGGCCGGTATTCTTGTCGGTCTATTCAACCTTGTCTTGTATACAATAACAAATAAAAATAAATAAATAAAAACAAGTCACTTCAATTAATGTTTAAAAAAAGTTGTGTTTAATTAATTATGTAAGTATTGTATTGGAAGCCGTTCTGAGCTACCATACAACGAGCTCGTCGAAGTAAAGTGCTTGGCTGGGACATATAATGTCTCATTTTCACGTTTGTTGAACTTCTACGGTTTTGTTTACACATTTTGTTTACAAAACGTACAGTTTGGAACTCAACCGGAACCTTGTTAGTTTTGTTGAATGCGTTCTAAGTGCGTCGGAGGCAAATAAATCGCTACAGCGCCATAGCTGAATACTTTTAAATAAACCTTAGGAATTTGCTTGCTCACATGTCTTTATTTTTGAAACTTTTCTAAATTTTATATTGGTAACCCTAATATTGGTTTATATAATAATAAAAATATACTATAAAACAAGTATAACGCACTGCCGAACCACGCCGAACTATCGTTCTTTTTCTTGTACTACCTGTAATAAAATTGTGTGTGACAAAATATCTGAATTTAAGATAGATCGAGCCCTTCTGTGGGGACGTATGTTTTCCGAATACTCACAACTAGAAATTAGAATAATATAACTTTTGTACAGTTTCACTTCTGTACAGAAACGACTCGAGTCGTGACTCTTATTGTGGCACTCAAATGATGTTACTCTTATCCCTAAACGCACAGACTATTCTTTAGACAACAATTTGAAATGTGAATTTGGTTTTATAGGGAGCGCACGCGAAGGCGGACTGGTATGGCGCGGGTGCTCCGCCGGCTGCGACGCCGAAGACGGCGCGACGGCGGGAGCGCTCGCCGACGGCAACCTCAACCCAGGAGACAAGGTATACGCGGCCAGCCACTACTACTCCAATAACCACGTAGGTACTCAACTCGATTCCAAATTGGATAATTTTGTCCTGGTGTCGGCGTGGGCTTTTCATTTGAGGAAAATTCATTTGTGTTCGTGAGTAAAGCCTTATTTACGCTGGGACGACATTGTACGGCATAGCGGCATGATACATAATTTTCGCATGTGAAATCTTGTGTTACGCTACAAATAAAATATATTTGCGCCATGCAGCAGCATATTTTAAGACCAGGTAATATCGTGGCAAAATAATTTTCAAAGCTGTAAGTTTAACAATTATGTGAAATGCTGCACAATGTTGTCCCAGCGTAAATAAGCAACACCAACGTCCAACTTAGATATGCGATTCTACAGATTTGTACGATAAGCTTAAAATTTATCTGTGAAGTGGCTACATTTGTTGTGTCTGTTCATTTTCATGTTATTCGGCACGCTTCCCAAAGTGTACTAAACATAATGTGATAAGTATACATAATTTTATGAAGGTTCTCATGTAAAATATAGCGTGATTTATTATTGCTGTAATTTCAGCTGTATGTTGATATCTTTATTTGATCATTTGTACAGTGTGGCATTCAAATTGTGCCTCGTATGAAATTCTTGCAGAATTTAATGAGTGACCTCAATACAGTAAGTTTATTGCTGTTTGCTACAGTTTAATATTTTATATTACAACTCAGAATTCCTCTCGAATACTTAATGAAAGTAAAATAAAACATAAAAGCTTTCTGGGTTATTGGCTTTCGCAAAAAAAAAATCCACCTCAAGGTTCTTGCGCAGACTGGAAATTTAATTTCTGGACTTAATATTCCACTTGAATTTATTTCCTCGACTAAGTATTATTTGAAAAACTTTTAGACTTTCCCTTGAGTAACTAGTGTTTGCCTTCACGACTTATAAGGTAGGTACTTAAATGAGAGCTTTTCTGCTAATATTAAGTTGCAGGCTTTGTGGGCGGAAACTAAGTAGATGATATTAAAGGAGTATTAAATTATAATATAGATTCCAGTCTTATAGATCATAGAAAAGACTTAGACTGAAAATTTTACAAAAATAACAAAATCAACCGGTTTACATTATCGCCAAACAAAAGTAACATCCCAAAAAACTACATCTTTCTTCATCACCATGACGACACTAAAAGCAAAGAACAGGCCACTCTCAGTAGGGTTCTTGTATTTCTTCCAACTAATATTGTTGATGTTTTTCCAGCTGGAGGGGACGGACGCAGCTGCGGACGACCCTGTTCACCTCAAGAGACGGGTGGGACTCTTCAGTGGGGTGGCTCTAATCGTCGGCACCATGATAGGTCAGTCAACACCTCCACAATAATAGCAAACTCAGATAAACTCGTCCCAAAAACCAGCTACACGAATAGCGTCGTCAGTAGCCTTCATTAGGACTTCAAGTCCTGCATGTACTGAATAGTTAATTTAATTTGAGCGGCAGTTGAAAATTGCAACGCGGATCTTACGAGTATTGTTATGTACAGTTGTAAAGTTAAAATACAAAATCGCAGGTATACTTACCTTACTTACTTAGGCTTACTAGCCTAGTCTGTTTATGGCACAAAAGGGATCAATCATTTAAGATTGTCCGCTAAAACATGCGCGGGCGTCGGTATTGAATAACTTTTAAAGGAGCTTTAGAAAAAGGTTTGTTAGCACAAACAATATTTAATTTAGTCTTCGGCGTGTTCTACAATCATTTCCTCAATTTTAAGAATTGCAAGGATGCCCTTTTTCAGAAACACTACCTATATGTATATGCAATACTGTAGACTTTTGTTTTCTTGTATAAGATTTTCCCTTTGGCCGCCAACGCAGCTGCAGTTACGAAACGAGTATCGTAGAAAGATTTTTTAAACCAGTTACATTCCAAGTCTTGTGTTTGATGTATGTGACGTAAAAATTCATGAATATCTCAAATTCGTGACAAATGGTACATAACAATATCACATGATTATTCAAAAGTGTCCACAAATTATTTAAGTCACACTAGTCACTTGTCGCTTATTTAGCACCGTGACTAAACACGCTCATAATTCTTAAACAAGCAAGACGTGACATGGTAAAATATTTACAAGAATTTGTAGAGTGTTGACCAGTCCATCAGACAAGTCAAAGTAGAAAGATAAAAAGAGTTCTTCAAACTTTCGGGCACATACTCGTAGTTAATTTTTCCAAAAAATCTGATTAGATTTACATTTTTAAATATACCTAAAACGAACGATGCTTTGTAATTAAATTTGACTATATAATTGTAATAACACCAAACACCAAAACGTGTTAGGTATATTTTCTCAGAAACTACAATATAAAATACGATGGTTCTATTGACTTAGATTTTTTACGCTAATACGTCGTCGTCGTAATTGCGAAAGGATAGATTAAAAATTCATTGTTTCTACAGAGTAAGCAAACTTTTGGAGTTATTAAAAAACTTACGATGTTTAAATGTTTGTTTCGTTTTACATAACATTAGACGCTTTTCTTGAACAAAGGTTGCTTGCGACTAGCTAGCTCGTTCACTCAACTTTCTTTAACTACCGTAATATTCATGTGATTTATCTTTTGATGTCAATAAAGAATATTTGTAACTATTGTATGTATTGTGTTAATTGTGTAGCAAAAAATATATTGAATGATGTTTTTTTTTCCAGGTTCGGGAATATTCGTCTCGCCCTCTGGGCTTCTGGAGCGCACTGGCTCAGTGGGCATAAGCTTCATCATCTGGATGGCTTGCGGCCTGCTGTCACTGCTCGGTAAGCTAAATTTATGAATGTAAACCAAACCCAAACCAAAAAAATAAAAAGACTCGCTCAGGCTGGCAACAGTTGCATTATACAACTAGGACCATTGAAGTTCCGCAATATAGCAAAGTTAATTTTATCTGGTCGGGCTTCAGTGTGCGGGGAAATCCGAACACAAACTAGACAGAGGCTGTACTATAGGTATCAGCACCAATTAGCAAAAAAACAGACAAGTGATATTCTGTGATATACATAATAATATGTAAAATACACAGGTACTTATATAAAAAACGCAACATTCAGATATAAGGCGAATGCAATATACGAATTTTGTAGTGGTTCGAACCTGTCTGTACTTCGAAAGCAGTCCGTAACAACCGTCGACCGAGCCAATTTTTTTTTCAACTACCTAATCTCGTGCCTGTGTCAAGTATAGGTAGGTCTAGGTATATACTTCTGTGATGTAGGTATATTAATATAAAAGGTAAGGATAGTTGAGGACTTGTTTATCTGCACCGACAGACAACTCATTAATCTGTTGATTGCGGTTGTTAGAGCCGTCATAAAGACTCAAGTAGCTTACTGAACAGATATTCGCTCTGTCGAATAACGAGGTAAACAATCTGCCTTGGCTTCAGTTTTCTAGGTAACTAGTTCATGGATTTATATTATTTTGTTGTTTCTACATTGTAGCCTTGATTTAAATAGATTTTACTTTACCTACACAATTTGTATTGTTTTATTACAACGAACTAGCACAAAACTTTAGCATTGATTTAATGTGAAGACTTGTATTTCATTATCAAAAAACTTTTATAGCAAATCTTAGCAAATAAAAACCAATTATCGGTTGTTTATTATTAGTAGACGAAGCAAATCATACTTAAAATATAATAGGTTATTGTATATTCTACAAAAAATACATGCATTTTCGCGTACAAAACCGTCGTCGTCGCGTACATACCTACTTGGGCCTTATGGGCAATACTATAGTAAGATACTTTAAATTTAGTAAGATACTTAAAGTAAAGCTGTTCTACGCTTAGTGGTCAGCTTAGTAACACATACATTTATATTTGAAAATAAATTATAACAAACAGCTATCGGAATATCATATTTTTTTAACTTTTTGTAATAAATCCATATTAGACTACTATTCTGCTATATACGGCGGCGGCGGCGGCGTAGCAAACGTAACTACAAATTTGGCGCAGGTCTCACAAGAAAATAAATCTAAAAATAGTATAAATACAGCGCTTTTTGTTTAGAAATTGAAAGACCTGTGTAAATTAGTAGTAAAATCTATAATCAATTTAAATAATTATTTTTTGTTCTAAATGACTACTGAATTCTGCTACGGCGTACTACCACAGAATACCAAATAGTAATCCCTGTACTACTGTTTATATTATTATATTAATGACTAAGTAAGTAGTTTAGTAGCGTATTTGTAGCTGTCTGTAAAACCCAGCAGGCAGCAGCGCCACGAATCCCGCCAAAGAGAAATAAAATGTAAAATAGGGTGGGAAAAAGCCGCGCTCCGTTGACGATATAATTATATCTTTATTTACTCGTTTCTGCAAGCAAACTCTATCTTCTTCTTCTTATTTTATACTTGGGGACGGTCAAGTAGCCATGCGTGGGTATAAAGGTAATCACAGAATTATCCTAAAAAAATTTCTCCAACTTCTACTAGTCAACAGTTGCTACGGCGTAGCAAGATACACATGCTACGGCGTAGCTTAGTGCTACGATTTTGAAATTAACAACTTCTATCATGAAAGTAATGGGATTTTTCCCACTAATTGTATTGTAGCAGTATCTATATCCATGCATCTATTCTTACGTGTTTTTAAGAATACCTACCTATAGTTAATTAAATCAGGCGGTGTTACCTTACTGAAGTTTATAGAACTAGTAAATTATACTCTATATACCTACATACATACATCAACAACAGAAAAAAATATTTATTCTGTTTCCTTTGAATTTCCTATTACTGAAGCGTTTGTTTATTATATCAACACTAGAAAACAATACAAAAAACAAACAAGAGTCGAAACTCCTAACATACTTAATTAAAAACTTAGTTTCTTCCATACTTTTTCGGTCTACGGCACAGTAAGGTACAACAACTCGATATTCCGTGGTGTGGCGAAACACGTGTAGAGTAGAGTACTAATTTAAAACATGGCGGCTGATTTGGTGAACGTGTGTAAGCATGTCGTTATATATTATTTATGTTAGTAGTTAACTACGAGTACCTTGCATTACTATTAATACTAATAATAATGAAAGATATAATGTAGGCAGGCCCCCCACGAGGTGGACCGACGATCTGGTGAGGGTCGCGGGAAGCCGCTGGATGCGGGCAGCGCAGGACCGATCATTGTGGAACTCCTTGAGAGGAGGCCTTTGTCCAGCAGTGGACGTCTTTCGGCTGAGATGATTATTATACAGTTTTATGTGTGTTGTTGGCAGGAGCGCTCGCGTACGCGGAGCTGGGGACAATGAACACGTCTTCGGGAGCGGAGTACGCCTACTTCATGGACGCCTTCGGTGGACCGCCTGCGTTCCTCTTCTCTTGGGTAAACTACGTTTAATTCTTAAGCTTATGAGACCGATCGCACACATACGTCGCGCGACGCGCATTCAATCATCCGCGTTCGTATTTTGTTTCACTCGCCTTGCTGCTTGGGATTGTATGTGCGACGCACGACGCCGATGCTCAAAAGACGCTCGTGTGGAAAGTGTCTTAGTAAAGTGACACTTTAAGCGGGTGTTTAACCAGGGAGTTGGGAAAGCGAAGCGGCTTCCCAACTCTCTGTGTCCAACTAATGATTTTGTACATGTTATTTACCTGTTGACGTATGATTCGATATGGTAGATACTCGTAGACAGAATATCAGTTCCACTCTTAACACTGGGACGTTTTTTTTAAATAGCGAAAACTACACTGGCGATACCCAACCTAAGAATGGATTACAATTAGAAATAATCCTTCTGTTTGCAGGTATCGACACTGGTGCTGAAACCTTCTCAAATGGCAATAATATGTCTGAGTTTTGCGAAGTACGCAGTGGAACCATTCGTGTCAGAGTGCGAACCGCCCGGCTCTCTCGTCAAACTTGTCGCAGTCATCTCTATTGGTAAGTTCACCTATCAATTTCACATCCACAGAAAACAATAATTACATAATGTTATTAGATTCTGGTTTCGTGCTTGCTTACCGTGGACTGAGGCCAACCTCGTCAACCCTGACAAAACCCTGGTGTCAGAATTATTGATCTGCCTAATGTTTCGTAACCTTTGTATCACATAATGGTACAGGATTATTTTTATATCAGTTCAGATTTAAAATGAGTGATGAATGATTTAAAAGACCCAGACCCAGGCACCATAAAATAATTAATTTGTAAAGATAATTATATCGAATTGGTCAGATTGTTCATTTGCTATTTTATGATGTTAATCATTGGTCAGAGTGCGTCGAGATGTAAAATTGAATCTTAAAATGTTAGTGTCTATTATTATAGATAGGTAGTAGGTACATCAAATGCTTTGTTTATGCTTTGCAGTAATGATCCTAGCAGTGAACTGCTACAGCGTGAACCTGGCTACCAATGTGCAGAACATCTTCACAGCAGCTAAACTCGTCGCCATCGCCATCATAGTCTGCGGAGGGGCTTATAAACTTATATTAGGTAATAAGTCCAGAAGGCTACGACTGTTTTAATTTTCTAGTTTAACTTTTAATTGCCGTTCTTGTTAAAACTACCTATCTTATTTCTGTCTATTGTGTATTAGATTTACTTAAAGTTTTATCTGATCATAAACTTTCATCATCAATAAATTACATACCTACCTACTTATCATGAAAACGCTGATCCATAATATTTTTATCTCCGTACTCATCTGGAATTCCATTCGCTCCAACGCAACTCACCGTCTCATCAGTTCATCATTAGTGTATTATGGGATGTAAATATTTGGGAACAGACTGACAGGAGATTGTGTCCGTATGGTGCAGGTAATACGCGACATTTACAGGAGCCAAACTTCGCCAGTAGCACGGCGACTCTGGGCAACATAGCCACAGCATTCTACACAGGCCTGTGGGCCTATGACGGTTGGAATAACCTCAACTATGTCACTGAGGAAATTAAAAATCCATCCAGGTAAGTGATACTCTAGTGTTTTCTTGAACCTCTGAAGTAAATTCACATCTCTTTATGCATGCTATATCTCGTCCCGAAACGATAACAAGTTTTTACCCCACATTTTCTTTTCTTTTACTTGGTTGTTTGCTTTGTATTATGTCCTCAAAGCACCAGCTAATTTCGATATCTGCAGGTGACTGATCCTCACCCAGAGAACAAACAAGGTTTTTATATTTATATTTATTAATCAGTTATGAAGTCTTTAGAATGGAGAGTACTTCATTAAATTGTTCTTGGAATGTTTTAGGAATCTTCCAATGAGTATTATAATCGGGATCCCGCTGGTGACACTATGCTATGCGCTGGTAAACGTGTCGTATTTAGCGGTGATGTCGGTCAGTGAGATGGCTGATAGTGAAGCTGTGGCGGTGACGTTTGGCAATAGATTGCTGGGCCCCATGGCGTGGCTGATGCCTCTGGCTGTTACTATCTCGACATTTGGATCGGCTAACGGCACATTGTTTGTGGCAGGAAGGCAAGTGTCTCATTTTATAAACATTTTTAGTTTTAAAGGCGCAACGGGATTTTTTACCTAGTGCTATGTTACTTGCTTGTCTAAATCATAATTTGTATTTTCCAGGTTGTGCTTCGCAGCTTCACGGGAAGGTCATCTGTTGGACATTTTGTCGTATGTACACGTGCGTCGGTTTACCCCTGCACCTGGACTGATTTTCCATGTAAATACATTTTTTTCTATTCAAAGCGTCCTCTATCTGGAATATGGATTGAATAAAGTATGGCGTTTTTAGGCAATCTACCTTGGCACTTTAGCGATATCTTTTTAAAACCATGGTTCTTTATTTGTGAATCAATTTCGATCCTTTTCCAGGTTTTTCATAGTTTTAATTGTTATGTATTATTTCAGTCGTTGATAGCAGTAGCGATGGTATTGTATGGCACGATAGACTCGCTGATCGACTTCTTCTCGTTCACCGCATGGATATTCTACGGCGGCGCCATGTTGGCATTGATTGTGATGAGATACACCAAGCCGCACGCACCACGACCTTACAAGGTGTGTACATCATTTTATTCACCATTAATATCGTTATTTAGATTATCAGTTTGATGGATCCTGATATATATTTTTTTTATTGACAAAACTTCTGTTTTTTTTTTTAATATGGCAAAGTGATGGCGAAGATAGGCGGTCTTTCCTCCAGAGAGAGCGAGGATGCGTAACGAGTACCTAATGTGTTTGACCGGAGCCGCCACGTGTATATTTTTACGACCATGACCATGGTCTAAGAAAACAAGGTCTTCCATTCGGACCACGTAACTGACACAAGCCTACGTCATCTTGCGCTGTTCATCCTTGTCTAATGCGTGTTAATAGACAAGGATGAACAGCGCAAAATGACGAATGACAAAATGAAAATGAGGCTTGTGTCAGACACGTGGTCCGAATGTAAGCACACTATGGCAACAATTTCCCTTATAAAATTAGTTTCATTAAAATTCCGCAATATGGCGAGGTTTTTTATTTCTCGGGCTTTTAAATTATTATTGGTTCTTTCAAACACATCCTCGCCAGCGGACTTATGAGGGTTGACAGACTCGCAAGGTCTATAGAGCCACCATCGAAATATAAAAGTTTATTTATTTATGGCTCTCATGAAAATATCAGATTTAAAAATCTAGGGTTTCATTTGTCAAGTATCTTTCGATTCTTGATTTCAAAAATATATGGTTGGTTACAGGTGCCCATAATCATCCCGTACGTAGTGCTCATCGTGTCCGGATACCTGGTAGTAGCCCCAATAGTGGACAAGCCCCAATGGGAGTACCTTTACGCGGCCGCCTTCATCCTAACCGGACTAGTGGTCTATATGCCCTTCGTCAAGTGGGGCTATAGCTTGCCATTCATGGGTAAGTAGGTAGATTTGTTTCATATTAATCCGGAAAAAAGGTCATTGACGCCTGCATAAATTGCGCTCATTTTTTCAAACTATAAAATAAGATAAAATAGGTACGTAATTTGGCATACCGTAGTATAGTAGTAGAAGGCGTGTGACCTAGCCAGACATTTAGGCGTTACATTATTTTTAATAACTTTTAAAAAAAGAAACAGGTCAATGAGGGATTTATGTGAAACAGATCATATATGCTGAAAGATCGGTCGGAACTACGCATTGAAAAGGGCGAAAAGTGGGACGGTATGGGAATTTATATGCAATATGTGTGACAGGTTTTCTCTCACATGGCTCCAGATTTCGCCGCTTTCTGCATCTGTAGGTTCCGTCCAATCATGATTAGGTACTTTTATTACTGACTGACTAGATTGGAGACATGTTGGAGGGGGCTTTTCTTTCTCAAGTAAGGAGAATGAATGATGAATTTGGAAGTAGGCTAACTGAAGACTATTTTCACTAGTTGAACTCAGATTTTTATTCTTTTATTTTTTAATAAAATGAAGTTTATGCATTTTGAAATTTCACAAAATTTGTTTTCTCTTTATTTTCAGATAAAATCACAGTTTTCCTACAAATGATTTTGGAGGTAGTGCCGACGTCGACAACTTTTGAGTACTAAGATGTCCCTGCAGGACTTTAAAAAGCATTTTGTGTCATTATTGTTAATTTGTAAGTTATAGATAGGTACTATATTGTTGGATCATTAATTTTATATTTTTTTATACAGGTACTTATGACTTTTATAAATTTAACATACTACTCGTATCTACCAGTTGAGTACTTACAATATGTCACGCAATAAATTTGGGTTTCTAAAAATCGATAAGGTTCCTGTAATTATGTAAGTAAGGCCATATTTAATTTTTTAAGTGGTAATCTAAAGTTGACTAATTTTAATTTATACATGTTTTATTATGTCGATAGCATATTCGTTTGTCCGATTACCATCAAAGTAATATTATACATACATATAGATGTGTCGTAATGAGTAGTAGCATAGTAGTAATAGAACATTATAGAGTATATTGAACATGAAACCAGTCAATGTATTTCATACAGTACAAACTTGAGTATGTTTTATCTTTGATCTTTTTAATAAGCTGTTAGTGTACCTAACTGAACTAATCGGACGGTCTCATCAAACCATTGATTCTCATAATTATTTTAATTCTAGATAGGTAAATTGTAAAGAAACAGCCAATTGATATATTAATATTTTTGAAAAAATAGCTGAATTTAAATTATTACGTAATGATATGAGGGAAATTATAGTTACTTCATGTTCATTTCACTAGTTTGCACGAATCATTCCTATGGGGTTCGACTTTTAAATAAATTGCTACTCACTCACTATGATATTTTTTTTAAGTAACTAGGTATCCACAAAAATAGTTTCAAACTGGGTATTGAATGACTTGTATATTTTGCATTTATGATTTACCTAGGCAATTAATTTGAGAAAGTTTAAATAATTAGGTATTTTAAACTTACTGTTTCAATGAAGTACCAACCTAATTCAATTTGTTTATTTAGCGGTTTTAAAAACAGCTACAGCAAGCAATTTATCTTGTGAGGCGGGCCCTGTTCGCGTCACTATGAGTGATTGTGCTAAACTCATAGTCCTTAGTTCATCCTCATCATAGTCAACCTTAGAAGGTAAACTCTTATTTTAGACGTGTTCTGATTTTTATAGTAAGAATATTACTTATTAATATTTTTCAATAACAATTTATGTACTAGTATGGGATAGTGTAGAAATTTGCAGAATAATGCTCAATCATTTTGCGAAATAGACGGCAAAAGATACAGACCTACCTACATATTAAATCTGTCAATTAAAATATCTAAGTTAAGGAAAATTTACTCCAAAGTAACAGACTTTATCATCAGTTTTAATTTAATAGTATAACAAACCTTAAAGCCTGACCAAAGAAATAAGAAACATCGCCATATTGCGGAATTTTAATAGAACTAATTTTATAAGGGAAATTGTTGC
This sequence comes from Teleiodes luculella, assembly GCA_948473455.1. Taxonomy (NCBI): domain Eukaryota; kingdom Metazoa; phylum Arthropoda; class Insecta; order Lepidoptera; family Gelechiidae; genus Teleiodes; species Teleiodes luculella. The sequence continues at coordinate 7,114,974 of OX419585.1, forward strand.
CATAGTCGTAAAAATATACACGTGGCGCCCCCAGAGCAGGTTTCTTATTTCTTTGGTCAGGCTAGACAGATTATCACTATCTTGCCGTCTTGACCAGGGCTGATATTGCCAATACATATTTACAGGCAATAAATTACTGAATAATAATTCTTAGTTCGCTGTCTCAAGCGGCAGCCCTATCTTTATGCCCTATCCCATTTATTAAAGACTAAAGTGTGTTTTTACTTAAATAATATGTTTATTCAGCAGATACCTGCGATCGGTAAAATTTGGTCCTATCATTCCTTACCGGGGCAGCAAAATGCTGTAAGCATTGTTTGAAAGTTATTTTATATTTATTGACTGTTATTAGAATTTTGACGAAAAAGTTTTTAAATTAGTACATAGAAGATCGTGTTATGCTTAGAACTCTGTATGAAGCCCATATTACGAAGATTGTAATGTTTTAATACTTAGTACTGTAACTCCTAAGCAAATTTGGGCACACAAAAGTACACACCTAACGATGTGATATTGTTATGGGTAAACAAATGATGGTTTTATTTTGTGTACAAAAATATGAAATATCATAAAATGCATACCTGTAAAAAATATAATGTACTTATCTCTGAAAGAGAGCAGAAATTATTATTGTTACTATCAATAAAGTGAATAAAATATTAAAAATCCAACTCGATTTTAATGAACATTATTTGATACGAATAACAAAGATATTTGCTGCCGACGCTTTTGCCGTGGTGGTCATCACGGTTTGTGCATATTTTATTTACATGTGGGGACATTGGGAATTTTTTTTTTTGTTGAAAATTATATCTGAGCATGTTGTCCTTTGTGTTTAGAGACCACTTCTTCAATAGTCTTCTTCTAGCATTATTGCTAAGCCGCCGCTTACACCCTGAATAAGTCTGGCTTATCGCACAGAATACCAAATAGTAGTCCCTACAGAAGGTTCACTTAGAGACATAATTCAAATAAATAGCAACCCTAACTCTGTTACAATAAAGTGCAATTCAGATTGCAGGGCACTAGCTAAAACACGATGTAGCTGCCTCCCTTTTTCTATCGCATATTGCGCCGATTCGCGCCTTATAACACGTTTAGTACGTTTCTAATACGGGCTAAACACGCAGCGAGACGCAGTTATGCGCTAGGGTGAGCGCGGTTATTTATATCTCATTCTAACGCATAACTGCGTCTCACTCTGTTCGGCATACAAGGCAGACGTGTGTAGGCCATTTTCCACCACCCCGGGGGGCGCATCGGCCGATCATACACCTAAACAACGGAGTGACACACACCTGCTTATGGCGTCTTCGGTTGAAAGTTGGGTCAGAGTTAAAGGTAAACGCTCATTTAAGTCAACAATTCATTTATTTTCATATCGAAAAGAACATAATTCAAATGTCAATAAACAAGACCTTTGCAATCTACATTCGCAAACTCGTTGGCATTGCTAGGTGTATTCAGTTGAAACGAACATTATTCATAATTCGAGTCTTTTAAGTTATATTATAAAAAGTATATCTTAGGCTTAGGGCTCGCAAATCGGTTAATTTTCGGAACCAGTTGAGTATCAGCACGCACATTTAGGTTCACAAAGGTTGAAAATGTACAAATATTTCGCATCGATTTCGAGCCCAGCCTGCCTATTTCTTATACCGTTATCAAACACTCGTCAATCCATAAAAATCAAGAGATAAAATTATTATAGTATATGAGAAACCCTAAATGATTGAAACAATAATTAATGAATAGTGATAAAAGCGTGACATGTGTTTTTTAAAAATTAACCTATGCTTTATTCGAAAAACTACGACGAATTAAGCTTCACCGGACAAAGTAAGTGAGTGTGATGTGATGTGAATTTCCTTATTATGTCAATGTATTACCCACCATACATTTCTTTTGTAAAAATTATACTGGATTTGATGATGGCATATTTTGATGAATACATCAAAGACATAATAAATAAATAAATATGTGGGGACATCTCACACACGGCCATCTGACCCCAAACTAGGCAGAGGCTGTACTATGGGTGTCAGACAGCTGATATGCATACTTATACTTATAAATATACAACATCCAGACACAAGGCAAACACAAGTGCTCATCACACGAAAGTTTGCCCTGGGCGGGATTCGAACCCGCGACCTTGTGCTTCGTAGGCAGACGTACTACCAACTACGCTACAAGGCCGTCTCATTTCAATTATGAGCGTAATACGGTGTAGCCAGAGTAAAGCATTTCAAATTGTATAGATACAAATCGTGTACCTAAATATGATTAGAGAAAATGAAGATTTTTCTACAATCATCCCAAGTCTTACCAATAAAGGTATTTTTTCTATGCATGCATAATCATTATGCAGAACAGAAAAAAATATATTAATAAGACATGTATTTGTAAAGAAAATGCTCTTCAATGTGAGCGAATAAGATTGATGTACCTTCGAAGTGGTTAATTCTCCTCTAATAGTAAACGTAGTTTTAAATAATGCTTGGTTCAGTTTTGTAGCTTAAAATTACGAAGATATGTTTTTATTGTGACGCCAATGCGAGATCGCTATGGTTGCATGGTTCAAATGGCGCTATGCTCTATTAGTTAAATGACGTAGGGTTTGTAAGGTATAAAATACGCGTACGTCATAATTTAGTTTGCGCCCCTTGAGCTAATAATTTAGAAAATTTTCATTAGTTTTTAGTGTTTCTACGTGAGTAAAATAATTTAAAAATGGACGGATTTAATTAAATTTGACATAAAACAGGGAAACATGCTGTTTGTAAGGCTTTTGTAATCTCCTACAAGATTTTCGTTTATTTCAAATTGGAACACCATACTACTCGTACTTAAAAATACAATGTTGTTTATTGCACTATCTAAAAACTTAATAAAAATATAAATATGAAGGAAGAGCGAATGGTCAAAAAGTATAATTATTTACGTCTAACTACTCTACGTATTTAAACTAAGGCTGTGCTTACAAATATTCTGAATCAATGTTTGAAACAACTAAATACACCTTACAAAGAAATACATATTCACAATATGTTGGGTTGACTTAGGTACATCTCTGGTCTCACATATAACTATTATAGGACACTATATCATAAACTATGTAAAGCAACAAGTTAAAACCTAAGATGAGGTTTATTTTTCATCATGTGCCTGTAACAAAAGAAAATATATATTTGAGCACCTTAGTAAAGCTTACTATTCTTACAAAGTTATAAAGATGCTTTCAGAGATTGATGTTATGTTATGATCTGCCAGTAAGAGAAAATGTTATAAATAAATGAAACATTTTGTTTTATTATGCAAAATATTAACCTAGGCGGAAAGAAATTCCAGTTCAGTCAAAGGGCAGTTTAGGACAAATAGTTTTTTTTAATTGAACAACACTTGAGTCGCAAAAACGTATCAAGCTTCACTGGATTTTCGAAGTAACAGTAGGCTTACAAATATCCCAGAGTAGTTACAGGACCAATCATTGTGGTGATTTTTGGGGACTTTGTTCAGCAGTGGACCTTTCTTGACAACTAGCGAGCGCGGGGCTGTTTGATCTGCTCTCAGAAATAGACTACGAGGAACCCGCATCGGCCGAAGCGTACAAAATCAGTTCAAGTCATTGAACTACTATTGTACTAGCGTACATAGAACGGACACCCGCGAACCGCTCTCATTTGAATTGGAGCTCGCGGACATCAACTTCTATGGCATTTGTCTTTTGTTGTTCTCCTCTCCATGCATTCCGCCCGCTTCCCGCTGCCGCCATGTTGGTGTTGGCGCATAGAATGTATACGAGGCGTCTTCTCCGGTACTTGTACGTAATTTCTCAATGGTTTAGGTAGGGTTTTCCGGACGGGACGGACTCCGGTGCGAGTCACCGGTCATCGCAAACTATTTTCGTGTCCTGCAAGTCCTGAGTCTTGCACGCCAGAGAAGCCCATGAAGAGAGGTCAGTGTGGCGGGTTTTGGGCAACAAAGGTATGACAACTAGCCGTCGATACGAAAGAAAAATGACGCTAATGATGTACATTCATCATCATATCAGCCGAAAGACGTCCACTGCTGGACAAAGGCGTTCCCCAGGGGGCCTGCCCACACTACGTCTTCCGGCGCGCGGCCGCCACTCAAGAACCTTTCTGACACAACGGCCGTCGGTTCTATGCGCAATGAGCCCAGCCCATTACCACTTAAGTTTAGTTTAGTTTATTCTTCGGGCTATGTCGGTGACTCTGGTTCGCCTGCGGATCTCATCATTCCTGATTCGATCACGCAAGGGAACTCCAAGCATAGCCCTCTCCATCGCTCTTTGAGTGACTTTGAGCATTCTTATGAGGTGTAAGCAACCACGTCTCAGATCCGTAAGTCATCACTGGCAACACACATTGGCCAAATATACTTCTCATCAAAAAAATCGAAACACTTCCGTTTTTTTTTTTATTTATTCCTAAATGTACACATTTTTCTGATAATCCTGACAAAACGTAAACTTGCAAGGTGTTTCGATTTTTTTGATGAGAAGTGTACTTTATGATGTACATTGTACGTACTTATCTAATGACTCCCAGAAGCTGAGCAGCAAGGCGCGGTCGAGATGGCGCTTGGTGCGGCTGAGGTTGAGCACGGTGACCGCCCAGCGCGCCACGTTCGCGTCTAGCTTCATCTCATCGAACTTTACGTGGAACGCGCATACTGCAAACAAAATCATTACTATTAGTACTTCAGGACTCCAATATGTAAGAGCCCAGCGGGGACACCTCACACTCGGCCATCTGAGCCCAAACTAGGCACTGCACTTTGAGTGTCAGGCAGCGTCATACATTATTTTTTAAATATACAACATTCAGACACAAGGCAACACAAGTGCTTATTACACGAATGTTTTCTCTGGGCGGGATTCGAACCCGCGACCCTGTGCTTTGTAGGCAGGCATACTACCAACTAGACTAAGGGGCCGTCGCCAAATTATCGCCAAAGTATTTTTCTATTACTGATAGCTTGAGGTTAATTTTTCTGACAGCGGAAGGCGGTAAGAGTAAATGCTCTATATCGTGCATGGGTGTCGTATGATGCGACTAAAGAATTATGTAAGGAATTGGCAGCAGCGTTCTCCTGTGTAATCAAATCGGCAGCGGCTAAATGATTCTGACACCAGGCTTTGTGAGGAAGGTTAACCTCGAAACCCATACATTAAGCAAGCATCAAAAACAATGGCTATCCCAGTGAGTGAACTTTTCTGTGTGGGTAAGGTCAACGGGTTATTATTTTGTATCCTGACCTGAGTAATTTAATTGAATAATTAGTTAAATGAATTATTTTGTTAATAATATTATTATTTTTTAAGACATTTCATCTTAAGGGGCTCCCCTATGCTAAGTGGCGCCGCCATCCGTTAAAAAATAATTACTCTATGAGTAAACAGTTTTTCAAAAATCCGGTACGTCATTTTAAAGATTTGGTGTTTTAGGATATATAGAAGCCATCAACTCTGTTAGTTTGAGTTCGATGAAGTTACAGATAGAAAATTTGCCAAAAGTGGCCGTTTTTAGCAAATTTTCTATCTGTAACTACAGCGGACTATAATAAATACAGTTTATGGCCGCTATATATACTATAGCACGCCAACTTGAAAATGACCTACCGGATTTTATAAAAAATGTATACTTCGCGAGTTATTATTTTTTAACAGCCGGCGGCGGCGCCAATTAGCATAGGGGAGCCCCTTAAGGGGCTTTACCACGCTAAGTGGCGCCGCCACCCTTTAACAAATAATAACTCGGGAAATTCAATGTGGTTGGTTATAGATAGAAAAAATGCGAAAAGTGGCCGTTTTTCGCAAATTTCCTATCTCTAACTACAGCGAGATACAATAAATAAAGTTAATTGCTTTTATATCCTACAGCACCCCGACTCCAGTTTTGTGGACCGGATTTTTGAAAAATTGATTATTTCCCGAGTTATTATTTTTTAAAGGGTGGCGGCGCCACTTAGCGTGGTAGAGCCCCTTAAGTAATCCATTTTGCATGGTGACTTTTAAGGCTGTGTAGCAGTGTAGGTTCGTTTATTTTGTTATTGACCATCCTTTTTTGTACCCTATCACGGAAGAAAATAATAGTACAAACCCGAACAGAAAAGACACTCACCCCCCCGCGCCAAAATGAGTTCCCTGCCCGATATAGCGCCCCAGGGACTCCGCCGGTGGTGTTCGGGGGTGTCTTACATAGCGTCTTAATGTTTGACTCGTAGTTGATATTCAGTTGTTATTCAAAAAGAAGAAGGTTGTCAAAACGCGTTTGCTGTATGGAGTGACCGCCCAGTGACCCTATGCAAAGCAAATATGATTAGATTAGCCATACTGTGCGCGAAGATCTGCACGGGGTTCCCGTCCCAGGGCCAGCCCTTGAACTGCCACGCGGGGCCCTGCACGAACACCGCCACCACGCGCTCCCACTCCGCCGCCGACAGCCGCGCGGGGTTGTCTACCACACGGTACGGCACCTGCACAAACACAAAAACATATGTTCACACCATTATACCACACAGTAGACTCACTCGGTTGCAGAAAGCTCTCCATTATCTTTCCATTAGTTAATGCTTCATTAAAGCTAATGAAGTCATTATTTTAATGATCGTTGCACAAAACGATATTCCTCATATTTAACAGTTCATTAAATTATAATCAACAGTTAAAAAATATTGCAAGCTTTAAAAACATTCTTTGAAAATGAGTGAACGAATGCGTTTCGTTTTCGTAAATTTGTAAAAATTTAAAGAAAATTCAAAGATCGAAACGCGTTTAAAAATAAACAAACTGTCATTGACTGACGGACGGCAAAACATAAATATTGAATTGAATTGCTTTACAATAAAATATTTTTCAATTTTAGTTTCAAAATTTGCACTTTTATGTTGTGATACAAGAATATTATAGAAGACAAAAGAACTGGGGACATGTTTTTAGTTAAAAAAAAAGAAACCTGGCCCAAAACTTGTAATAAATACAACAGCTGCGCTACGTCTGGGTGCCGAAATGTTGACCAGCTAAAAACATCAATTGGAAATTAAAAGCACGCAAGAATGCGGCACAGATCAATATGAGTACTAATGGTGTATGTAAAGAAGATACATTTTTCATGGTTATGTTATGATTAAAGTTTTTACTGGAGTATTTGTATGGAGTTTCCTTGCGTGATCGAATCAGGAATGATAAGATCTGCAGGCGAACCAGACTCACCGACATAGCCCGAAGAATCGCTATACTACTGACAATGATACAAAAATAATATGTATAATTAAAGACCAAATTGAACCTTTGGAAAACCCCTAACAGTGGGGCAGCTTACTTTAATGGTAAATATTTTGCAATTCTATAACCTCGTTTTGGTTTCACCTGCCTTTAAGTTTATGTGTTTATTTACATAAGTTAGAGCCAAGTGCGATGATAATATTTTTTTTATTAATTGCATTGTTTCTATGTTTCAGATAATCAAATGAAAATAATCATAATCAATTTAAAAAAGAGAATGAATTAACGCAAGAGCTTCTACATCAAAAACAACAACACACCATATAATTAAACTAAAATTGAAAAATATACCACAGAATAATAATAATAATTGAAAAACAGATGCAGTTGTTTAATTTTTTACCTTTGAAATCCTCTTTACAATAAAAGTAGAGTTAGGAAAATATTGAATTCACAATAGCTGTTCTTATAGATAGACGAATCCTTACCCTGCAGAGGTACCACTACAAAAAAAATCCATAGCGTTCTTATAGATAGACGAATCCTTACCTTGCAGAGGTACCACTACAAAAAAAAACCATAGCAGGTGCTTTATTTAATATTCTTCCCATCATATTTATTTATTTAACCAGTAATATGTAGTAATTAAACACAACTTTTGGCAAATAACGAATATTGCAAATAAAAACAGATATTAAATGGGTGGTTGGGGACCTATTAAAATTTGACATTCATTAAATTAATTTTAATGTCTCATTAGACCTAACTAGGTTCTGTGCAACGTAAATTATGTTTAATGACGGTTTTTGAAGTTTCTTTAGTTATTTTTTAATGCCCAGTTAAAAGTACAGTTAAATTTGTTTTGTGCAATGACTTAATGAAAATGTTAGGCTTTAATGCTCCTTTAAAATTTAATGACCTTCTCTGCAACCGAGTGTAAGAACAGTAAGTTATCTGCATACCAACTGGCCGCATCGGTTTGAATGTGAGCGCGCCGTCACGCACACGCTTGCATTAAGCCCATACAGCCTGCCGCCCCCATATTCCCCTTATTTTATGCTAGTGTGTGCGTGACATGGTAACTTTTAAGAGATACATCTCAAGAATAACTGCATTATTCTCGTCTAAACATTTATTTCGCTATCATAAGAGTATTTGTGTAAATCATTTTTTCTGGCTGATGTAATGGTCAATACAAAATCTATAACTGAGTTTTACTGTTCACGTAATACAAGAAAAATCAAAGCAATTTAATTAACAACTTTACTATTGCCTATAGCTATGAAAACCAAGAACTCTATACCAATCTACACTGTAAATAGTAAACATAAAATAATGATAAAGTGGTACGAACTGTGATGGAAGCAGCGTTGTTAGGCGCGTGATCTTTTCTCCGTTGCAATAAGACTTCGTTTTCGCGAGCAGCGCCCTCAGCTTTCTTTTGCTCGACCGGCACATACCTAAAAAATATTTTGTTTTGTTAGAAAAGGTAGTTTGAACAATTTATTGTTGTTATGATTACCATTTTATATTTAATTTATTCTATTATAATTATTTACTACCATATGGTTTTAATAGTTATGCACTAAAATATTGTTTTATTAATTTGCATGATTCCAATGCCGTTAAAAGTATATGTATTATTCTAAAACACAAAACCTTGGCATATAAAAGAGCACTGAATTCGAATAATTACTTCTTAGGCAATAAAAAAGTGCTAGTACGCAACTGGGCTAATTCCGGCGTGGCCGCTAAAATCTCTAAATTTAAGTTGATATGGGAATCGAAAAGGGAGATAATGTAATTTAATTAATTTTGATATTTAAAATAAGCAGCGCAGCTGTCAAATTCAGCTTAATAATGGGATGATTTCGCATGCTGATGTTTGACGTCTCTTAATTTAAGTTGGAAATCGCCTGTCCCTTTTCGTTCTTGAGAAGGTTTTAAATACATATATAAATCTAGTGCTAACTCTTTCTTGCAGTAATAATTCAGGTAAATCGAGTTCTTCGGGCTTTGGAATAGTACTTTGCCAAAGGTCCTTCGGCTTAAATGTGACTATAGTATACAGATTGAAACTCACTTGAGTTCCTGCAGCATGTCCTTAACATTGTACATGGAGATGAGTGAGGTGGCCGCTGCTGGGATGATGATGATGGGTGTGCGCGAGGGTCGCTTGCCGCCGCCTTGCGGGGGCCGCGCCGCCGCCACCGGCAGCAGCTCGCGACGCGGGCCCGGCATTGACATCGACACTGGACCACTCTCTGTACGCAATGTTCAGTTATAGCATTCCTACATTATGATACTCCATACTCACATATATATACATTTTTTGCAATGCTTTAATTGTTATTCTTCTAGTTTATTTTATTTTTATTATTGAGGATCTTTAACGCGCGTTTGTAACATGTTTTTTATGGCAATAAACACTATTCCATACAATAAATTAAGAAAAAAAAATTTTTTTTTAAGGCGACAGGTGCTAAGTGGCGCGGGGGCGCCACACTCCACATTTATATTTTAAAAATAATAACTCGAAAAATAATCATTTTTTTATGTGGGGGCGCCATTTAGCACCTGTAGGCCCCTTAATGTACATTTTCACATTTCCCTTCCTGGCTGAGACTCGTAAGAATGTAAACTAAATTAAAAGTATAAGTTGTACAAACAGGTAGATAAAATAACTCACGTGGCATTTGACGTGGATGAGTAGGAGTTTGTGGCGCGCGGGCTGCAAGTGGCACGCTGGGCCCTTCTGTCACTGACTTCAGCGACAAACCGTGGTAAGTACCCATAGTGTCGATCTTAAACCCTTCAGTCTCTGTAATGCAAACAAAAAAGTGCTGTTGATTTATTATCTGCAGTGTATGCTTTTTCTCATGGATAACATTTTATCTAAAAATATTTTGCAATGTTCTAACACTATTTCTAAGTAAACTTAACATAAAAGACAAAAATATGTAGTGACTGAATAACTGCAGTATGAACGAATTGAATTTACAGCTTACAGATTTTACAGAAAGCTTTAAAACTTTACAAACTTTAAACAAAACATTCTGATATACATCATAATGTCACATAATTATTTATGTGATATTATGCCGTTACCTTACCTTCTTTTTGCCTATTGAATCTTTCCTGATCGTATCTGTTATATTGAGCTTGCTGTGCAGGTAAGGCAGTAGGCTGTGGCATGACTATTGGTTGTGGCCGTGGCAAGCCCGGTCTTCCTTCTTCACGGGCTCTTATACTACTCAAAAGAGCCAATATACTTTTGGCAAACATCTGTAAAGTTATTAAGATTATAATAACAGGATCGAAAGAATCTAGGAGGAAGAAGGGAAGGAGGTCAAGAAATTATAAAAAATATGTCACATATTTGTTATATGAGGAAATTAATAATTTGTTTAGTAACAAAATTAAATTACCTTTCCATTGCTTTGTAATACTGTAGTTCTGGTCCTCCATTGCCTCTCCCGACTGATAATATCTTTGGTGAGGTCAACATCATAGTCAAGAATTGCACGCAAATCTGACCCAACCACTCCTAAGGTGTCAGAGTCGTCATTAGTCTTAATAGTGGTTCTTTTCTTGGCTAAACGCTTTGCTTTGATTGCAGCAATTTTCTCAACTGACATAGCTTCTGATAATGACCTTTGAAAATAAACAGTTTTATTATGTATAAGTTTTATTATTTTTCATATACACTAACACAACAGTGGATATGGATGTGTCTTACTTGATATTATCAACTGTGACAGAAGCTTCTTTAGGAGCATCAAGACGAGCAGCCAACTGCTCTCGTACTTTCTGTACATGTGTCTCTTCAATGCGAGGTTTCTTCGCTGCTGATTCTCCCCCTTCATGGTCATGTGTGCGTTTTACCTACACAATTTCAAGTTATATTTAAAATAGAGAAATCAGTTCATGTTTAATAATTTTTTGGATCAGCATGTATTAAATAGTGTGACAATTTGACAAGCACCAAGCGATTAAATTTTACCAGCACCAAGACATCACAAGTAAAATTAAACTATGTAAAGATCATCTAAATACTTCTACAGCAGAGTCATAAAACTGCTCATACCACATCACAGAGGTGCCAGGTCAGAATTCCAATTGGACAGTTGTCAAACAAACATTGCTATGTGAGACTATTCCCAGTTTAATGTCATGTTATTTTAAAAAGAATGGTTCCACACTTATTAAGGCACATAAAGCTGTTGGTCCCGGCAAATATCTATGGATGTAATCAATCATACTCAAGCCATGTCAGAAGCCTTGGTTGGCACAATAATTCTGACACAAGCAAGCATCTAAAAACATTAATTTATACTAGTTATCTTGTTTCTTACCTGTGTTGGTATTTCTAGAGGAGCACTTTTATCTATGGAGGCACAAGTAGCAGTTTCTCCATTCAAATAGGCCAAAAGCTCTTTTCTGTCTGGACGTCGCACAGGAAGAATATTGGCTGCCTAAAATGAGTAAAGTAACAAATGTAATTACAACACAATATACTTTGTGGTACAAGTTAAAGATAAATTTTAGTTTCTACTTACAGCAGCCTGTCTGACATACACTGGATGTGTAAGCTGAATGTTCTTGAGAATGAATAGCAGACATTCCAATGTGTAATATTCCTTGACACTGCCCTCTTTCCCAGATCTGAAAACAGGCTTATTACAGAATTTTCTTTATATAAAACATAGAAAATACCATGTTAGTAAGCAAAAGCACACCATTTTGTGTTTTATTTTCTCATCAATGCTAATGGGAATAAGACAAAATTTAATGAATACTCACCCCCACATAAGATAGTTTGTTTTAACATTTTTCGGCCAAGAGAATTCACCAAAAATAATTTGATTATCACGTTCAATTATTTCTTTTTTATTTACATTATATTGCCGAAGTAAACTCAGTGGATCCGCCATGATTACGTAGTAGTGATGAAGACTGTTACCGAAACAAAAGTTCCACGAAAATTACGGACACACGTAATATTTTTTTACACGTAGTGTTTATCTAAACGACAAACTGTTTTAGGGAAACAAAATAAATCACCACGAAAAATAAAGACACCATTGAAACCAAAAGCACAGCAACAACATCACACACGCACGCGCTGTCAATCACGAACGAACGAACTGACTGACTGACTGATTGACTGACTGACTGAACAGAAACTGACTGACTGAAGCGCGTATTCCACTGTCCGGTGTGCAGGACACTTTCTCCTGAACACCGGATAGTGGAATACCTGTCAGGATGGAAGGATTCCTAATTAGGACGACCGGAGCGATCCGGTCGCCCTAGCTTCCTTGTTTCCTTGCTACCGGACAGTGTAATACCATTTAGGACGCTAGGACCAGCGTTATTATCGATACGGCAATTGCCGTAATATACGGTAATTCATGATTTTTTTATAGAAAATACGGTATACGGCAGCTTTTTTACTGCCGTATCATTTAATACGGCAATTCAGATTACCTGACTGAAATAACAAAAATATTATGAAATGGTGAAACGAAACGTAACATTGGTATCCCCCCATGTAGTCCGGTCTCTTATGGGAAAAGGTATACATTTTGGGGTGAAGCAATGCCCTTTGGTCCGAATGTTATACACATCCACCTGAGCTAAAATCGCCCGGTAGCCAGTCATGACCCCGCGACAGGTGGGGGGGAGGGGGGGTCAAAGAACAGAGTTCCCAGCGCTTAGAAAAAAAATTCTGGCCGATTTGTTTGGAGCTTTGAGTCAAGTTTGGTGTCGTTATCAGGTAACTAGATGATGCCCAATTCATTCCCCATACCAGTTTTTTAGGGTTCCGTAGCAAAATATGTCGTAATACTTAAAATTGTAAACTTTTAGTAGTAACGAAATCCAAACAAACCTTTATATTTTAATTATTTTTGTAGGAAACATGGTTTATAAAAAATACTGTCCGAAATCCCATTTAATTCCCATTCTAAAAACATTAACATTAAATATAAATTTGACTATTTTTAATGTACAATTAAATATTTAAAGTTCAGCAATGTTCGTCAGCGCAACGTAGGGGACGGCAAAAAAATTCGAAAAACATGTACTACAAAAAAAAACTGGTAGGAATATTAGTAAAAGTTATGTTTTTTTTTAAACCTCAACGGAGCATTTGAAATATTGAATACTCTTAAACACAACCCCTCAAAAAAGCAGTCATGTGCATTCCATCTCCGCAACAGTTGTATTTTTATTAAAGGCTATTTTATTTTTCAAACTTTTTAGAAGTATACACTTGGTATGTCATTATCATCAAATTTCTGACCTCCCAGGTGCTCCTATAGCCATAGAAAGAGATGAAACCCACTAGGAGTGAGGTCCGGTGAATAGGGTGGGTGCTCCATCCTTTCAAAGCCAGCATCTTCAATGGCAGCCATGGCAACTTGGGACTTGTGCGCGGAGGCTTTATCTTGATGAAAATAAAAATCTCTTCCAGGTCATAGACTGTTGTTTCGTTTCAGGATCGTAATGGTGAAGCCACGTTTCATTCATAGTTATTTATCGAGCCAAAAAGTGGTCAGGATCTTGTTGTAACAAATCTAAACAGCTTTGTGAAATTCTTAGTCTGCTCTGCACCCGTAACATGCAGTGCTATGATAAAAGTTTGTCGCGCGAGAAACCGGCCATATTGAAATATCCTCCAATAGGATAAGAGAATACGCACGACAAAATTATGTCTGTCACGCGTGGACCGGGCATGTTAGAGGGGGTTTGTTTCTGCGCGTCCGTAAGCATTCTAGGCGTAGGCACCCAGTGCGCTGACACTTTTCATGCCTAAATAGTCGTGTATAATATTATGGACACTTCCTGTCAAAATACTTACTTTATCAGCAATAAAACGAACGTTACACGACGAACGGATAAAATATTTTTTCAACTTTTTTAACCATTTGTTCTGTTACTACTGTCGCAGAATGTCCCGAGCGTGGGTCGTCGTTGATGGAAGTTCTTCCTTGCTTAAACTAAGCACACCAACGTGCCACTGTAGAATATGGAGAAGCATTAACACCTACTGTATCCTGCAAGCCTGCAAATCATGATCTATCTTCTCCATACTGAAATGTTTCATACACACACAGGTATTTAATAATCGCGCGTACTTAAATTTTCTCCATTTTCGAGAACATGTGGTGCCACTCCGCACATGCTAAGTAGGTGGATGTAGCCTTACACGAGACGTGCCGGATTATCACTGGCTGCCTTAAGCCGTTTCCGGTTCAAATGCTGTATTGGCTTGCTGGCAAAGCTTCGACAGATGTCGTAGAAGCGCAGCGAGTGCTATGGAGAGAGCTAAGTTTGAAATGGACCTAAGGCACCTAATGTACGATTATTCCCCGTCCAAAAAGGCTGAAAAGCTTTAGGAGCTTCTACAAGCTCATAGCTCCGATCGATCGAGAGAAATCCCAATTTATACGTGACACCTGGTGGGCGCGGAGCCCGCCGCCTTCCTCGTTTGTCCCACTCTCGGAAAGTCTCCCCCCTACTACCTAAGTACTTCCAAGGTCCCTTTGGATATCATTAAACAGGCTTCGAACCCAGGTTGGTTGAATCAAACAAAATCAGTTAAGGTGGGGTATTTCTGACGGGACGGAGCTCCAGTACGAAACCATGGATAGGTGGGCCATGGTTTGTCGTGTTCTGCATGCCCTAAGTCTTACACACCGGAGGAGCTCATAGAGGACACAGAAAGAGCAATCAACGTGGCAGGGTAGGTATTAGGCAACAAAAATTGAAACTAGCCATCGACACAACAGAAGAAGAAGGATTTTGATTTTCTTGCGAGCAGTTTTACGAGTACTTATATTTCTACAGGTTTGTACAAAACCCTCGATCGGCTAGTCCGACTCGCACTTGGCCGGTTGTTTTTTTGTTAGTAGAGCTTGTTTTGCGAATCTTTTGTAGTCCTCTACGCTGCGCTCACGAACGTTGCTGTACTTTAAATAATTAACTGCACATTATAAATAGTCAAATTTACAAGCTGTACAAGATTTTTTAAGGGATCAGGATAAAGACTTTTTTTTTAAGAAATTTTAAGTTTGGATTAAAAGATGTACCAAGTGTATACTTCTAAAAGATGATTACATTAAGAAATAAAATAGCCTTTAATAAACTGGTACCTGTTGCCTGTTGGAGATGGAATGCACATGACTGCTTTTTTGAGTATTCGCATTATAGAAAACACTCAATATTTCGAGTGCTCCGTTGAGGTTTATAAACAACCATAACTTTTACTTATATCCCTACTGGATTTTTTTTGTAGTGTTTGTTTTTCGAGTTTTTTTGCCATCCCCTACGCTGCGCTGACGAACGTTGCTGAACTTTAAATAATTAATTCTACGATAAAAATAGTAAAATTTATATTTACTGTTAATGTTTTTAGAATGGGAATTAAATGTGCTTTCGGACAGTGTTTTATATAAACCATGTTTACTACAAAAAAAATTAAAATATGAAGGGTTGTTTGCATTTCGTTACTACTAAAAGTTTACAATTTTAAGTATTACGACATATTTTGCTACGGAACCCTAAAAAGCTGGTATGGGGAATGAATTGGGCATCATCTAGTTATCTGATAACGACACCAAACTTGACCTAAAGCTCCAAACAGATCCGCCAGAATTTTTTTTCTGAGCGCTGGGAACTCTGTACTTTGACCCCCCCTCCCCCCCACCTGTCGCGGGGTCATGACTGGCTACCGGGCGATTTTAGCTCAGATGGATGTGTATAACATTCGGACCAAAGGGCTTTGCTTCACCCCAAAATGTATACCTTTCCATACAAGCATGCCCATAAGAGACCGGACTAATGGGGAGTGATCGATATGAACGTTCCTTTTCCTTGCATCGGAAACATGCATCCTCGCTCGAGACAGTGCGGAAAGGGCCTTATGCATTGAACGCAACTGAACGCTACGCTATCACCGGGCTCTGAACTCTATTGCCTGTCTTGTTATCTCTTTCACACATCCCCGTTAATTCGACGGGAATGAGTGAGAAGTTCGTAGGTAGGTAGTTAGGTACACTATGATTTATGATTGTTATTCTATTGTTTTGTTTCACTTATGTTCAAGTTGCTCGCTATTTGTTCGGTGCTGCTACTCCGATACGAAATATTATTTTAATTTGATTATAAGTGTGCAAATCACAAAATAATATGGTTGTATTTACTTTTGTACGTATGTGTAATGTGTGTTTTTAAAGGTAATTCAAATAAATCGCGTATACGGCAATGTTGAATTTTTTTTCGATAAATACGGCAATTTCAAAGTTTAGATACGGCAACCCAGATTTTGACGGTGAGTGACTACCATGGAGCCAGTATCGGAATGGAGGAGCTGATGGAATAATAATACCAAAGAGTAAACAGGATAGATAGATTGAAGCTCCATAAAAATGAAAGTGATAAAAATAAATTATTTTGTCTTTGTCTCCGTATCACTTTTTTTTGTCTGCCATCAATGTTGTTTGATGGCAGACAAACAGTTCAGTTGTGAAGTTTTATGATATTTCTGCCATAAATTGATCAAAGAAGACTAATATTTGTGATTGGAATGTGTAATCCATAACTGATAAACACGCTAATATGGTGAGCTACTGTGTTTTAGGCTGTAAAAGCCGAAGTGAACGAAAAGAACTTGGTATCAGTTTTCACTCGTAAGTAAGATTATTATCCAGCATTAAACTTTATACATCTTTAAAAACATACCAGTGCATTTATTTCCGAGTGAAAACACTGAAGTACCAGCACGAAAATATTTGAAATTCGAATTTTAAAGTAATTGTTTAGGTTATGGTAATACGCCCTTATTCAGTAGGTGCGAAAAGTCAGTCAAGTCGAGGTTTAAGAAAGGCGTATACAATATGGCCGAGTTATCACACCCTCAGTGATGCCATCTCAAACTGGGTAAACTTCCATCCATTGTATTTTCGGGAAGTAATCAATATTTTGTTTGACTGTTCTTGATTAATGTGAGTGTAAAGTATCGTTTATCTATACTAATATTATTATTATAAAGAGGAAAGGTTTGATTGTTTGTTTATTTGCATTGATTGAATAGGCTTTGAAATTTGCTTTGAAGATGAAATGGCAATGGGCAGGACATGTCGCTCGGTACTCCGACTCAAGATGGGCACTGAATACAACAGAATGGACAGACCCCCCAGGAAAATGGAACAATGGAAGACCAAGAAAGCGATGGAGAGATGACATATGAAAGTAGCTGGTTAAAACTGGACAAAGAAAGCAAAAATAGAGAGGAATGGAATGAGTTTGAAGAGACTTTTACCCGAATGGAATCCGAACTAGAATAATAGATATAATTATAATACTTAGTAATAGATTAAGATTAAAAAGTATAACTAACCACACAATGTTAATTTTATTTATTATTTAGTTTGGAAATAAAAAGGTTATTATTATTATTATATGCTTCGAAAGCACTGAACCAATTTTAAAAAATCTTTAACTATTACATTGCGAAGCTACACTATGCCCGGGTAACATTACATAGGCTATAATTATTTCATTTACAGAAAAAAATTGGAATCCTTACCATAAAACTTTAATAACGTAACCCAAGGTGTAAATAAATGCCTGAAATCTAAAATATCCTTAATCATAGAACTACTGAACCGATTTTGATGAAACTTAATCTAAAAAATTGTTTCATTGAGTTACCTCCATGAATTATACTTTAGATCGAATTACTTATTAAATTACTTAGTACTCTGATTGGACTTTTCTAATTTTAGCGAGCTATCACACTGGCGACAAAGACAAAGTCGTGCAAAAACAGGACGCAGTTATGCGTTAGAATGAGATACAAATACATCGCGCTCACTCTTGCGCATAACTGCGTCCCTTTTCGTTTTTGCACGACTTTGTCTTTGTCGCCAGTGTGATAGCTCGCTTACCTATTGTTCTTTTGGATCATAAGCTTGAACTTGAGTGTGAAAAATTTACCCCATTTTGGAGAAGGCAGTTTTACCCATAAATGGGGTAAGAATTTGTACGTGAAAATACTAATTTCAAATATATATAACTGCAATGGGAAGAAAACGTACGCGATTCATTCGAATTTGTCGTGGATGTTCCAAGCGCAGGAGAAATAAATCCAATAAGGACCAGTCATTTGGGGATTATTGCCACTGTGAAAACATTTCTAATATAAATGAAAACATTTTTGTATTAAAAAAGACTACCCCGGTTCCTACTGAAACTGACAAACCACAACCTCAAGTTAATGTTTCTCAACCCTGTACTTCCCAGGGCCCGGTAGCACAACCCACACAGCAAGAGTCTCGCCAGATAGGTAGAAGTGCATATGTAGCTACTGATACTGCTCCGTACTTAGTTCATGTACAAAAAATTGAAACTTCTGCGAACGATGGTACCATTCTACATCCTATTTCATTTGGAAATTTTTTGAAGAAAAACAGAGTTCAAAATATCATCCCCGGTAGTGTGAAAAGAATAGGACGAAATCGCTGCGCTGTTGCGTTTTCTGACTTTAATGATGCTAACAACTTCTTGAAAAGTACACTTTTGGCTGCAAACAATTTTAAAGCGTTTTTACCCACATTCAATATTACACGAATGGGACTAGTCCGAGGAATACCGGTAGATTGGGATGAGGAGGAGATCAAATCTAATATCTCCACGCCTATTGGTTGTGGAAATATAATAAAGGTGAGGCGCTTGAATTACAAAGCAAGAGTAGATGGTACTACCGCATGGAAACCTTCACAGTCTGTAGTGGTTACTTTTGATGGACAAGTTTTGCCAAAACGAATCTTCATGTGCTACAATGCACTCCCTGTAGAGACGTATATTTATCCCACCATTCAATGTTTTAGATGTTGCAGGTATGGGCACACTAAGACCCAGTGTCGTTCTAAAGGGCCAAAATGTTTTAAATGCGGTGGAGAACATTTAGGAGAAACTTGCAATGTAGAGGATGACGATGCGTATTGTGTGATGTGTGGCGGCTTGCATTATGCTATAAATAAAAGATGCCCAGAATTTAACAGACAGAAGCAAATTAAAGTTTCCATGGCACAAAGTTGCATATCTTATGTAGAGGCCAACAAGCTTCATCCACCAATTTCGAAATCATATGCAGATGTTTTACGTGAAAATACCGGCGAATCTCCTGACTCTGTTAAACCACGACAACAAAATTTTACTCAGTCATATAAAAAGACGATATTTTCTAAGCCCAAGCCCTACACATCTCACAAACACATGCATTCCGGCTATGACAAAGATTCACATAATGCACTGTTAAAAGAGTTTCAAATCCCGACATCCGAAAATGGGTGTGCATTTTTACCTAAATATTCTTCCGCAGTTGAGGAAGATCCTATTCTTACTACAATAGTTTCCTTAATTAAATCCCTTGTACATTCTAAGTCTTTTAAACCGTCCCACGTTGCCCTTGTTAGTGAAATGCTTAATTCTTTAAATAAAAATATCAGTAATGGACTCAACGATCATTCAGTGGAATTGCCGCAGCATAACTCCTAAAAAAACTGATTTAATATATCTGATAAACAAATATAATCCAATAGTAGTCGCGTTATCGGAGACATGGTTAAATCCGAAATACTTTTTTAATATTTCGGGTTACACTTGTCTCCGTGAAAACAGAAACGATGGATATGGCGGTGTCGCCATATTAGTAAAAAATTCTGTCCCTTTTACTCCTTTGACACTTCCCCCTTGTCCATATAGTGATATAATTAATATAATTGGCATTAAGATAAATGATATATCAATAATTTCTATTTACTTGTCACGTTCTACAACAAATATCCTCAGCGAAGTAAACAATATTTTTTCAGCTTTAAAGAGACCATTTTTAGTATTAGGCGATTTTAACTGTCACCATCCCATGTGGGGTAGTGGTATTTCAAATCCCGGAGGAGAGCAATTAGTTGAAATTCTAGATTTAAATAATTTATGTTTATTAAACACAGGAGCCCCTACTCGCCGAACTAAACCAGGCGAAAATAAGAGTGCAGTAGATTTATCTATCTGTACTCCTAATTTAGCCACTTCTTTTTCCTGGTCTCCTTATCCATCAACTTTTGGAAGCGACCATTTCCCATTAATTATATCTTCCACTATCAGATGTCCACCATTAAGAAAACGTAAACCTCGGTTAAAATATAACTTACATAATGCGAACTGGATAACCTTTAAAGATATCGTTGACAGTAAACTTGCAAATCTTCCCCAAATCAATCAAGGAGAGGAAACGGAATCATCTGAGGCATTAGCGAAATGTTTGATTGAAGCAGCAGATATAGCATTTCCGGTTAAAAATGGCTCGCCACATAAAATACCATATCCACCATGGTGGGATCAAGATTGTACAGACGCAGTTCGTAAAAGAAAAGATGTGGAAAAGTTGTACGCTGAAGATATGTCAGATGATAATCTAAATATGCTTACCGATGTGCTTGAATCTACCCGGAAAATTCTTAGAGAAAAAAAATTGGAAGGGTGGAGATCGTTTTGCTCTTCTCTTTCTCCGAATACTCATCCGTCCGAAGTATGGCGTAACATAAAGCGATTTAGATCATCATTCAAAGACACGTCCTCGTACATCCCAATTCCAAATAATGTAGTTAATGACTTTTTAGATAAGCTAGCCCCTCCTTCTGTTCCAGAAGAAAATCTTTTTTCTCTTCCTTCATCGGTCTCAAATGATAGTTCTCCTTTAGCCACTCCTTTTACTCTATATGAGTTAAAAGGCGTATTATCGAGTGTACGAGATTCTTCCCCAGGGGAAGACGGTATTCCCTACTCATTTGTAACTCACCTAAGCGATAATGCGCTAAATTACTATCTGGATCTTATTAATTCTATTATGTTATCTGGAACCATTCCATCTTCCTGGAAGTCGCAAGAAATTTTGCCGATTAAAAAACCAAACAAGCCTCAAAACGATGCTGCATCATTTAGACCTGTAGCTTTACCGACTGTTTTTTCCAAAATTGCCGAGCATCTAGTGAAGAACCGATTAGAATGGCATATTGAACACAACCATCTGTTGGCCAGTACCCAGTATGGTTTTAGAAAAGCCAAAAGTACCATAGATAATATAAGCATACTCACTACCGATATTCGCATTGCATTTTCGCGTAATGAGTCTCTTGTTGCAGCCTTCCTTGATATATCTGCAGCCTATGATAATGTTATAATTTCCATTCTCAGGCAAAAATTAATTAAATTAAAGGTCCCGTTTGTATTAGTAAACTTTATCATAAATATTCTGTCAGTGAGGTCCATATCTTTAGTAGTCCATGATTCTGAAAAATACTGTCGCAGTGTATTCAAAGGTCTACCGCAAGGTTCGGTCCTTAGTCCAATATTATACAACATATACACTTACGACTTAGAACAGTCATTTAATAACACAATTAACATTTTGCAGTACGCTGATGATCTTCTTTTATATTCAGTAGATAACTTTATTGGTAATGCGTGCTCTACCCTATCATCTTCATTAAATTGTTTAAAGTCATGGTTAGATAGTAACGGTCTGGAATTATCTATTTCTAAGAGTAATGTCGTGGTGTTTTCTAGAAAACGATCAATTCCACCAGTAAGTGTTATATATAATAATCAACAATTACCAGTTTTAAATCAGGCAAAATTTTTAGGCATCATTTTAGATAGTAAACTCACCGGTAGACAACATTGCGACTATGTAGTTTCTAAATGTGAGCAAATGTTAAACATGATGCGATGTTTATCGGGTGTATGGTGGGGAGCCCACCCCTTTTCACTAAAGATTATGTATAACGCTCTTATACGTTCTATTTTGGATTATGGCACATTCTTGCTGGAAAGTGGTAATGTATTAGACCTTAAAAAACTTGACGTCGTACAATCTAAAGCCCTACGCATTATATCAGGTGCAATGCGATCTAGTCCATTAAATGCATTACAAGTGGAATGTTCTGAGCCTCCATTAAAATTGAGACGTCAGTTCCTTAGTGATCGTTTTCTTTTTAAGTCATTACAATTTGTTAATCACCCCCTTCATTTAAAGTTACATAAGTTACACGAACTTATAAATACATCTAATTACTGGCGTCATAAAACTATTCCTTGTCTCATCAAAACTTACCGAATCTTCTTATCTATGCAAACCCATCTACACCGGACACCTTCTTTGTCACTCTTTGAATCTCAATTCGAATCATTAATGTTATCACCAGACATCCGATATAATATTGGCTTAACTAAACAAGACCATGACTGTAACAAGCACTTTATTTCCATTATCAATAATAACAATTGGCACGACTACAACCATATGTACACAGACTCTTCGAAATTGTCCACTACAGATTGTGTTGGTGTAGGTGTTTACTATGCGCAATTGAGATTGCACCAGAAATGTAAACTTCCACCGGAGTCCTCGATCTTCACTGGAGAGTGCTTTGCTCTACTTAAGGCTTTAGAATTAGTTTTGATAATGAACCTTAAAAAAACAATCATATTTTCTGACTCAAGAAGTGCCTTACAAACTGTTGATAAATACCCGTTTAAAATGAAACCTTTTTATCCCATAATATTTGAAATTCGAAACAAGCTTAATTTATGTAGAACTAAAGGATTATCCGTTACATTTGCTTGGATTCCCAGCCATTGTGGTATTCGTGGGAACGAAAAGGTAGATCAATTAGCTAAAGAAGCTATTCGAGATGGTGACCGATCTGGATACAAATTATACTGCCATGATTTAATTACTTTGCCAAAAATATATCTTCAAGAGTCTTGGAATAGTATTTGGGCAGAAAGTGGTAAAGTAAAAGGTAGATCGTATTTTAATATTCAACCAATTATTTTATCTAAGCCTTGGTTTGCAAAAGTAACATGTTCAAAAACAGTAACCTCCATTATTATTCGAATGCGTTTAGGTCACGTATGCACTCCTTCTCACCTGGCGAGGCTTCATATCATAAACTCGGATTTGTGTGTATGTGGCTCGGATGTGGGTAATTTAGACCATATTTTCTTCTCCTGCACTCACTACGATAATTCTTCCTTTTTATTGTCTCTCCAGTCTCTCCAAGTTCCCTTTCCTACCAGAATTTCTAGTCTTCTAATGAATCCTCTAAAATTTTTAGATGTATTATCATCATTTATATTGCTTAATAATATAAAGATTTAATTTTTGTATATATGATTGTAAATTTTCTGTATAGTTAAAGATAAGTATAATGTACTACCTAACTGTCCTTTGAAAATCACTAAGGGTTTTTACAGATTTAATATTTTGCGCGTTGGGTTTCCCTACCTTTGTTTGTAAATATACCCATCACCTGACACTGGCACAAAGATATCTAGTGCCATAACAAAAAAAAAAAAAAAAAAACTGCAATGTATGTATATGACATTTTTTCTCTCACACCGTATACGCTACTAGCTCCTCTATTCCTTTCTCTCTCTACGGTGACTACAGTGAGAGTGAGTGAGATATTGGCTGAGTGTTGCTATTTTAATTCTAGCATTTCTAAGTGCCTATCACACACACTGGCGACAAGCGTGAGCTATCACACTGGCGACAAAGACAAAGTCGTGCAAAAACGAAAAGGGACGCAGTTATGCGCAAGAGTGAGCGCGGTGTATTTGTATCTCATTCTAACTCGCTTAGCGAGCTATCACACTGGCGACAAAAACAAAGTCGTGCAAAAACGAAAAGGGACGCAGTTATGCGCAAGAGTGAGCGCGATGTATTTGTATCTCATTCTAAGCGAGCTATCACACTGGCGACAAAGACAAAGTCGTGCAAAACGAAAAGGGACGCAGTTATGCGGAAGAGTGAGCGCGGTGTATTTGTATCTCATTCTAACGCATAACTGCGTCCCTTTTCGTTTTTGCACGACTTTGTCTTTGTCGCCAATGTGATAGCTCGCTAATAATCATGATGTGCATAATGCGCACATAATACATAATGCATGCTCAGTTCAGTGCGCATGGCCACAGAATACCAAATAGTAGTCCCTACAGAAGATGCACTAGGCAACATAATTCAAATAATTAGCAAGCCTACCTCCGTTACAATAAAGTGCAATTTAGATCGCACGGCGCTAGCCGAAAAGACGATGTTGCTGCATCTCTTTCTCTCGCGTATCGCGCCACTCTACAAACACCTTTAGGGCTGTCGTCTTTGAGAAAATAAAACATCTGATTTATTAACCTATAAGGTACCTACCTTTTGCTCAAACAAAACAAATTCAAATAAACCAATGCTACTACTATTTAATGTTTGCATACGCTATATTTACTCGTCGGTAGGTACTGTAGTTTGTGAAAATACGACAATGTTACTGTAGGTTTATCAGAAAAAAATATGATAAAAAAAGTTAGGTAGGTAGGTAAGTACATCCAAGGGCACGGTAAGCTGAACACTTTGGCCTTCGCACTATAGTTCTTATGTCCACTGAGTAAGAAACAGTACCGAGGTGATAGTACATTTTTGAAAAAATATACACAGCAGCATCTGTCGCTTCGTCCAAAAACAGATTTTTTTGAAGTCATAATTTGAGCGATCGATCGGAGCGGCGGCGCGGCGGCGGCGTAATAAAGACACGTCACGCGCGCGCGGCGAGTGATCGCGGACCAGTGTTATTTTATTAACGTCAAAATCTGGGTTGCCGTATCTAAACTTTGAAATTGCCGTATTTATCAAAAATAAATTCAACATTGCCGTATACGCGATTTATTTGAATTACCTTTAAAAACACACATTACACATACGTACAAAAGTAAATACAACCATAATATTTTGTGATTTGCACACTTATAATAATCAAATTAAAATAATATTTCGTATCGGAGTAGCAGCACCGAACAAATAGCGAGCAACTTGAACATAAGTGAAACAAAACAATAGAATAACAATCTTAGATCATAGTGTACCTAACTACCTACCTACGAACTTCTCACTCATTCCCGTCGAATTAACGGGGATGTGTGAAAGAGATAACAAGACAGGCAATAGAGTTCAGAGCCCGGTGATAGCGTAGCGTTCAGTTGCGTTCAATGCATAAGGCCCTTTCCGCACTGTCTCGAGGATGCATGTTTCCGATGCAAGGAAAAGGAACGTTCATATCGATCACTCCCCATATAGATACCAATGTTACGTTTCGTTTCACCATTTCATAATCAAAATTTTTGTTAAGTATTTCAGTCAGGTAATCTGAATTGCCGTATTAAATGATACGGCAGTAAAAAAGCTGCCGTATACCGTATTTTCTATAAAAAAATCATGAATTACCGTATATTACGGCAATTGCCGTATCGATAATAACGCTGTCGCGGACTGATATAGCTAGCCCTGCCTTTTGCCGGCCCGGCCGGCATTTCGGCCGGTCATACCTATTCTTCAGAGTGAATCCCCCCTGGCATGGCTAAAATGAGACTTGCACCCAGAAACGTTAATAAAACAAGTATCGAAAAATTAAAAAAAAAACAAAAACATTAAAAATGGCCGCCGGTTGGTTCAAGACTGTTCATCAGTTGTTGTTGTTGTGATAAATTTAGTCTTAATTCTGTTCAGTTTTTGCTATAAACTCTACAAATTGGTGTAATATGCCGTAGTGGTATGTGATACATATTACGATGACTTCTACTCCCAAGACTGACAAATGCGGGCAAGGTAAGTTAAGCGTAACAAGTCTGCTTTTTCATTCTTTCAAATATCTTCAAATACATTCTTTTATCGACGTGGATTACTAAGAGGCGCTTCACTTTTTTCGCTGTGATTCTTGATGTATCAATTCAAAGTAAGTTTCATTGAGGAAAGTCAGAAAATTCTGATAAGTATATCTGGACTGGATTTCATTCATATCAAGATCCTGAGTGGTACCTAACTTACAAAATGTCGTATTGTTGATCAATCTAATTTCTGCGCCGATCTCCGGGCACAACAAATAGTTTTCAGGTCAGAGAGTCAACTTCCTGACGGAATAATTTTCGGTCGAAAGAGTTTTCAGGCTATAATTTAATTTCACATTTATTCCTTGTTAAGGAAGTGTATACCTACTTAGAGATGTTCATTTTATGAGTTTCCTTTTGTCGGCAAAATTATATGCATACAATACTGTTGAACAGAATACAACTTATTACTTAGACTTACCCTTTTTCAACACCCCAATTTTTCATCTTGTTTGTTCACCATTAAAGCTTTATTAATTAATATTTTATTACACTGCTGCACTAGCAGCAGTGTAATAAAATATTAATTGCAAAAAAAAAATTGCACAATGCAAAAGCAAAATAATTCATAATTTGATGTCCCCTGTAGAGCATACATGCATGTATTGTAAAAAGGTTTTTGATGTATATCATCATCATCATCATCATCATCATCATCATTATCTCAACCGAAAGACGTCCACTGCTGGACAAAGGCCTCCCCCAAGGATCTCCACAATGATCGGTCCTGCGCTGCCCGCATCCAGCGGCTTCCCGCGACCCTCACCAGATCGTCGGTCCACCTCGTGGGGGGCCTGCCAACACTACGTCTTCCGGCGCGCGGTCGCCATTCGAGAACCTTTTTGCCCCAACGGCCGTCGGTTCTACGCGCAATGTGCCCAGCCCACTGCCACTTAAGTTTAGCGATTCTTCGGGCTATGTCGGTGACTCTGGTTTGCCTATGAATCTCATCATTTGTGATTCGATCACGCAAGGAAACTCCAAGCATAGCCCTCTCCATCGCTCTTTGGGTGACTTTAAGCCTTCTTATGAGGCCCATTGTAAGCGACCATGTCTCGTTTGATGCATATGGAAAGAGTTATTTCAGTACTTTTTACCTAAACTAGTTTTGGAGATAAAGGGAGAAAATGGTCAATGGGATCAATTCCTGGGTGGTCGCTAAAATCTCTAAATTTAAGTTGCTAGTCTTTTCATTTTTATGGGAAATGAAAAAGTATGGAAGATGAATGAAATTAATTGTCAATGCATGATATCTAAAATAAGCAGTGCATCGGTCAATTTCAGTTTAATTCACAGTCAGGCCGAATCCTAAAGTTGCTTATGATGACAGTTCAACAAAAAGACAACACAACTTTGGCACTGCGTACCTATTCTTTTATAATCTAATCTAGCTTCCCGCCGCGGCTCCGCCCGCGTTAATAGTTTTTCCCGTGGGAATGAGGAATTTTCCCGTGGTAAAAGTTATCCTTTATTCTTCCGCAAGGTCTATTCTATCTTTGTGCAAACTCCGCACGCTTTAACATTTTTTCCCATGGGAATGAGAAATTTTCACGCGGTAAATCGTAGCCTATGTTTTTGTCCAAGGTCTATTCTATCTTTGTGCCAAGTTTTACCAAAATCGGTTCAGTAGTTTCGGAGCCCATTCAATTATTAGGAATATTATAGGTATTTTTTTTACACCTTGGGTTACATTATTGAAGTTTTAGTAAGGATCCCTAATTTTTTTGAAAATAAAATATAGCCTATGTTACCCAGGGTGAATGTAGCTTTCTAATGGTGAAAGAATTTTTGAAGACGGTTCAGTAGTTATTGAGTTTATACGTTACAAACATACACACACACACAGACACACAAGTTGTTAAAAACATAACTTATACATTTACCGACTTTGAGGAAAGCACATTCATGCAGATGGCCAGTGAATGTTGCTTAAAAGCTCACAGTTACCAGTATTACTATTAACTCTGTGGTATGAGTATTATTGAATTACTTTTCGTCGCTGGCCTAGTCCGACCCTGACTGGCCGCCAGTCACTTGCGATATCATTTAAACGTGTGGGCGCTGCTGGGAGTTCGACTACTCTATCAGTCCTGTACGGATGCGATCAGCGAATAGTCTCGTCTGCGACGTGCCCATCAGACAGAATGTCAAGTCAATCTAACTTATTGTTATGATATGACCTGCCCCTAACTTTCAAATAGTGTCCAAGACATTGTTGCTATCTTACGATGTGAGAGAACTAAATTTTTCATTATATAGTAGAAAAAAAAAAAGATTTTAGGTTGACAGATACTTCGTGATGTATTACTATATACATGACGGGCCAAGTGCCGTAGTAATACGAGTAGTAACTAGGTAATAATGAGAAATTACAATAATTTTCAAAGATCAATTTCATTGTCATTCGACTTACGAACTGCTTACTTCATGGTCTACAAACCTTGTCCAGTAGCTATCAAGAAAATAGAGATACCATACAAGTTTAACAAAGCCCACAGGGCGCCAAATACGACACTTGACCTGCCATGTTGACGGACACAGCGAGAAACTGCATGATTAAAAATACTAGCAATTTTCAGTTCCACTTTTTAAATTACTTGCACTCTAAACCGCATAATAATATTATACTTACCTATAGGGTTTATTATTTATCTTGTTTTTAACCCCCGACGAAAAAGAGGGGTATTATAAGTTTGACGTGTGTGTGTGTGTCTATCTGTCTGTGGGATCGTAGCTCCTAAACGGATGCGGCGATTTTGATCTAGTTTTTTTTTTGTTTGCAAGGTGTCACAATCGAGAGTGTTCTTATCTATGATCCAAGAAAATATCTTCAGCCATTTGAAGATTATCAGCTTTTTTCTAGTTGTTGAAAGGATCAAGTAACGGTTTTGTATCGGGGGTTATTAAAATTAATTTAGTGTTATATTATTGTAGGATAGGTAACAAAACAATGCATTAAATCACATTAATTTTATTTCCTCCCATCAAGTCAAAATTGTGAACCACCGTCGTATAATTCATGCAACTGTACATAAATATTTAGACTCGAATATTTTGGCGTACTTCTTTAAATTTTGTCGTTAAGTTCGCCTTGCTCATATGTTAATGTTTGTTACGCTGTTTGCGATAAAGCGGAACGGACGGCCAAGCAGATTTTATGGTCTGTGTGACCTGGACGCGACGGCACACTCGGTTGCAGTATCCGGCCAGCCCTGTTTGCCGTGCCAGATTTTGTGGATCTCTCATCTGTTTAAATAAGAATTGGTACCGTATAATTAATATTTGTTTAGGCATAGCCATTTTAAAAATGATTGTATATTTGTATTGGAAATTTGATACCCCAGAAGCTGTCGTTTGCTTAACTTCAAATTACGTGTATTTTTTACCATTTCTGCTGAGATAGACTATGCGGAGTACTCGTACTGTCTGTGTAAACTATTAACGTTGTCCGTGCGTCGCTGTTCGACAGTTTGTGTTTATTTACTAGATGGTGTACAGTACACGCATTTTTCTCACAGTGAAAAAGATAACTTGGAGACTTAACCACACAGATCTACTTACAATACTATAAATAAATATCTTTTCTTTTCATCCAAGTCCAAGAAAACATACAAATTGATTAATTTGTATAATTCTTGCAAAGTCGTAACATTTCAAAAGTACGATTATTGTTTGTGACACGGTTATATTAAAATTGCCTACATTTCTGCTCTCGAATAAAACCAAATCTCAGTCAATCACTACTAGGGAGTGCAATCTTGCAGCATAATCATCAATCTCGGTATTTGCAAGATTTTAGAGGTCTAATCTTGCAAGATCTCGGTATTTGCGAGATCTCGCTTTCCTGCGAATAACAGGGCGAAAAAAGAGTATAAAATCAAATAAAAAGGAAAAATTTTTTAATATAAAATTATTGTCTTAAATTTATTAATTAATGTTAAAAATGAGCCTTAGGTATACAAAGAAATTAGCGCGTCATTTACTACCTGTATCCTAGATATTATAAATAAGTATCATATTCAAAGTAGTAAAACTTGGTAAAATTTTGTTATAGGTGCGCAATCATGTAACAATATTAATATAATAGTACTTTATTTATTTAAAAAATTACGGGTTAGTTTAAAAAAGCTCCTTCACTTCGTACACTTTATTAGTAGTACTTAGAGAATAATTTTCTTCAGCTTTAACGCCAATAATCTGTTTTACCTCTCGCCAATAGATGTTTCAGCTGCGCTCTCGAACGGTCATGGAATGTGTTGCTGCGTAATGCAAGATGAATCAAGAGAATGCGTAATCTTGCAAATCTTGCGAGATCGCGCATGATTTTTAATGCAAGATCTCGGTATTACGAGATCTCGGTATACCGAGATTGCACTCCCTAATCACTACATAGTATAAAACAAAGTCGCTTTCTCTGTCCCTATGTCCCTATTTATGCTTAAATCTTTAAAACTACGCAACGGATTTTGATGCGGTTTTTTTAATAGATAGAGTGATTCAAAAGGAAGGTTTATATGTATAATACATGCATAATATACTTAAGGATAACCCACAATAACCATTTTCCCGTGCGGAGCCGGGGCGGGTCGCTAGTATAAAATAAACGAAACTGAAGGACTTTACATTGAAATAATATTCTTATATAACTATAACTTCAACAAGAGGTGCAGCAGTTAAAGTAGGTACCATTTTTGGCTACGTCTATTTTTGTGCTCTCAACTCCGGAGTTCCGGAGTCAGTAGGTACGTGTACACACACAATATACCTACCTAGTACACTGTACACTAGTGCACGTACAAAATCTGATCTGTGGAGGCACTAACGGTCCTGCTTCTTACTTCGCCACTGCATTACGTGCTTGCAGTTCTTTCTATTAGAATACATTTCAGTTCAGTGTCATCTTTTGATTATGATTTAGAATCTTACTTATATTATAAACGCGAAATTTTTTTAGGATGGATGGATGTATGGATGAATGTTTGATTCTTTTACACGCATAAATTACTGAATGGATTTTAATGAAACTTTACAATAATATAGCTTAGGTATACGTCAGAACATCCCTTATTATTATTATCTTGACTTGAGAGATTATCTATCAGTAACAGAACAGACAAACGAAATTTTTTAATTCCTGAAATAATATTTATGCGCATAGTGAACCCAGGTATGAATTATTCTGTACGTTGTTGATCTAAAGCTGCAACAAGAAATGTCTACTACTATTAAATGTAATAATGACACTCCTACATGTAAAGGACCGTTATGAATAACCCATTTGCAGATGCTTCCTCGATCATCTCTGCCTATTTACATAGCGTATTCCACTCGTGCAAATGCTTTTTGAATGTGCCGTTTTTCAACGCTCTTCGCTCTATCGGGCCCACGATATGGCCAGAAGGCACGCAGATCGCCTTGGCCCTTCAACATATCGGTAGTTGCAACTGTACACCTGTTTACTCTTTGTCGAAGTGTTGAAATAAAACATAGTAGGTACTCTTATTCGTTGATATTTTATTTTGATTTTAGAATGTCAATCCCCGTTTTTGCTTTCGTGATTGAAGGTCTATAAGATTTGTTATTACAATGATCTTGTCCGTAATTGTGGAGGTCGTTATTGGATTTAATAGTTGGTTCTCATGCATCTAAATGTTTTAAACATGAATACACCACGACTGCAATATGTTATACACGAATAGTCATGCTCGGGGCTTTTTGACTTTTTATAGTTTGCATATACCTATATCAAAATTTTAGAATAATTTTATCTGATTTCGAAGAGGATTCAATATTAAAATTATATTATTTCAAGTTCAGCCAATTATGGTTAGGTTGAATTATTGATTTGTACATCGGACAGTCATAAATCATTGGCGCATTTACAGCTCGTGGTCAGATGTTTGCGCAATAATAGTCGCAAGTGAAGCCGACCTCCACCTCCCTCTGATAAAAATCAATTTGCTTCGCGATGAGTACACGTTATAAGGACGGACCTCTCAAATATTTCCAACGCTCAATGGCAATTATTATATGAGGGATCTAAATGATTTTGCATCACTCTGTGAAGTCTGTTGCGCTCTGCAATTTGTTTTTTTTTTTTTAATTTCAAGTATAGATACATTGTGCTGACAGACGTGAGAACGCAACGCGTGTGAACAACTTAAAAATGCCAATCATGGTCAATTATAGGAAACTGATTAATTGAAATCTTTCGACCTTCATTCACTAAAATATTGCTATTAAGAGTCTTTTTTAGACCTTACGGTAGAGGCGCACTGCCTAATAAACTTTATTAACCGTATGGTAGATTTTTATCTATGCCAAAAGCAATAATTTTAATGTCACTTTTGATGTATGTGAATTAATGGAGGTGATTGATGCGCTAAAAAACGTAAATCACCCCGGAAAATACAAATGCATTTTATAATGCAAACTCCGGTTACTTATATACCTATATGTATATCTTGTAAGTCCAGATTGACTTCAGTATATTATTATTATATGAAATAAAAGATTAAAAGTTGCGTATTGGTAAACTAAGCACATGTTGCACTCAATCATTCAACTGTGAGGGAACATTATTTTTAAAGTTTGTAAAACTTGTCAAGTTAATAGGTTTAGTAGTCTCCAATTATGGTTTTCATACGCGATCTAATCCAACTCTTGTAGTTTGAAAGTACGGGACATCAGACGTGACGCCTTTTTTATGCTGGTTGCGGCAACGAGACGGCCCAAAGAACGATGTAATTCGTTTATCATTACAGTTTCTTGCTGCAAAGAATCGTGATGAGCTGTTCTGTCACCGCAACGTTGAGCAAACCCAACCATCATGATGCGACTTTCGTAATTTGTTGAATTTATTTTGTGGTTGTCTAAACACAGCTTTTTTATCTTAATTTCTGTTGAGTAAACGAAATTTTAATATTGGTCGGTATAATTTGCTGGCGTAGTGTATAAGGCGGAGGTTCTGCTTGTGAGGTGTATAACTCAAATGACTGGGTACCTATAAGTATAACATCCCGTTAGGCTAGGTATCACGATCGGGCTAGTTTATTGGAAAGTAAGTTGCATAGACCGTGGCCGGTGGTCGGTGGCCGACTGCGCCCGCGCTCCGCACCTCCTTACTGCACTCGGAAGAAAAGGCTATAGACGTTACTGATTGGAACTTTGATTAAGACTAGGTATAATCGTTAATCGCTTGCTTTCGTGGAGATTGAGTATCTCTAGGAAAGTTTATGTAATTACCACGCTCTGTTTGAGTCCTGTTGCGCCAAGTGCGAGTAACGTAGTTTTGTTACCACTTTCATAAAGATTTTTTAAATCGCTTGGAGTAATTAATTAATCGCCGAAAGTTTTGAGATTTTCCCATTCTTCCGTTGCGTGTTAAGTGTTTTAAATGTATGTTAGTATCTTAGTGTTTTAGGTGCCTAGTAGATTTGCTGCATGTGACTGTGGCATGACATGCTGCTAATGGTCAAGTGACACAGATATCGTTGGCACACTTTACCTTGTTGCCATTGATTGCCGTCGTCGTGTCGTGTTAAATATCTCCACATATGCCATAAGTACCCAATATTTAGTACATATTCTTGTGCGTTTTTTCAGTTAGAAGAATTCTGTTGTGTATTTTTTTGTGCTAATAACCCGAGACGATACTTCTTTTTGTGTGCGGTGCCGATCTCAATATGACTGTCGCGGTTTACAATTTTTTATGGGTTTTGACTTTTTGTGACGATTTGTCTTGGTTACGGTTGAAGAAATTTCTTACATATTGTGACAACCGACGCTAGGCTTGCAAAATTGTTGCATAGGGAGAGAATTTTATCGGGCTGCAGGTTGCTGGAACAGACTTCCGCAGAACTGTCACGGTATAGAGAGATAGAAATGGTCGTAACAAGAACTGAACTCAAAGGGTCTGTATGAATAGCACCCGTCTGCAGATGAATTAAAATGTTTTTGATGTGAAACCTCTATAAGGCAAGGGGTAAAACTGGCGTGGCGACCGTGGCGAGCGGGTGTAGGTCGCCGCTTTGCAACGCAGCAGACACGTATAAAACTACATGAAGCAATCATAAACTAACTTTATTTTCGATGTTTCACGTCAGCCAGGCGTCCCGTGACTGTTCACCATTTTTTTAAAGAAATCGACCACCATCCTAATGTCTGTTTACAGTAATCAAGTCTAGCTGATATTACCAATAGTATCTATTTACAAACCAATTATAAAAGCAAACCACTTTTGCAGCAACAAAATAAAATAGCTGTCCACTATTTGTTTCCCAATCATATAAATGACAGTCAGTTCGTTGCGTATTCCGGTATAGGAAGTGTATATTGTCTCGAGATGTGGCTTTTACAAACGCCCTTTAGCTTGTAAATAATATGTCAGTGATATTTGGTATTGTGTAGGAAGCAATTACGCGGTTAGGTAATGCTAGTGGTCACAGGTTAGCAGATTAGACGTGAACGTTTTGTTAGGACTGCTGTTAGAGGGCATATGCGGTGGAGATGCGAGCACTTTCACTCTCGGCGCAAAAGCAGCGGCCTCAGCGACCGGCAACCTGCCAACCTGCCGACTGCCAGTGCCGCCGCGCAGCCGCCGCTGGGCGCACCACTCTACTCTCGCGCGAATCTCCGCGCGATCACCCCGAGTCAACTGCATGCCCCGCTGCGCATGAGTCTACTCGTTGCACCGATAACCGGGACTGTGTATTGGAAAAACTTACAATAAGTTGCCTCCAATTTTGTGAAGTTTAAGGAAATCTTGAAAGAAATTGTATATGATTTTGTTCTGTACATAATAATATGCGTTAGTTAATTGCTGACAACCGTTACAAACATTTTGGTCTGTGGATGCTGACAATAGTGATTGAAGTGCAAAATGATATAAAGTACTGTGATGCTGACAACCGGCTATTACTAGGCAAAACCACACTGTTTCTCCAGAGAAAGTTGTAAATGCCACTGTCGAAGTTTCGTCAAAATTTTCCCCTAGTGTAAATATTTATCGAAACTTGATTTCGTAACTTTCGTTTGGTCTTGTGACTTATTGCAATTACTCGATTACGTGACAGTAAACATACGCGCACATTATGTGATGGGCCCTCGTAACGTACAAGTTGTATTTCTTGTATATCTCGACGTCCTTGACCTCGAGAAAGGATTTTGTTGAGAGTTAATGAGATAATAATAACCTAAAGTATTTTAATACCATTGCTAGAGATGCCAAGGTTCATGGGTTTAAGTCTGAACAATTTATGAGAAGCGCGTGATGTGCTGTAGAACGCCCGTCGCAGGACGTTATATACTGTAAATAAATAATGACCTAATTGTGTATACCTTGCGCATTCGCTATTTCTGATTCTGACTGATACCTACAGTGTATTCTTGTGAAGACATGTGTGTCGAATCACACACCAACAAAATTTATCATAAAATCGGCTAAGTGAAACGCCACTTTTAGTGTTGGCTTACAAAGATTTCTACAGTGCAGGGCCCTCCCTTTCTCTGTGAACAACTAGAAACAAGCGTGCAGTCTCTAACAGCTATGGAAATCGGAACCAGTCACAAGAGAAAATCATAAGTAAAGAAGAATAAATTATTGACGTTGATTTGACTATCTTGTTTCCGCCAGAAATGCAAAATCCATATAATTAGACATCGTTTGCGTTTTCTTGTTAAAGATTGAAGAGTTAAGATGCCTCATTATGATGAAAGTTTCATTCACGATGACAATCAAAACCAGAGGCGAAATAAGCGAAGCTATCATGTTTATAAAAGCGGGTTGAGCCCCCTGCATTTTCTGGAGCGTAGTGCTCTCGCTCTGGAAGAACGCGGGACTTCAGTCATCAAACGCAATATTAAGAACATCAAGCACCGTGGGAATCGCTATAAATCTGTATCACCAACCAATCCACATGTCGATCGCAACCACTACATCACGCCGGATATTATTGTCGACCACTGTCCGCGCTTCAGTGTTTTGGAAACTAACAAGTACAATGATATAAGGAACAATAATATTCAGTCTCTTACTCCATGCAAGAGTTTGGATAATTTAGCTCAGTTTCAATTGAAAAGAAACAATGTGAAGAATAAAATAAGGAACGGGATAAGTTTGCAGAATTTGGTGAATAATGATGAGACATTGAAGCATTTTGCGTCGCCCTTGGATGATTGTGTGTCGAGTGGTCGGAAGGACGATACTAGGAATTCCTACTCTGTGGCAGACGCTTGCAGGCGCCCAATGCAGCGGTGTTACTCTCGGAACAGCGCTGCACCAGGAAACGGTGTTTATCGGAAGATAACCTGCGAGGGAAACACCACTAATGGTACGAACGAATCTTCTTTTAATGCAAGTTCATTGTGCCAATTTTTTAACTGATTTTTATTAATTTTTAGTTTGTTTGTTTTTTAAAGTCCAAGTGCGCCTACTTAGCAAATAACATTCAGATATTACACGCCTCTGGAAAAAATCTGAAAATTTTCTAAGTTTGAAAGAAATGGAACAAGTTTGATCTATAATTTTCTTGCATATGGCTTCATCTGTAGATGCTGCAACGATATGAATAGCATCTTCTATCGGGATCGGGAAGTTTGAGAAAAATAGAACATGCTTAAGACATGCTTATTCTATGGGTCGAATTGGTTCAGTGGATAGGTGATCGACTACTGGCGTAACAAGGAAAATAACTAACTATTAAAAAGAAATCTCGGTCGTTAGCATCAAGCAGGCTATCCGTTATGATTACTTCAACCGTTGCATAGAAATTTTATTAAAAGTGACACAACACAATAAACCCACAAACCGTGCAATAAGCTATGAACGTGACATCTGTTATTTCTTTACTGGTCCACATATGTGTAATGCGATATGCAGTTTCATTGCCGAGTTTCAAAATAATTGAAGGTGTAACCAGATATCGTGGTACATTTACTAGTGACACGGAAGAAAGACTTTCTGCTTCGCCTTCCTGGTCCGCCTCAATGTTACGTTGCAAAAAGCAAGCTGTAATGAAATGCCTGATCTTGTGTAATCAGACGTAAGAGACGCGGGAACACCATTATGCTCTTATTGTTGCGATAATGTTAAGGCCGCCCGCACGCAAAAACTAGTTAACTAATGAGTACGCGATGGCTTTTAATAGTAGAGCGTGTACTTTTTTTTATTAATACCTGGTTGTTTAGAATGATAAACTTATAATGAGGATACAATCGTGAATGAATAGTCACAATAGCTATGCATGGTATTTATTTTGCTGCCTTTGTGTACTTATTTCCAAGTGCAAACAAAATTGTTATCTTGTGACATTAGCATGAAAACACTGAAAACATAATGGCTGAGATATACTTATGTATATTTAGAGAAAAGTAAAATCTTTGCCAAAAATGTCGTGGAAATGATAATGTAGATTTTAAAAGATTTCAAAACACGTGCAGAATATATTCTAAATGAAATACTGGCAATACTGGGTCATGGGCGTCATGGCTAGTTTTCGTGCATGTTTTGGATTCGCTCTGATAACACTTTCTAAAAGACATCGTATTCACAAAAAGGTTATATGAATTTTAATTGGAAATTAATGTTTTGGCTACACTAAATCATCATTATTTATCTTTAGTGTTAATCAATACGAATATTTATGTTTACAAGCTTCACAAAAACAATTAATGGTTCTGTACAATTGTGCTACTGCAGCTGTCTTGCGCTCTAAATCTGGACTTTATTTTATTAAAATGTATGTTACTGTTACTATTTAAACCATTTTATTGCAATTGGAAAATAATGAATTTTTCTTTCTATGTAAGCAAGCAGGGGAAATTAGTCAGTTTATACATAGTAGACAGGAAACATTCAGAAAGGAAATTATACTATTTATGTACCTACTTAGTTGGATGAATGTATCTATGAATGCTATTTAGTTTTCAACACTCCAAACAATAGTAGTAAAGGGACTGAATTTTTTTAAATAATCTGTATCAGTATTGTTTACGACTTAGTTTATAACTTAGGATACGCTTCCTTTGTACGGAAATAAGATTAATATGCGACAGACGAGTGGTATCGCGCCGGCATGTTAAGTAGGTGTTAATAAGGCGAGTATGTATGTTGGGTGCTTATGTTGTGATGTGATGAGTATAAGTTGTATGACGCACTCGCGAGGCTCGCGTCGACCGTAGGGTCGCCAGTCGCCAGTCTCGGTGAGCCGTGGTTGTGGGCGCGACCTGCTGTCGCCTTTGCTCCTATAAATATATTTGTGTATATTTCCGCGTCATCGCACTGATAAAACTAGGTGTTGTTCCTACAACTCCCGTTGCCAATCTTTGGGACTTCATTCACGAGCTTTCGCCGGCGTCGAACACGTGGGCTACGTATTTGTTATCTTAATTAGTTAGCGCGTGAGTAAAGCTATTAATTTGTGATCTGCTGTCACGGATTTTTTTGGAAGTGTCGCCATTGCTCAAATTAGCATAGCTATTTTAAATTACAATGTCAATGAGAACGTTTTCTTCATGTTTATGTTTAAAAATACACTAGTTTATTGATTTTTTCAATATCTTTATGCGTTCATTTTTTTCGGTTTTATGATAGAGTATAATGAATGTAATATTTTTTTAACAATATCTTCGGGAATATTGAATTTTTTAATACAATAAAAAATCTAAGAGGATGTTAACAGTTTTTTTCATCGTTTCTATAGGCAAATGTGCTTATAATATATAACGTATGTAGAATTTGTTAGTCATATAATGGACCAAAGTACGAGTATTATAGTTTGAGTATAAACATAATGACCTGCATAAACATATTATTACGCTTATTTCGGGTAGTCATGTAGAGACCATATCCTTCCACTTGTCATGATCCAGCCAGACATACTTCTTTCGCTTTTTAGGGTTCCGTACCTCAAAAGGAAAAAACGGAACCCTTATAGGATCACTTTGTTGTCCGTCTGTCCGTCCGTCCGTCTGTCAAGACCCTTTTTCTCAGGAACGCGTGGAGGTATGAAGCTGAAATTTATATCAATTACTCAGGTCTACTGTCCCTTGAAGCTGTGAAAAAATCAAACTTCTAAGCCAACGCAATCAAAAGATACAGCCGTTTATGCCGCAAATTTTCGACACTTGCAAGGGAATCAAAACCTACAGGGTGCTTCCCGTGAACTCAGAATCTTGAAATTTAGTACGAAGCAACGTCTTATAGCATAGATAAAGGAAAAATTACGAAAACCATAAATTTTTAGTTACATCACATAATATATATTTTTTTAATAATTTTAACCTTACTACCCATTTCCTCATAAACGCGTAGAGGTATAAAATTGAAATTCATACCAAATACTCAGGTCTATAATACCTTTAAGCTGTAACAAAATCAAACTTCTATGTCAACGCAATCAAAAGAAACAGCAATTTAAGCTGCATATTTTGAAACTCGCAAGTACTCGCAAGGGAATCAAAACCTAAAGGGTACTTCCAGTCGACCTAGAATCTTGAAATTTGGCATGAAGCAACGTTTTATAGCACACATAAAGGAAAAATTCCGAAAACCTTAAATTTTTAGTTACATTACAAAATATATATTTTATGACTCGATTGTCGTAATGAACGAACTTTGTAAACCTTGCAGGTTTGTACGGAACCCTCGGTGCGCGAGTCCGACTCGCACTTGGCCGGTTTTTTACAGTTATTAATCTCATCAATCATGCTCGTCGATTTAGTGATGTAATCCGATCTATTACTACGTAAAAACCAATGCTACTGGTATTTTTTTATTCGTTCGTAATCAATAGTAATAATATAGATGTACTATACTATACTATACCACCCTGCCCCCTTTTTAGAACGTGACCCTTTTGATCGTGGCAATTTCGCCTTAGCTTTTCTTCCATAATTTTCTTTCATATTTTTCCTTCCATACATTCCTTTCTTATAAGACTTATCTGTATTAATAAAAGTGTAGAGATCGGAAAAATTACATAGTAAAAAAAATGAGTCAGGGGGATGTGTAAGATGTGATGTAGAAACATATCTAGGTTATTTTTTCATTTTTTTTGTTTGTCTGTTTGTACAGACTAATCAGTAATCACCGAAACTGTTAGACTGATTTGAATGAAATTTTGCATGGGGGGACCTTATATCCCCGGTCAACATCTGAATACTTTTAATCTAGGAAAATTAAAAAGTTTTCGTGGTATAGAAAACTATAATAACTCATACGGCTCAGCACACGGGCTTATCTCTGAAACTGTTAGACCGATTTAAATGAAATTATGCATGGTGGTACCTTATATCCCCGATCAACGTCTCGGAAACTTTTAATCGCAGCTTTAAGAGTTTCTGTGGGGTAGTTAAAAATTACTACGGAAAAGCCGGAAAGCAACGCAGGCGTAGCCGCGGGCAGACAGCAAGTCAAACAATATATTTTGACTAGACGTATCTTTTTTGCAACTTATTTTTCTAAAGAAATTAATTTTACTTAGTAACAAACATGCACGTGTACATATTTATCTTTTTTTTAATCCTATTTGTATGACTCATATAACACAATTCTTTGTTAGCAATTCCAGTAATAGTAATACTATGTAATCGTAACTTCACCACACGTGTAGAGTAACGTAATTCGATACAAACTTAGGACAAGGATTTTAATATCTTACCTTGCCCTTGTGTCTGTTTATGTCAATTCTGTTTATTTCGAATGTTTATAAATACTTGCTTGAGTCACACTTTAAGGTCATCGAACAGGTTCTAATTATGATCTTATTGCTTCTTCGAAAAATAAATGAGTTCAAAATTACTCAAACAAATAAACTGAATTGGTATTGTTCATTATTAGCTCAGCCTGTGGATGTATAAGGAAATGTGACCATCACTTTTTCCTTATGAGGGCTCTGATGACCAGTCTGCAATTATGTCGCGTTGTAACAACCGTGCTCTCGTCATGTCCAATTCTTCGCGAAGGAACAGTTTGCCATTTCTTTTTACGGATAAGTGTGATAAAAGTGATAAACTAACCCGCAATAATTCTGTAGTTGGTATAGCCTATAAGAATGCTCTCTTTGGTGAGTGATTGGTGATATTTAGCTAATTTGTAATAGACAATTACAACAGGAAAACTGTCATTCTCTTTATGCATTATAGTATAATAAAAAAACCGGCCAAGTGCGAGTCGGACTCGCGCACCGAGGGTTCCGTACAAACCTGCAAGGTTTACAAAGTTCTTTCATTACGACAATCGAGTCATAACTATGGTAATCTTATTGCAAAATGAAATTCATAACATTACAATGGGGAAAGATGGAGGAGCATAAATTTAAGACAAAGATCTCTTTATCGTTTAAGTAACTAAGTACTAAGTAAGTATTTCAACTTGATAGCTCTACGCGTTCATGAGGAAAAAAGTAATAAGTTTATATTTATTAAAAAATATATATTTTGTAATGTAACTAAAAATTTAAGGTTTTCGGAATTTTTCCTTTATGTGTGCTATAAAACGTTGCTTCATGCCAAATTTCAAGATTCTAGGTCGACTGGAAGTACCCTTTAGGTTTTGATTCCCTTGCGAGTACTTGCGAGTTTCAAAATATGCAGCTTAAATTGCTGTTTCTTTTGATTGCGTTGACATAGAAGTTTGATTTTGTTACAGCTTAAAGGTATTATAGACCTGAGTATTTGGTATGAATTTCAATTTAATACCTCTACGCGTTTATGAGGAAATGGGTAGTAAGGTTAAAATTATTAAAAAAATATATATTATGTGATGTAACTAAAAATTTATGGATTTCGTAATTTTTCCTTTATCTATGCTATAAGACGTTGCTTCGTACCAAATTTCAAGATTCTGAGTTCACGGGAAGCACCCTGTAGGTTTTGATTCCCTTGCAAGTGTCGAAAATTTGCGGCATAAACGGCTGTATCTTTTGATTGCGTTGGCTTAGAAGTTTGATTTTTTCACAGCTTCAAGGGACAGTAGACCTGAGTAATTGATATAAATTTCAGCTTCATACCTCCACGCGTTCCTGAGAAAAAGGGTCTTGACAGACGGACAGACGGACAACAAAGTGATCCTATAAGGGTTCCGTTTTTTCCTTTTGAGGTACGGAACCCTAATTATATACCTAATATAATTGAATGAACACGCTATAGGAAATGAAAAAAAAATTCAGTGGAGTAAATTTTTTTTGTTCGTCTAATTATTAGACAAACTACTTGCACTGATAAAATGAATTATCATAAAATAAAGTCGCTTTCTATGTCCCTATGTCCCTTTGTACGCTTAAATCTTTAAAACTACGCAACGGATTTTGATGCGGTTTTTTTAATAGATAGAGTGATTCAAGAGGAAGGTTTATATGTATAATACATGCATATTATACTGAAGGATAACCCACAATAACCATTTTCCCGTGCGGAGCCGGGGCGGGTCGCTAGTATGGAATAATTAATTAACCATCCACTAGACGTTTTTGGTGTAAGGCCCACTAGCTATTGCGTCACGAAGTGTCCAGCATTGTTTGCTTAAATTCTGTCTAAAGTTGGTGGTGATTCGGCAATAAGGATTTCTCTGACAATAAAACAGAAAAAAAGACTGAAGTTGTTCGTTATGCAGGCTGATTGGGCTTGCATTAGTTAAAATATTCATAAATACATTAAAAGTAAATATATTCAAAGACATTTTGATTGACTCTGAACTCTCTCTTTTTATTACTCAATTTTTTTCCTGAAGATTTATGAAGTTCCATAAATCCAGCCTTGTCCGCTCTGTATACTAGTGCTATCTATCGGAATCATCATACTAATATTACAAAGAAGAAAGATTTGCATTTTTGTGTGTGTGTATGTTTGTAATGAATAAACTCAAAAACTACTGAACCGATTTCAAAAAATCGTTCACCATTAAAAGCTACATTCATCCTGAGTAACATAGGCTACCTTTTACCGCGGGAAAATGCCTCGTTGCCACGGGAAAAACTTAACGAAAGCGGAGCCGCGGCGGAAAGCTAGTTAATTATATATTCCAACTAGCAGTGTTGCCACACGCCAGATTGAGAAATCTGGATAGAACGATCGAAAAATCTGTACAAAATCTGTATGAACACAAAACGCTAAAATCTGTAAAACTGTAATAAAATCTGTACTAAATCTGTTCAAGAAAACAATATTTATTACTTTTTGTACATATTTTTATTCATTTTAACAATCATTTTTTTATCAACTTGGAGTTTATAAGGGTTCGTCATTAAGAAGTTGTTTCGTTAAAAGAAGTCCCTCAATCGTTTCAGTGCCTAAATGGTTTCTTGTTTTTGTTTTAATTAAATTTACTGCGGAAAATATTCTTTCCACTGCGGCACTGGAATGAGGGAGACTTAGTAAAGCAGTAACAAATTGAGTTGGATATAATGATTGTCCATCTAAGTCTTGTTGCCAAAATAATTCTGTATTTTCAATCATTTCATCATAAATTATGTAAGGAAGCGAAAATGACGGAAATCTGTATAAAAGTTATGCTAAATCTGTAATCTGTATTGGTGATGAAAAATCTGTATAGATACAGATAAATCTGTATATATGGCAACACTGCCAACTAGCGACCCGCCCCGGCTCCGCACGGGAAAATGGTTATTGTGGGTTATCCTTAAGTATATTATGCATGTATTATACATATAAAACTTCCTCTTGAATCACTCTATCTATTAAAAAAAAACGCATCAAAATCCGTTGCGTAGTTTTAAAGATTTAAGCATACATAGAGACATAGGGACATGGGGACATAGGGACAGAGAAAGCGACTTTGTTTTATACTATGTAGTGATTTTCATTACGCTACGACCCTTGGAAGATGGTTAAATTAATTACCTTAGATTCCATTACATAGTTAGTTACATACAGGTGGACCTAATAAAAGCGTGTTAAAAAGAGCCTTATTGTATGTTGGCGTTGTTTCAGAGAGCGAGTCGAGTGGCGAGCCGGGCTCCGGGCACCGCGGCTCGCTGCGCGGCGCCAACAAGCTGGCTCGGCGCGCGCGCTCGTTCAAAGACGACCTGCTCGAGCGCATCAACAACATGCGCTCGCCGGCGCAGCAGCACCACTCGCCGCACCTCGCCTCGGGGCTCAGGTCTGACTACCACAGAAAAAAATAATAGTACTAAGCCGTACAGAAAGGACATTCACACCCCCGCGCCAAAATCAGTTTCCCGCCCGATATAGCGCCCCACGCCCCGCACCCGGCAGGCGCCGCGGGACTCCACCGGTGGTGTTCAGGGGTGTTTTAGCGCCATTGACTTGTTGATATTCAGTTGTTATTCAAAAAGAAGTAGGTTGTCAAAATGCGTTTTCTGTATGGAGTGACCGCCTAGTGCCTTTACTCATCATCTCAGCCGAAAGACGTCCACTGCTGGACAAAGGCCTCCTCCAAGGATCCCCACAATGATCGGTCCTGCGCTGCCCGCATCCAGCGGCCCTTTACAAAGACTATTCAATTCAATCGCTACAATTTTTTATATTGACCTACGCTTGTGTCGCAATATCGACATATCAAGCTTCAAAAGAAAAAAATATATTTAAAACATTAATA
Organism: Teleiodes luculella; assembly: GCA_948473455.1. Lineage (NCBI taxonomy): Eukaryota > Metazoa > Arthropoda > Insecta > Lepidoptera > Gelechiidae > Teleiodes > Teleiodes luculella. The sequence continues at coordinate 7,159,583 of OX419585.1, forward strand.
TTGTATAGAAATAGTAGACCCTTAGCACTCAGTCACAGAAGTATATAAGTACGTGCTTTTAAAATCTCCTTCTGTACTTACTTTATCATTCCCTCCAATGAGCCATAGATAGAATTAACAGCGATTGAAATTGCTATTCTGTTTCTAAGTGAGTTTATGGTCTTTTAAAAAGCCTCTGCCTTAATTTTTCCATCATGGCATTTGAATAACAGCCTAACCATTTAAAAAGCAATACCGGCTACACATAAGGTATGGTATGTGAGCCTCCTCCGATAGCAATCGGATAACTTACCTCTTACTTCCATAGTTAAAGTCAGATGTACCCGATACTACAATAGTATTATAGTATATTGTCCATTCAACTTCGGACGCAGTGCGTGTGCCTCCAAGGACTAGTTACTCGAGCGCATCAGTACAACCACTCTTATCCTGTCTCCAGTCACTTGGATCAGACCATCATTTGCCTTCAACGAGGCTTAGATCGTTGGAAAACGAATAAAAATATAATGTATTTTTTTAATGGATTGTATGTACCTACCCTATACATATAGATGCAAGGATTGATGGAATGCTTAAAAAGATACAAACGTTCCGTTTCCTAAGTAAAATTGTCTCTTCACAAAACTGGTACGACTACCAGTACCAGTTTTGTACCGACGTATTACACACATTAGACATAAATGTGACGCTCGCTCAGTCTATATCAGATAACATGGAAATATACATATTTACCAAAAGTAATGTGATTATAAACATTTGCTAATTATTTTAGTGTAGCTCTTAGTAAAGAGTAGATTCTAGCAAAACCTGAACAGAACCGATACTAATCAGCTGCTAAACTATTAGTCCCATTAGCTAAGTACTAAGCACTTTTATTAAAATTAATTTGCCTAACTAGTTGATTTCACTAATAAATAGTTTATTATGTGCTTTTATAATTTCCTTATAACATGACAGTAGTTACTAGCAGCACTAGTATTATTTTAACGATCAACATTGTTTAATAGTGATTTCCCTTACACAAGGAAATTTAATAGTTTTTATTATAATCACTATGTCCAACAATTACAAATGAGTAGATCTTACATTGTGTGTGCGTGCTAATATGTCTTGCGAGTGTGTGAAAGCATCAAATACAATTTTCGTGTAGTAAAATGCAAAATACAACCATTAATCCAATTAGTTCATATTCACACGAAGCGTAGTCATAATTAACATTTTAGAATACGAATATTATTCTGAATTAACTGTAAGTAATTAAAATTGAATGTGTAATTTTGTGTAAGTAATTCTGGTTTATTCATTAACAACGTCATTATGGACATGGGCCCAACCCATGGTCTAAGAAAACGAGGTCTTCCCATTAGACCACGTGACTGACACGAGCCTACGTCATTTTGCCTATTCATCCTTGGCGAATGCGTGTAATAGGCAAGGATGAACAGCGCAAAATGACGTAGGTTTGTGCCAGTCACGTGGTCTAACGGATAGACCTTGTTTTCTTGGACCATGGCCCAACCCTATAATCTACTGTTCAGCCAGTTTGCAAACCATGTTGCTATGGGTCGGTTGGTTTTATCAGGGATCATTTATTTATTGCATTATACGATTTATTAAACTTACCATCGGTAAGGTATGGTCAAGAATCTGTGTATACTAAATAATTATAAAGAGGAAAGATTTGATTGTTTGTTCATTTTTGCATTGAATGTTCTCCGAAACTACTGAATAATTTCACTCACATGAAACTTGGTATAAATATAGAACAGACCTTGGGGAGTAGGCTACCTTTTACCTCGGGAAAATTCCTCATTCCCACGGGAAAGCTAGTAAGTAATAAAAAATATTCAGTAACAAATGTTATTGACAGAAAATATTAACAGAAGATTCAACAGATGTTGACAGGATAACAACTAGAAAAACTGTGATGAAAGGTTTGATGTTATTTAAATTATAAATAGTGTTAAAGAAATCGTTCCAAATTTTGAAATCGAAACCGTGTGATAGATGATATAAATAACAAAAGTAATCTCTTTTATATAATTAAACTTATCTTCTTAGTTTGTCCTCTTCTAAGGATTCTACAAACTGTATTGTTTCTTATCAAAATTGATAAATTTACATAACTCTGCTATCTCTGGCTAACTTGACAGCGGTGTAAGAAAGTGTCGCTCCTTCCAACAGTTTTATCTCGGCCACTGGTGAAAGAACATCGATATTGCGTTGCGCCACGCAACTATTTAAATATTCTTTAAATAGTTCCGCAATCGTATCCGCCGCCGCGTACCGAGTTCTGGGCTTACACAGTTGTGTGAAGCAACTACTGGGGCCATTCCTACAGAATGAAATTGTGGACATTGCACTAAATGTATCCGAGATATGAGTCACTATCACGACCCGCCAGTGTCGCTCTCATTAGTGTAGTGACATTGCCCGCTGCTGAAATCTCATTAGTTGTGCGTGCACTGTTAAGTGATTACCAGTGTGCGCGCTCCGTCGGGTGACAAGACTCAAATTGCTGTGATATTTATTCAATGCCTGTTAGACATGAGTTTTTTTAGTACATATCGTCGAGGTGTTATGAAAGTGGTCGAGTGTAAATATTCCAAAAGTGATTAATGTGATCAAGTGTTCTGTGTTTGCATCTAAATGGCGAACGTAGTGCGGTCGCCTGTTGGTGACTGGTTTAATAAACACACCAATAAATTTCACAGAAGATTTGTCAATAATGGTAGAAGGTATTTATCAATTCAATTAGATAAATATATAGCTCCACGCTATAATGACTTATGAATGATATGGGCGCCAAAAATGCGTCAACGCAAACTAACTACTGACGATTAATTTTTAATGATAGTGTTTTGTTTGTACATGCGCAGTGTGCCAGGCAAACCGGGACCTTCTACACCTACTTGAATGTTTAATAAATAGATAACTGAATTATTCGCGAGGCGGTGTAGGCTGCATACATATTACAGACAGCGTTTGTCCAATTCGCAGTTCGTTCAGACATTATTCAAGCGTTATCTCGTCTAATAAGCCGTTTGTCCAACTCGCATTACGTTCAACTTGACAGCAGCCACCAATTTCAAAACCATTTTATAATCCTCATACCGGCGCAATATTTTAAAGATCATCTTTCAAGTCATGTTTAATAATTATAAATAATGATCCTTATAACAACATACATAAAATTCCTATGTATAAATTACATAAGGCCGTTTACTACGATGTTGTAACCATGTTTTATAACTTGTCTCGTGTGGAGAAAGTAAAGTTGTATGAAACTATCACATCTATAGACAATTTAATAAAAATAGTAAAGTGTTTTGCTCTATTTTACCTTGTTTGAGTTGGGAACTTCTAAGAAAGGCAACATGTTTGTTTTATTCAATGTTATCGTTGTTATCTCTTATTTGGCAATTAACTTGGCTTGTCAGCTGTACAATACAAGTGTGACAGCCATAATACTCAGGTTTATCATCGTTACTCTATTTTTATTGAAATAAAACATTGAAATATGTCTACTCATCATATTGCTATTGATTACGCTAGCAAGTAGATATAGTTTTTTGCGGCAATTATTTGTTTTTCTGACACACATCTTGTACTTTTTTGGAACGGTTATATCATGCCATATTCAATAGCGTTGTTTCAATTCGCATAAGAGATATTTTTTGCAATAATTTATTTTATGAACGCGGAAATATTGATGTAATGCAAATGCATAAATATTAATATTACTTACTAAAGTTTCATAACGAGTTTATTCATTTTTGCTGAATAAAGAAAAGTAGGGCGATTTGATGATCACTTTTTCGTTACCAATTATAAATTTATTACCCAACTGCAAAAGGAAAGTTATATTTTTAGAGTGAACGTGGCATGCTATGTATAAACGGCCTGATGGATTTTGACTTGATAGTAAGAGTAATACTGAATTATCAAAATTATTAAAAATCAAAAGCGCGGATTTTAGGCGCCAAATTATTTCTTGCCAGATTTTTTAAGATTCATCTATCTAGCAATTCAGTAGCAAATTAAGGACTTTATTGTAAATTAAGTTTAAATATTAATTAGTAACAGTTGATAGTTATTTTATTTAATAGAGCGCTGTATGGTAAAGTTCTGTAATGTTTTGTTTGCCAGGTCACACTCCCCGCTTAGTCCGAAGCTTCGGAACATGGGGGCCAAGTCTGTTGCGGCGGAAGAGGGAGAGATTACGCCGGCCAAAGAATTGGAAGGGCTAGTCAAAGAGGTCTGTTTTCACTCTCTCTGTCTCTCCAGGACAATTATTATTCCCATCTGATGATGGGGTTTGCCTGGTCTCTGGGTGTAGGTCTGTTTTCACTGTAAACCTAGAAAAATATATATATTTGACTATCCACCTGAAAGTAGTAGTCCAGTAGACGTGCTCAATAGATGTCAAACGCGACATAATGACGGGACTTCTTCTTACGTGTCACTATGTCGCGTCTGACGCGTTATCTAGCTTCTCGCGAGTTATGTAGTTTTACCAATTTTCCTGTGTGAATGTGGACATTCTCGTACGATGATAATCTACAGCAGGACTGAAGTCTCGCCCCCTTGTCACGATGTATAAGAATTTCCATAAAATGCAATTAATGTTAAAAATCTATCTGGATTAAAATAAAACAATATTTTTACCTTTTATAGAAATAGCGGGTTTGAAGTTGATTTGAGATACATAATCTCGATATAGACTTATTTCATCGAAATCTGTTCCAAACCATTCATCCGGTAAATTACACCCATTGTTGCTCGCACTGACAGTTTTTTATCGATTGCAGGTTACATTCGGCTTAAAACATTTTTCGGATGTCATTACGAAGAGGAAGCTCGAGATGCTGCCTGATAACGGCACTATCGTCTTCGAGTCGATCGCTAACATCCACAAAGGTACTCATTTAGAAATCATTCAAACCTGTGTTTACGTAAAAATAACGTGTAATCTAAAAATTACCTATGTTTCGTATTATATTTCGACATTAGCCTAATCGGTAGATCTTACCTTCTGCGCAAGAAACGTGAGTTCAAATCGTGGTTTATGGACCATTGGAAATTGATTGCTTAAGAGCGGATGGTAAACGTCACCGTGAATCCCGCTGGCCCGATGAGTATTCAAGGCTACCGTTTCAGATTGGCCTGCCCCCTTTAGATAATGACGGGAGAGTCGTTCCCCTATCAAACCACGCATTTGAATTGATTGCGTACATTGTATTATTGCAGCAATCAAGCCGTTCTGTGGACGGTCACCGCAGCTCACCAGTGCAGTGAAACGGATGTGTTTGGCGTTAGCGACGCTGTTGCGGTTGTGTGACGAGATCACTGCTGTTTCACTGAGAGCCGATGCCAGTAACGAGGAGTTGGATACGTCAAACTCGGCGCTGTCGCCGGAGCATGTCAGCACTGTGGTGAAGAGTGTGACGTCAGCTGTGGAAGAAGTGGCCGGCATCGCTCACCAACACATGACGCGGCCGGCGCTCTCGCCCCGGCCCGCACTTGTTTCACCACGAGCTTCCACGCAGAGAAACTCCTTGCCCGGTAAATTTAAATAATAAATCCACATTATAGTGCTTGTAAAATATTGCCTAAAACTAAAGCGAATCTATAGAAGCAGCCCGCTCTTTCTCGCGTCTGTTTGAACGTGGCTTAAGCAACAATATAATATAACAATACGCTTTTTACTTTTTTCAGATATTCCTTTAACCCCGAAAGAGCGATCTCTGCTAACAGGCGAGGGGTCAAATGAGCCAACCGGCGTGCGAGCATCTCATTCCTCAGAGTCAGTCCTAGACGCTCCGGACTCGCCCCCGCCCAAGCCTGCCAGGCCGAATAGGTATAACATATCGTAAAATAATTAAAACTCATACCATTTTGTAAAGTCTATTCTACGAGGGCGATATCTGTTTTGGGACGAATTGCATTTTCTTAGTCGAAATCAATTTAAAATAGAGTATAGATTCTCTTTTTCCATAATTTGAGTTGATATTTTATTTATGCTTCGTCGACTTATCTATGATCTATGATAAACATCCCAAAGTATTTATTAATGAAAACTCATGAATTATTAATTTTATCTGAACCAAACTAGAACTGGTTTTTGCTCTATGTTTTTATGAAAATCAGATGTGTAATTTTAGTTTAAACTGGTCGTAAATTGATAGTGAAAGTGTTGTCTATATTACAGGAAAATCGAGTTGGCCCCTCCATTGCCGCCAAAGCGCAAGTCGGCGAATGATAACTCGCTTCTGGGGCTGTCTATTGACCGGTTAGTAACGTTTTAGAAAGTCTTATTATCCTTTATATTATGCCTATTTTTGTATGCAGCGATGTCTATATTTGGTCAGGGAAATAAATTAAACATCCTTAGGGTAAAACGAATAAACATTTTAAACATTACGAGGAAGATTCAATCATATTAAATATTGTAGCTTCAGTACATAGTTTTGTACGACATTATAAGGTCCGGCTTTACTTACAACTTTGGTACAAAAGCCAGTACATGCGGCTGTATGTGTTAACCTGGAGAGCGGCCTTCTTCCTTAGCCGTAGGGGTGAATTTCGTAGTGCGAATGTCTAACCCTATGTGCTGGCTTCTGTGCATAATAATATCTTACACTGGATTTTTATATTGTATTAGCTCACTGAAAATATTGACGTTATGTATGACAACCAACAGGTTATTTGTCATAAACCCAACCACAATACTACAGGCGAAGGTTTACCTGAATGACGTGTTGGAATGCCCTGACTGGTGCTATTATAACATTGTATTGTTGTTTGTACGTGTTTTCCCTGCAATTGTTTACATTTCTCGCTTTGTTACAGGTTGTCTCTTCAATCACATAGCAGTGGTTCATTGGACTCTATGCTGAATGTTTCCAATGATGAGGACCGGAACTCCCATGAAACTAATAGTCATGGTCATGTGTTTATCACACCACAAAATTCTGAATTAGGTAAGATATTTTAAAAACTCAATTATTGTCTACATTAGTGGTACCTAATACGATTTATCAACATTTTAAAGTCTTGGTCGACAGTCGAATCTTTCCTCTTTATAATATTAGTATGATAGATAATATTATAAAGCAGAAAGATTGGTATTGTGTGTGTGTGTGTGTGTATGTTTGTAGTGAATAAACTCAAAAACTACTGAACCGATTTCAAAAATTCTTTCACCTTTAGAAAGGTACATTCACCCTGAGTAACATAGGTTAGGTTAGCCGCCTCATTCTCACGGGAAAAACTGTTAACGCGGGCTGTTAAAGCTAGTATGATATAAAAATAAATCTCAAAATGTGTTGGTGAGCGCATAAAACTCAACAACGTTTGGACCATTTAAATGTTCGTTGAAGTCCAAGGATGGTTCTTACGGAGAGAAATTGAAAAAAAAAAAAACTTATTCCCACGGGAAAAAAATGTAACGCGGGCGGAAAGCTAGTTTTTATTATAAAACATTGTTTTTAACATTTCATAAAAAGAAGCTCTTTTGACTAGTCAACATGCCTATTATCAAAAAAAAAAACAGAAGTATCAATTTTACACAGTTCAAAAGTTAATATCAAATGTAGATATAGTCAAATGTACATACAATATCCCGAGATTCACACAGAAATTTTGAAGATGTGTGTTTGTTGTGTAGGCGTGTGCAGCTGCAGCGAGCTGCGCGCGTCGGTGGACTCGGCGGACTCGCAGCTGGCGCACGCGCACGGCAACCACAATCGGTACGTCTCCCTGTATGTAACATGCTTTTATACATTATGTTGCCTTCACTTTATTTTTTTATACACTCTCGTGGTAGACTTATTTTTATTTGTATCTTTAAAACCTGACCAAAAAAATAAGAAGCCTGCTATGGGGGCGCCACCTGTATATTTTTACGACTATTGCAACAATTTGCTTTATAAAATTAGTTCCATAGAAATTCCGCAATATGGCGAGGCTTCTTATTTCTTTGGTCGGGCTTTACCTGTCAACAATAAGAACAGTACACATTCATTAGTCTAATATCTACTGTACATCTAAATCCAATTAATTGAAACGAGAAGAACAAACTAAATTAAATTTATTCATATTAATTTACACTTGCAAACACTGTAAAATATTTCCATTATTGATTTTCTTACAATAATGGTAGCGTCAAAGAAACTAGTTTAATTTTCTTTTGTCAATAGACCGCTTAATAAATGAATGACTAATAGTAGTATGACTAAAAAAGTATTTTATTTTATTTGCTAAGCTAACAAGAATTTTTCACAATGAGTTCAATTCATCTATTCTAAGATTCTTCCAACCAACAAAAAAACATTGTGCTCGGGCACCGTCTTTTAGGCTATCCGAGCCAATATTGTCGCACAAAAGGAAACTATTGCAGTCAAGTTCATAAGTGCAATCATATCACGTGTTTTTATACTTTTAAATAACTTTTTTCCCAAAGGCTTGTTATTCTCATTTTTGTGTGTTACGTATACAGTGTAGGGGACTCAATATTTTACTTCAAATGACATAATTATCCTGAATGCTTTTGGAAAAGTAAATAATTTAAAGTATAGGTGCACGTGATATTACTGGACCTATTAACGTGACCGTACAACAATAGTAGATTGTATCATAAGGGAGCAAAATAATATTTTTACGGCGAGGGCGCTTTTTTGAATCCAGAGCGAAGTGAGGGATTCTTTAGTAGAATCCTGAACGTAGCGAGGGATTCAAAGTACGTCGCCAGAGCCAAAAATATATTTTGCTCCCGAGTGATACACTCTACTTTTCATCACCTACTATGAGAAAATAAAAGCGCCTCATATTTTATTGTAATATTATTATTTAATAAAACATAGAGTAACAACTAAATTGAAATTAAATAGTATCCTTTATTAAAACAACTAAAAACTTATATTTACATTTGAGACATTTTCGCAATTATGAAAATTTATTGTTACAGTTTTATTAGGAATAGAGATTGTTGTAGATTTTATATTCTGCGTGTTTGAAATGTCCGAATTTGGATCATTTTGAGGAAAATGTGACGGTGAATCTAACAATATTTGCGTTCGATTTCTTTGGTGCTGAACACTAAGATGTTCCAAATTCAAAAAGTGCGCGGCAAAGATAATTGCGGCGCACTTATAAAGAGGATTAAAAACTCATTACTGCCCGCTAAAAGTTTCTTATAGAAAACACCACCTTTGGGTGCACATAAAGGCGAACCAAGTCGTCCTTTTCGAATAGATGGGATGAAAAAATAATTTGGGTGAGGGCTGAAAATCAGTGTTGCCTCCTTGGCAAGTACATCCCTGGGCCTTGACCCTTCTGCATTGCGGCACACACATGTACTGTACATGTGTATCTATACTATGTTTTTTTATGTATGTGTAATTTCTTTGTTTTGAATGTTTCTATGTGTGTTTTGTGTAATGCAATAAACGTTTTACTTACTTACTTACTAGCGACCCGCCCCGGCTCCGCACGGGAAAATGGTTATTGTGGGTTATTCTTGAGTATATTATGCATGTATTATAGATATAAACCTTCCTCTTGAATCCCTCTATCTATTAAAAAAAACCGCATCAAAATCCGTTGCGTAGTTTTAAAGATTTAAGCGTACAAAGGGACACAGGGAGGGACATAGGGACAGAGAAAGCGACTTTGTTTTATACTATGTAGTGATTTAAGGCTCTAAATAGTGTAACATGTTTTGTTGAGTGAGGTTGACGAGTTGTGTTGTAGGTTCTCAAACGAGTCTGGGTTCGTGTCGGTGGGGCACGCGGAGATGACCACGGAGCACAGCTTCACGTCCTCCTTCTCGTCGCACCAATACACCGCGCACCATGACAGGTATTCTATTATATTTGCGGTTGCTATTTCATTCACTTTTTGTATGAGCTTCACGACTTTGTAGTCAAACGTCTCTGTCTTTATTCAGTGTATAACAGTCTAATGCAGCCCCCATGCATGCAGTGGCGGGAACTCCATACAAGCCAAAAAGCCCGGCATGCCCTAGACCCTAGGTCCTAAAGTATGAATTTCCCACACAATTTAAAAAGCGCGCCTCGCCGCCAAAACTTCGCGGCGTCGTCGTCGCGCCGCCGTCTATTGAAACATGAAAACATCCGTCCGAGAGACAAATCCATCCATCCATACATCGATGTGTTGGTATAGTGTCGCTCGTTCTGCATTATGTCAAAACAAGCAATGTACTCGCGCCTTCATTGCGCCGCATAACATGAAATAACATCATTGCTGTCTCGCTTGCACGCATGGGCTTCATATTTGGCTTGCGTAGCGCGTCTCTTTTCTACGCTCAAATGTATAGAAAAATTGGCTGTGTGTGCGTAGCCAACATAGCAGACACACACACGCGCATAGCAGATTTTGTATGAGAAAGAAGCCGGGCATGCTGCAGTGTGAAATTCGTGCGAATAGACTGGCGCTATGAACCTAGGCTCCGATGTTTTGAACGAGTTTTGTTTACCTTATTGTGCGGGCGAGTGAAATTGTGCAGTTTTTTCTTTTCTTGTATTGATTTCGGTACAATGAGTGTCGATTTAGTGCCGTATAATAATGTGAACTGTGTAAATCACTTAACTTGCCGATAAAAAGAAAATAATTTCTTCGCCAAAAACGAAACCCGATTTGTGCATTTCACAGACAAGTAAGTCCCATAAAAAGCAGTTTAGTCTGCTCTTATTGTAATAAGTTGTATTGTTGGTGTTGCATATTTTTTCGAATGATAAGAACGTTCGGTATACTACTGTTTATGACGATCTAAAAAGCTGGTCAAATGCAATAAAGAGGCACCAAAACTCGCAGCCACATGAACGGGGTTATTTCATTTTGTAATTTTGGGTTAATAACGTAAAGATACTTCCATTTGTCACCAGTTATATTATGATAAAATATCAGAGCATAATTCGCGCATGGATCACAATCGTTCCGTATTTTTTCAAAGACTTTTTGATATCTTTTTAGAGGCCATGATGATATAAGGTAAAAAAATTCACATCATATTATCTGGGCTTGCCCAGTCGTTAGACCCTAGGCACGCCACTGCATGCATGCCACTGTGACAGACTATACAGGGCGTCCCACGGCTATGCCACATGGAGGGAAAGTACCTTAAATTTTGTAGATAGAACATTTTACTGAAAGAAGACTTTATTTTAATTCTAAAAAACTATTTAAACTGCAATCATAAATTTTTTAATAATTACATGGTTGAACCGGGAATCGAACCCGCTACACGAGAAAAAAAAAATACCCTGTAGTATTATCATACCCATCGAAAGGCTTCTTCCTAAGGATTATTTTTTGCTAAATAACATAGTGTCAGAAATAAAAGGAAGACTATGTATTTTAACATTTGGTGAGCAATATTTAAGGTACTTTCCCTCCATGTGGCATAGCCGTGGGACGCCCTGTATATCCCTTAAGCCTCGGTCACACACAGCGATTAGTCGCTGCGAATTGGCACTCACAGCGAGAACTCGCTTAGTGTGACGGCTATACGCTGCGAATTCCATACTGACCGTGTTCATTTTTAGTCGCAGCGAATGCAATCGCAGCGACTATTCGCTAAATGCAAAGTACCAGGAGAAACCCGCCATATTGAAATATCCTCCAATAAGAGAACAGTATACCGCACGACAAAATCATGTCTGACACGTGTGAACGTTCATGCTCGGGGGCTGGACAAATCCATGTCTATTTCTGTACAATTTTTTTTAATAGTTCTATTAATACTCTATTATTGCATTCACCATATAGAGACGAAATACTAAATTATTAATAATTAAATGTGCGAAATCTCTGCAATTCGCGTAATTTATTAATTGGATTATTTTTGAAAAAGTTCTGTTAGCGTCAGATAAACACCGTAGCTGCTTCCGAGCATCAAGGTTTCTAAAAACCTAAAATTGTATTAAGTATCAAGTATCAAGCACCTAGTTATATAAGACTGTTTGACTACAAAATTTAACTGATCGCATTTGTTGGTTCTATCAATACTCACAACTTGTGTTTGTTTTTCAATATTCATTCTTTGTTTGTTTTGTGTTTCTAAACTTTTGTAATTGACAAAGTATTTCAAAGTAGTTTCTAAAGTAAAAAAAAAAGTATTAAAATTCGAATAAAACATACGGGTAATGTCATGATCTTTTGAAATATATTGTCAATTGTACACTTAAATACTCTTATGTGGAGTTATGTGTTTCTCTGTATTGTTGATGTTGTGTCCTGTGTGTTGAAGCTTCCTGTTGTTGTGTTTGCAGTACTACTTTTAACAGTACCGAGTGTGTGATCAGTGACTTTGCGAGCGAAGTGAATAGATGCACCCTGCAAAGCTTTGAGCGAAGCATGAATTTTATGAATATGAACAGTTTATCAACGCACCATTCTTCGAAGTGAGTGTACACCCTCTTATTTCACTATCTTCTAGCAGTAGTATTTCGTATTAAGTAAATCAATGTACGTAAATAAAAAATAAGTTATATTTATATAAGTAATATACCTAATAATACGAAATTATACTTACCATTTTCATCGTTTGTGTAGTGTTAACCGTAGGTTTGTTTTTAAATCTTATTAGCACTCTAGATTAATTCGTAATGTATTAGTAGTTACTTCGGATTACCTTCTTTATAGTACCTGAATCCCTTATTTCCAAATGTAACATTCTGTTCTGTTGAGTAAGTTTCAAGGTCTACATAATTCTAAAAAAAGGCATTCCCTCATTCATAGAGTTCAAACGTAACTCTAGTGGTAATTTTCAGAGCATCAGCTTATTAAAGCTCTTAAAAAACAATAATATAACACGTAATTTAAAAATGCAATCAGATTAATCTAATGTAGGTTCCATGAAAGATGGTCCAATAAACCAGTTAATCGACATTGCAGATTAGTTCCTGAAGCGTGTCCATATGATTGTAACTCGGTCGAGGAACATTTTTGGTTGTTTTTGGTAACAATAGTGTCGTTGCAGCCGGCTGGCGAGCATCACGTCAGACGAGAGCGAGACGCCGCCCGAGCTGCCGGTCAAAACGCGCCGGAACATTCGCGCAGACGTGCAGCAACACTTCCCCACTGTCGAAATCAGGTATTACAACACCCAGCTCCGCCCGTCATACATCGCTGCTTATTGTTTGTTTACAAATAAAACAGAGCGCTCAACGCCGCAGTGGATGACGTAAACAATACTAGTTTTGCAAGTGTTATGCATCGAACTGCTTTCAACATTGTTGAGGGTCGGACATTAACACTTCTGCTGCGTTATGTATGTCAAAAAGTGCGCGTGAATGACGCGGATCGCATAATTTGTCTACCCTTACCGGGCCTTACTTGCCAAAGCGTACAACCGCGAGTACCCAAGTTGTAATCAAGGTCGCTCGAGTAGACCAAGTGAGACGGTGTTTTTTCCTTTAGTTGTTTCTTTAATTACATGGCGTGAACGGCTTCGAGGCTGGTGTCAGTGTCAATGAGTTTATTATTCCTCTCACGTGCAAAATGTTGTTTCGTGTTGTGTTTTGAACGATTCGATTATTGTTTGAGGAAGTAACACACTTTTAATTATATTTTTCGTGCGTTTACAGTGCCGCTATTTTTAATTTTATTGCTTTGTGTTATCCAATTAGACAACTTTTAGAAGCTTGTTGAGAAAAAGAAGTAGGTACTTAGTTCGAAGCGAATTTATTTTTATATCACACGTGTAATTTAAGTATATTTTGATAAAAACCAACCCACAAAATAAAAAGCTAAAATCGGTGAGTAATTTTTTGTGCGGTTTCAGGCTCTACCCCGAAGGGTATCTGTCGTTGGATACTTCATACTTTCTCCTCTTGTTGAAAATCAGTGACCTAATTTTAATGAACCGGTCGTAACTACTTGGCATAACAAAATAATAATCATAATAATCTTTTTAAATTAATATAGTTTAAAATTTTATTTTATTTTATATGTACGTACATCTGAAGTAGCCCAAAATTATGGAAATAAGAAATCGAAAGGACTACATACAAAATTAATTAGGTTTTTTTTTGGAGTCGGTAGGGAAAGAGTATACCTAACATTAAATCAAAAAAATTTAAAGCGCCCGCTACAATACCGTAACTAGATGCTTTCAACAACTAGAAAAGAGCTGATAATCTTTAAATAACAGAAGATATTTTCTTGGATCCTAACTAAGAACACTCTCGATTTTCACACCTTGTTAAAAAAAAAAAAAACTGGATCAAAATCGGCGCATCCCTTTAGGAGCTACGATGCCACAGACATACAGACACACACGTCAAACTTATAAAACCCCCCTTTTTCGTCGGGGGTTAAAAAAGGTACTACAATCAACACCAGATCAATGCAAATATTTTGCAGTTACAGTAATATTCAATACATACGTAGAGCGATAATGCAGCTTTTGCGCTCTATGTTCTCCAGAATTCACCTAACATAAGTTCTCTGTTTTTGAAAAGGTATAATTCTAAATGTGATGGTAGTGAACTTGAAAGTACCACTGTCTTTTCGATTTTTGAATTCATATGTGCTTTTATTCGACGCTCTTACGGTGAAGGAAAACATCGTGAGGAAACCTACACACACCTGCGAAGAAATTCAAAGGTTGTGTGTGAAGTTGACCAACCCGCACTGGGCCAGCGTGGTCGACTAAGGCCATCTAAGGCCTATTCACCCTGGTATCAGGGTAGGCTCGAGCCCCTCGGTGGGGACATACATGAGCTGTTAACGTTAACCACTGGGCGGTCATTCCATACAGAAATCGCATTTTGACAACCTACTTCATTTTGTATAACAACTACAAGTCAATGGCGCTAGGCGCTATGTAAAACACCCCCGAACACCACCGGCGGAGAACCCCGGTGCCTGCGGGTGCGGGGCGTGGGGCGCTATATTGGGCGGGAGCTCATTTTGGCGCGGGGGGGTGGGTGTCCTTTCTGTACGGGTTAGTACTATTATTTTCTTCTGTGCGTTAACGTGAACTTGAAAGGTAGTTTTAGACAGCGGTGTTGTGTGCAGGCAAAGCCCGGTGTGTTCGCTGCACGGCGAGGCGCGGCCGCACACGCTGGCCGACCACCACCCGCCGCGACCGCCGCCGCTGCCGCTCAAGAAGAAACACAGTCAGTATTCACTCTCACTCTCGCTTCTCTACTACTACACTAGTTAGTTAGTTCAACGGGCTAATTTTCCGCAACTCGACTTTAAGCGCGCCTATTTTGCGTGATTATTACACTAATAAAACACCGAATTGCACGCATTATGTCAGATACGCAAAATGTTAGACACGCAGATTGTCAGAATTCGCTAAATGTCAGAAACTCAAAAAGTCTGATTTGCAAAAAGTCAGACACGCAAAAAGTCAAAAACACCTAATGTCAGAAACGCCCAATGTCATCTATACGTTTAAGAATGATTTCATAGTTTTATAGGCTCCGAAACTACTTAACCAATTTTAATAAAACTTGGTACAAAGATAGAATAGTACTTGGGGAATAGCATAGGCTACCTTTTACCTAGCCTAGCATGAAGCACTATGACAAGCGACTATCTCACATTTATCTAGCAAAAACCTGCGAAAAACCCGCCATATCCTCTCCGACAGAATTATGTCTGGTGCACGTGAATCTCACGCTTATCAAACACATGTTTTTTGTGTCAAGCTCAGCATAAACCGCTATTTTAAAATGAGTTCCATTTAATTTCCGCAATATGGCGAGGGATTTTTATTTTTTTGGTAAATTTTTAGTATAACACCCTATAATATAGGCTGCCCAGCGCTGAAATAAGGCCTCTTTATTGCATTGGAGGTGTTGTCTTAATTTCCACGCATTTTCCACGTTTCACAGACGGAAATCGTAGTTATTGGATACACAGACGAATGCTGCCTATTTTTGCGTTACAAACATACACTGAATAAGGGAAGAAAAATTAAGAGCTCGATCCATGTAAAGCGATCGATCGATTTAGGTAGATTTATTTTGCTTAACTCCTCATTGAAATTGGTGAAGGATACTTACAATATTTAAGTTTACACATGAAAGAGACAAATAAAAAACCGATGAGAACTCATCTGTATTTTCTATGGTCTTTCTCTTACATTATTTTCTAAAACTATTATTGTGTTTGAGTTCTCCTTAATGTATATTATTATTATAACTCTTAATATATTTTTTCTTCAATTAAATTTCGCTTCTGGGTTGGGGAGTCACCAATGCAACGCACAACCGTACACACACACACACTTAAACTAAACAGTATCCAATTTATGACGCTTACGTAGTGTGTTTAGTAATTTAAATGCTCATTTAGAATTTTAAAAAAAACTTAGTAGTTATTTAAAGAGTGATTTAAAATCTAAATATCTACATACTTAAATTTATAAAAAAGCAACACAATGCGTAGGCACTCATTTAACCAACGATGACGCGCCATGCGTAGGTACCAACTCGTACAAAAGCGAAAGTTGCTGACGAACCAAATTGGTCTTCACGTACTACATTCATTCGCATGGTTTCAAATCCACACAGACGTAAACTACAAATTACGTTATGCTTAAGCATGTGTAGATAGACACATCTATAAAAGTTTATTAATAAATATTTCAAGTGCTGTTTATCAAAACATATGTACTTGAATTTATTGTAAACATCACAATGAGAGAAGTAAAACTACATTGAGTTGACGATTAATTTATGCTAAACATTGTGTAATCTATACAAAGTTAGTAAACGCCCTTCGTTGAGGTTATCAATGGTTTCCTCATTTTGCTATGTTGTGGGTCAACTTCCTACGACTAGCTATCTTAATGCCTCCTCAATTAATATAAATCAATTATGAGGTATAAACTATGACTTAAATTATGCTCTATCACTACATAGTATAAAACAAAGTCGCTTTCTCTGTCCCTATGTCCCTATGTATGCTTAAATCTTTAAAACTACGCAACGGATATTGATGCGGTTTTTTTAATAGATAGAGTGATTCAAGAGGAAGGTTTATATGTATAATACATGCATAATATACTTAAGGATGACCCACAAAAACCATTTTCCCGTGCGGAGCCGGGGCGGGTCGCTAGTTATTTATAAACGAACAATTTTCAAGAACTATGATCATCGTACATAATTTATTTGATACATTTTCTAAATTAAGCGTTTCTAAGATAATTGCTTTAAGCAAAAGCACTTGGGCTTGGGTATGCACAGTTAGTATGTATAGTGGGCAAATACGATGAACACCTTTTATAAGCAATACGCTTTTTCATTATCAATACTGTCATAATCACAATGTTCACTTATTGTATCGGTGTACTTCGTTCATGCCAACCGTACATAGCTTCCGGGTGCCTATGGGTATCTATATAGCAATAAACTAGGATTGTAATAGCATGTTTATCTGTTACGACCGGTGCGGCGCTGCAGTGTTCCAAAGCGTCGCCTACAGTGGTGAGTGGATGCATGAAGTGTTCCGCCTCCTATGAGTAGCGCAATACTCGTAGTGATTTATGTAGCAGGATATATCCTTGCTTGGAAAACTTCTCCAACCGTCTGACTTATTGGAGATTTAATCGTCATGCCATACCGCCTTCATGTCATATTGAAAAATGTTACTTTAAAGGTTTGGATACATTGATAACGTTAATTCAGAAAAACTAAATCAGTCTCATAAATTCAACATAAAAGTTATTTCGCCTGCTATACACCGTGAAATTTAACTGATTTTTTTATTTGCAACATAGTGATAGTACTTATAAAACTGAAAACTTTTCCTAAGGAACTTAGGTGGAAATCTCAAAATTAAAATTCAACTTGTCATAATAAAGTGGCCGGTCACATGAATGAAGTTTATAAGAATGGTTGAATTTAAATTTTGATATTTCAGCCTGTGTTCCTTAGGGGAAGTTGTTCAGTTTTATGATTACTACCTACCGCTATGTTGCGGATAAATAACCAGTTAATTTTCACGGTGTATAGATTCTTCTTCTTCTTTTCGAGTCGACAGCAAACTCAGACAGTCTCGGCCCAAAAACCAGCCACACGAATAGCGTCGTCAGTAGCCTTCATCAAGTCCTCTCGCGTGCAGGTGACAGGACAAGATGGGCAGCTAATGAGATGGTCCATTTTCTGAGGAACCATACCACACCTACACTCCAAGTTAGAGTCCCCTATGAAACCCCATCGGTATAAGTTATCCCTAGTCCGACCCACCTGGGTCCGGAGTCTGTTGAGGGATTTCCAGATAGACCATGGCTGTTTATAACCAGGGGGGAGACCCTCAGCTATCGGGACAAATGGGTCAGGGAGGGAGACACTATTCCGCCAAAGCTCAACTCTCGCCTCTGCAGGGTCGACTGTTAAGGGAACGACACACTTAGAAAAGTTTTTGCGACTTTTCAGCCTTTGCGGAACGGACGAATGTTCGTTCATAGGGTGTCGCGTGTCGCTCTCCATTTTGGTTCTTTCCAGGGAGCTTGCCACAGCTCTGCGGACCTCTGGTGGTGATATTCCAGCCAGTGGATAAAGCACTTGTACAGGTGTCGGCTTAAGACAACCAGTAATTATCCTGCACGTTTCATTGAGTGCAGTATCCACCAACTTTGCATGGGCTGAACGACTCCACACAGGGCTGGCATACTCGCCTGCCGAGAAGGATAAGGCCAGCCCAGTAGTCCGCATGACATCAGGCGAAGCCCCCCATTTTGTAGAGACTAGTCGACGAAGCAGGTTGTTCCGCGAGTGAACTTTCAGTTTCAGATGTTCGCAGTTTTTCCTGAAAGTTAGTGAGCGATCCAAGATAACGCCTAAGTATCTAGGAAAATCGTTATGCTCGATTTGCTCCCCACGCCAAAGGATATTCAGTTTACGCCCCGCCTCTCTGTTGCGAAGATGAAAAACGCACGACTGAGTTTTGCTGGGGTTTGGCTTCAATGCGTTGGCATCATAATACCGACCCAAGCAAGTGAGCGCATTTGAAAGGTTGGTTTCAACCTCTTCAAAACTGCCAGCTTGGCAGGTCAGCGCAGAGTCGTCAGCATAGAGAAAACGGGACGTATGGGGGCTGGACGGTTGGTCGTTGGTATAGATGTTAAACAGTATAGGAGCCAGAACACTACCCTGGGGCAGGCCATTTTTCTGAGCCCTCCAACGACTTTTGTCAGAGAGAAGGTGGACTTGGAACCGACGGTTGTGGAGAAGTTCCCGGAGAATGTTGACAAATTTACTGTCATGAGTCATGGACTCCACTTTCCACAACAGTCGCCTCAGGTTGACTGTATCGTAGGCTGCGGACAGATCCACGAATACAGCTCCCGTAAGCAATCCCCTCTCGAAACCGTCCTCTATGTGTTGCACTAGTTTTAGGGTCTGGCTGCTGCAAGATTTTGCAGGTCGAAATCCCGCTTGCTCCTGGGTTAACTGTGGGTCTATTACGCGAGTGAGTCGGGCTAGCAACAGTCTTTCAAAGAGCTTATATGTATGGCACAATAGTGAGATTGGCCGAAAGCTCTTAGGGTCATCTGCTGGTTTGCCCGGCTTGGGTATAGCGATTACCTTAGTCTTCCGCCAGAGCCGGGGAATCGAAGAGTGTTCTAGGCAGTGGTTGAACATCTGCAGCAGCCATGACACTGCAACTGGACCGAGCTGTTTGATTTGTTCGACGGTAATATCGTCAACTCCAGAGGCCTTTCCGCATCGCAAGCCTTTAATTGCGCCGACGATATCAGCTAGGCTAAACGGCCTGCCTACATCGCCACACGCATTCTCGCTGGCTCTTAGTTTTGGGACCCTTTCGAGGCGGCATGGTGGCTTGCCGTTTACCAAAAGCTGGTGGGCTACCTGATTGGCGGTGACTTGGCCGGGCAAAAGAGCTTGCGGGGACTCGTTGGTGAGTTTTCGTATAGTGGACCAAGCCTTTTTACTGTTGTGAGTCATATCGACTCCAGTAACAGTATTGATCCAGCTCTCTTTTCGCTTCTCACCTATTTTAGCCAGCAGCTCTTCACCCGCCAAGTTAGTTTCTTCCGAGAAAGGGTCCAGTTCATAAAGCGTCTCGTATTGCCTCAGAAGTTCGACGGAGTCTGACGTAAGCCCTGGGATATACGAGGTCCGGCAACCCCTAGGGATGCAGTGCCGTGAAGTAGTTGACACGATTTCCACAAAGCGGTCATAGTTTTGAGGGGTTGGCGAGACGTTTAAAAGGGCTTCGTCAACTGACCGAGCGAACAGTTCCCAGTTGGCCTTGGTGAAGTTAAATCGTCGCCTAAAGGGGACGTTGGTAGGGCGGACGACGGGTTGTATGGTGCACATAATAGGTCTATGCTGCGTGCGAGGAATAGGCTGACATACGGACTTAATGCTTTGTGAACTGACACTTGATGAGACAAAGATCAAGTCCGGATTATAACCCTTTTTCCATCGGCGGCTATAAAATGAGGCCGGTAATTTGGGGTTGTGTATCAGACTAAGATCGCTAGCATCAGCCCACTGCACCACCGCATGTCCGCTTTGGTCCGTGTCTCTATAGCCCCAAGATGGACTGTGGCTATTAAAGTCCCCAATCACGACTTTCACCGGTTGGTTGTCATAGTTTTCTGGAGGATCGAAGCGGAATAGTGTCCCAGGAGGGTTGTATACGGAGGATATGGTACAGTTCCCGGTTTCGACAGTAATTATTTCGGTACCGTTTTGGGACGAGCATTTGGTAGAAATTATGCTTACGCTGGGGGCAGCAAACACTGCGTTACCGTGCTTTTGGTGTTTGACCTCAGCGATAAGCGCAAGTCCTGGTATATGTGGGCGGCTGTGTGTTTCATCTCGGTGGGTCTCTTGAACGCAAAGAATATCACAGTTTGATTTGCGATACAAATCGGAAAGAATTTCTGACTTGTCATTAGAGAACCCTTCGATGTTGACCGAGATTACGCACAAAGCCGGCTTTGTAAGTGGACTGCATGGGACTTGGTTTGCCATCGTGGTGTAGTAATCGGTTTCACGGCGATTGCCGCTACTCACGGGGAGGGCCCGAGCATGGATATCGCTCTGCGAGAAGGCTTACTACTTCCCCCCCCTCTGCGAGAAGGCTTACTACTTCCCCCCCTGTGTATAGATAGGTATAAGTAAATACAGTGTGTTCAAGTAATTATTGCTATCAATTTTCCAACCCTTCAATATGTTTTCATCTTGCTTCTTGTCACGTACGCAGCCAATTTATGTTCATTCACATTAGTAGGCTTATGCCGCTTCAAACAATGTCTGATAACAACAGCGGTGTTCACTCACGCAGTAGTTAATTATCACCTGAGATGATGGATGCTGTTAGCATTTCATTGCGATCATATCTCGCCCTTGTTTAGTTACTGTTCGACTGTCAAGACTAGTACATTTTCTTCTCTAGTTTTGATAAAGAAAACTGTTATTCTAATCATTCCATATATCATTGTTTGCCTGTAGAACCATGTGGGATGTTAAAATTACCGAGTATAAATGTTAGTTACTTATCCGTGTCCTTAATTCTTTTAGTGTATGAAATTGTTTTTAACAAGCGTTTATTTGTTCAGTTATGGCGTACATGGAAATGTTTGGGAACTGCAGTCATCCTCCGAACAACGCCGCCGCCCCACCGACAGATATGTTCCGACACTCTATACATACTTACAATTTGGCCAGGTAATTTATTATTATTAAATGTTTTAGTAATACTTTTTTTGTTAGCATTTAGACTAGTATTTTGTAATATTATATGAAGTTTTTATATTTGCAAAACATTAATTTGTAATTTTCAGTGTTGTTTTTTATCGTAGAAAATATTTTGTTGTAATAATTTAAATCCAAGAACGACGACTATCTCTAATACGGTATTTAGACATTCTGGCGATAATACTACGCTATCACCTTGACAATATTTGCGATGTGCCTGTCAAGTGCTAGCGCTGTGTGTTTAAATAAATATATTCATGCAAAATCATGCAAATTAACATTATTATTACGACATTTTAGTGCGCAGCAACTCAACTCAGCAGCCATTAGTGTAAGACACCAGCAAGTTCAACGCTCTATCGCCCAGTCCTTCACAGTCCAGCACTTTGGAACGCCCCCACTGAGGTAGTTATATCCAAAAAAATACTAAATTTTGTAATTGTTAAGTGTAACATAAAGCAATAGAAGACTATTGTGTTTCTATGTGTACTGCATGTGCTTCAAGTTATTTTTCATTCAGAAGCGCTGTAACATGCCACGGTACGTACCAAGGCGTTTTCTATTTTCGAATTCATTATGTGCGTTCATTCGACGTTCTTACGGTGAAGGAAAAAAATCGTGAGGAAACTTGTACACAATTAGGAAAAAAACAAAAGTTGTGTGTGAAGTTGACCAATCCGCACTGGGCCAGCGTGGTCTATAAGGCTTATTCACCCTGATTCAGGGTAAGCTCGAGCATCTAGGTAAGGAAAAAAAATGTCTGTTACTGTATTTAAAGTGGTTGTTGTGTAAATTTCAGCGGTTCAGAAGACAGCGTGAATATTACTACCACGTCATCTGGAACCAGTCCTGTGCCGCCAGAACCGCCTGCGTTACCGCCCAAAATGAGAAACAAACAGGTAAACTACTAAACCCATCATATTACTAGTTATATTGAAGCTTAGAAATCTTAGTAAGAAGCCGCTGGATGTGGGCAGCTCAGGACCGATCATTGTGTAGATCCTTGGGGGAGGCCTTTGTCCAGCAGTGGACGTCTTTCGGCTGAAATAATGATAAAGTATACAATAGAATAGTTTTGGTGCAGATTTTCCCGTGTCAAACTAAACTTGAAATGAGAACCGAAAAAGACGGGAGATGAATGAACAATTTTGAATGAATGATATTTAAAGGAAGAGCACAGCAGTTGTCAAATAAGTTGAATGTTTTTGCATGCTAACAAACCGCCTCAATTCTATTCAATATATTTTATAATTATTATGACTGCTTGTCTGGGTATGAATAGTACAAAAGATTTTTTTCTCCCTCGACACGTTAAATCAATGTTTGACATCTATAAAAATAAATTGATATCCTCCTGTCCCCTTTTTCTTCTTATAAGCGCTCTAATTGTGAATTAGAGCGTGTCAACGGGAATCGGTGGGAATATGAAAGTACAGTTAATTATACTTGACTGTTTGTGCCTTTTTGGCTTTTTTTAGATACAGATGAATTCGAGCAACGAGTTGCTGCCACCGCCGTCGCCGCGGCCGTCGTCTCACAACAGTTCCACTGAAGAAACTCTTACGAACAATATCGTAAGTATTTTCATTTCGCTTTATGATGACTGTTATCTCAAAACGGTAATAATGATGGTTTTGTTTTTGTTGCAGAATTCTGAAGAGTCGTTCCCGAGAAACGCGACCCCAAGCAAGTTCCCACTTGAGGACGAACTGTTTGAAATGCTCGAGCCGCCTACACCTTCTCCTGTACCGTCACAGGTTCGTAATACCTTATTTAAGTTAGCGAGACCTTTAAAATACTTCAGTTTTTCCTTATAGCGACTACAAAGATATTTCAGATAAGCATACTGACGCACTAAATTCGAACAATTTAAGTAGAGAGATAGAGCGTTTTGTTTAGTTTGCGACACCTTGCAAACAAAAAAAACTAGATCAAAATCGGCGCATCGGTTTAGGAGCTACGATGCCACAGACAGACAGACACGTCAAACTTATAACACCCCTCTTTTTCGTCGGGGGTTAAAAATAACACAGTATGCATTACTAACCCACGTCAAGTCCGGTGAAGCTTGATTGGTCGTACCTTTTCGACACAAGCATAGGTCAATTAAAAAAAAAAACTAACCCACGATAAATTTGTGAGCAGGTGAGCGAGAACAGCATAGAGCCGGCCATGGAGGAGGCGCGCGAGCCGGCCGCCGACAGCTCGGACCTCATCCTGCAGACGGAGATCAGCCAGAGCCTGCTGCTCAAGCAGGGCAAGGACGGGCCCGAGGTGCGCGGGGGGCATCCCGACGCACTCATCGTACTCGCCACCAAGGCCACCAAAGGTAATTACAATCATAATCTTTATTTTCTTCAAAATAGGGATTACAATTTGTTGTCAGGGTCTTCTGTTAAGTTAAACTTGTGTTAGGAAGCCCTGCTCCTCCTGATGACAAGTATTACAAAGGTAACCCTCCACTATTTACACTACAATAGGATCTTTTAGGCTGCTATTTCACTGGCGACAAAGACAAAAAACGAAGGGGACGCAGTTATGCGCAAGAGTGGGCGCGGTGTATTTGTATCTTATCTAACGCATAACTGCGTCCCTTTCGTCTTCTGTCTTCTGTCGCCAGTGAAATAAGGCCCTTATCGCAGTGCTCTTTGGGTAACTATTGCCCTTTCCCTCTCCATCCAAATCATACACAAAGTATAACTAGTGCCATAAACAGAAAAAAAGGTAAGCCTCGATGCACCGGGGTCGATCCCGGAGACGCTTGTTAACGTCGAGTTGCGGAAAATAGCCCGATGAACTAACCAACTAAAAAGCCTCGATGCCTCTCCTCACGAAGTTACAACCCTCAGAAAGCGGAGAGTTTATATGAGGCACGTGACAAAGAATAAATGAGATAGCATACAAAAAAGGTTTTGATCAGAAACTACCCGTCCTTTCTGCCATTTCTCAAAAGTGGGTACCAAGTTTTAACCTTCAATCCGCCTCGTGGCATTGCCGCGTGACCTTTTACCACTATTGGGCCGGGAGCATGGATGTGATGCCGAGGTCACGCGGTCACATTCAGTTTTAATTTTAGGCACAATATTTCAAGATTTTAGAAATAGTACTTTTCGACTCTGTGACTATGTATTTTAAGTTTCAAATAATTTATGGTTCAAATTGTTGTTTCCTCTACATATTAATAACCAACATAACAAACGATAGCCACTTTTAATTAATGTGTAAATGAAACAACTCTTTGACGAAGACTAAGACGATATTTAATAGTTTTTAACCTTGTCTAATTCCATAAATCGCAACAGTGGTTGAGTGCATTCAAATGAAATGGTCTTAACTTGCAAACTGAATCGCATGAAAATTAATATCAAGTGAATGTGGGGAGTAACAAATTACTGAATCTAAAATTAAAATGTTTGTGCGAATCATTAGAACATTTTCATATCCTTTTTAATACTGGAGAAGGTTAATCATTGTACTGTCTCTTCCTTAATATATACACTTCAAATACCATCATATCTAACCTCTGTACTTTCATTGCCTCACTTTACAGAGTCGGACGAGTGTAAGTGGTTGAACATTGTCTTGGGCCCAAATTGCTGTTCACTATAATCACTCGGCTTTGCAAATCTATATTATGCTGGTGTTTAACACAATTATGTTATACTGCACTCGTGTAAGATAAAAAAAAGGTTCCTCTTTTGAAGCATGCACCAAAAATGTATCTTGTTTGTTTGAATATAAACTATATATTCGTCTGTGATTAATCTCCAAATTAATATTGCATGCCTCATTGGCGTATAACTTTCATGTTTTCAGCTTCTACCTTTGCTTTATTATATAAAGGTAGTTTCAAGAAAAAATAATAATTCTGGAATGAAGCTTAAATTAGGCTTAGGTTTGTTACACAACACTCAAAGCCTGTTAGAAATGATGTTTTCGCCTGAGCAAACAATTTTTATGCTGCTTGTGCTTTTTGTATCGACAGATATCACTTGTTGCCGCCGATATTAGTGACAATTACTTTGAAAATTAAAATCATATATCTGGAATAATATAAGGCGTTTAATTAGGGTGAAACGCTTTGTACTACTGATAAACACGCTATTCAAAAGTAAATATATAATTATTATATTACGATCTAAAATGGCATTGATCCATAAATAATTTATTGATTTTCACTTACCTTTATTATTTGGTAAGTAGAAATTGCTCAATCGTGGTCGACTAACAACTCGATTGTATTTTTTTCGTATTCTAAACCGTAGTCGACTAACACTTTGTATTTTCGTATTCCAATGTTAGAATCTGAATTGAATCTGAGTTACCTATAATTGTCAAAAAGTGCAGTAACTGTGTAAACCGTAAATAAATAAATGGGACTATCGGCAAAAGTGATATCGGTCGTTGCGTGAGCGTCATGGTCCAAGAAAACAAGATCTTGCAATTAGACCACGTGACTGACACGAGCTTACGTCATTTTACCTATTCATCCTTGTCGAATGCGTGTAATAGACAAGGATGAATAGCGCAAAATGAAAAGCTCGTGTCAGTCACGTGGTCTAATTGCAAGACTTTGTTTTCCTGGACCTTGGTGAGCGTGATAGGGGTGGGTAGTGACGTGAGTTGTGTGCGCAGACTTCGCGTACCAGGAGGCGTTCCTCGCCACGTACCGCACGTGGGTGTCTCCCAGCGGGCTGGTGGCGCGGCTCGTGCGGCGCGCGCACCACTACCGCCCGCGCCCGCACGAGCTGCGCTCCACACTCAGCTTGCTCACCAGGGTCGTCGCTGATCTCACGTGAGTACTCCCCAACGTACACATGACACACACTCGCACATACACGCACATACCTGCACACCATGGTGCAAGAAAACAAGGTCTTACAATTAGACCACGTCACTGATACAAGCCTACGTCATTTCTACGTCATTTTGCCTGTTCATCCTTGTCGAATGCGTGTAATAGACGGATGAACAGCGCAAAATGACGTAGGCTTTTGTCAGTCACGTGGTTTAATTGTTAGACCTTGTTTTCTTAGACCATGTCCCAAACGTACACATGACACACACTCGCATATATACGCACATACCTGCACACTATGTGAGTACTGATGACCTACAAACACACAACCACATCACACAATCCCACACCTACTCGCCCACACACACTAGCCCCCGTAACATGCAGTGTTATGATAAAAGTTTGTCGCACATTTAACTGTCTAAAAACCCGCCATATTGAAATATCCTCCAATAGGATAAGAGAATACGCACGACAAAATTGTCGTGTTATGCGTAGACCGGGCATGTTAGAGAGGCTGCACAACCCTCATATACACACCCGCATAACTCTCACTCATTTCCACCCATATACACACACAATCAAAGCTAATAGAAGTCGCGAAGACACATACCATAAGGAACTGAATTTTAGTATCGACCCGCTTAATGGAATATTAACGTAAATTTTGCGCTAGTGCAATAGAAAAATGATAATGAAAACTCCCTTAACATGTGATGTGTACTGAATCTACCAATTTTGTTTTGTGAAATAAAATACATTTTACAGAATGTCGGATCTGGATCGTCCTCTCATGCAAGAAATAATGGAGTTTATTTACTGGCTGGTGGATGTAGAGGAGCTACCAATTGCCAAAGCTCTAAGACAAATTCTAGTCGACAAACAAAAACAATTGCATTTCCAACAGGTAACTAAACTTCTTGGTATATATTTTTTTATTTGTGACATCGAAGTAAACGTTGGTTACCATTTCTCGTCCTTTAATACAATTCGTGCATTTAAAGTATCACTACATAGTATAAAACAAAGTCACTTTCTCTGTCCCTATGTATGCTTAAATCTTTAAAACTACGCAACAGATTATGATGCGGTTTTTTTTAATAGATAGAGTGATTCAAGAGGAAGGTTTATATGTATAATACATGCAGAATATACTTACAATAACTGTTTTCCCGTGCGGAGCCGGGGCGGGTCGCTAGTTAAAAATAAAATATGAACCCACAATTTAACCTATTTCAGCAGTCCAACAACCGCTACGAATACGAGCTGCCCTGCTACGGTTCCGTATCGCTCCGAAGAGACACTCTCCTCGACTTCAAAGCGTCGGAGCTCGCGGAACAGATGACTTTATTAGACGCGGCGCTGTTCGTGAGAATCACCACGGCTGAGGTGTTGTCGTGGCCCAGAGACCAATCAGAGGAGAGCTCGCCAAACCTCACTCGGTTCACGGAGCACTTCAATAAGATGAGCTACTGGGCGCGCTCTAGGATACTCGAACAGGTATTTAGCTGAGTAAAAGACGCTTTCGTATTTTTCAGTGAGACAGTTGAAGACCATCGAATATCGAAGTATCTTTCCTAAAATAAGGCATGACAGTGTATGCAGTTAATAGTGTTAATACAGCATATATCAAGGCATAGATATTGATGTCTTGTAAGTTATAGTTGGCAAGGCAGCCTTATCAATTTAGGAATATGTAACTTTGTCTGAACTAAATTATAAAGAGGAAAGGTTTGATTGTTTGTTTGTTTGCATCGAATAGGCTCCGAAACTACTGAACCGATTTTAGTGAAACTTGGTACAAAGATAGAATAGTCAAAGAACATAGGCGATTTAGCGCGGGAAAATTTCTTATTCCCACGGGAAAAATTATGAAAGCGGGCGGAGTTGGCACAAAGATAGAATAGACCTTGCGGAAGGACACGGCTAACTTTTACCGCGGGAAAATTCCTCATTCCCATGGGAAAAGCTATTAATACGTAAGGAAAAAGCGTCATTTAATACAAATCTGATAGCTACTTGCTAAATAAAACGTTTGTAGTTCATATATTATCGATATACTGTCGGCTACCTTAGCAATAAGGCCGCCCGTTTGTACACGTTTATGGTTATGTAATGTATTTCTTGTAATTTATTAATGTGTGCTCTAAATTATTTTCTGTTCTATATTTTTCATTATTGTTCCAGGATGAAGCAAAGGAGCGCGAGAAGTACGCTAGCAAATTTTTGAAAGTAATGAAAGCGCTAAGAAAGATGAACAATTTCAACTCGTACCTGGCTCTAATATCGGCGTTGGACTCGCCCCCGGTGCGGCGCCTGGGCTGGCCGCGCGCCATCGACGACGCCATACTCGACCACTGCGCTATCATCGACTCCTCCTCTTCCTTCAGAGCCTACAGGCAAGCGCTGGCTGAGACCCAGCCGCCTTGCATACCTTACATGTAAGTTCTACTTTCTTAAAGCACCATGTAAACGATCAATTTGCTTGACAAATATGTTTGTCAAACTTTACGTTTTCATCAAACAATAGTTAAAACGATCAAACCAAATGCCAAACAAATCTGTAAGTCTCCAATAGATTCGGGTTCCCCTTGCATGACGTGACGTCGTCTTGCCTTGATCTTGTTTAACAAACACCGCCGTTCACGTTCAAACTTGTTTGTCAAACACGACATCAATCCAGATTTTCATCAAACGCGCCAAACACGTAGATTGTTTGACAAACGCGTCAAACGTAGATGCACACTATCAAATAATTTCACAAACACGTAATTTCATCGTTTACAGGGCGCTTAACAGATTGTCGCACCCGCGGCTCGCCTTGCTCCTGGGCGAGCCTGCGGCGTGAACTCTTAAGGTAGTGGTAATCTCAACGAAAACTAAGAAGTGGTTAATGAAACTCAAATTTCCTCTAGCACTGAATAGAAAGTTTATTCACGTATTACAGTAGAAATAAATTTATTTAAAGCCCGACCAAAGAAATAAGAAACCTCGCCATATTGCGGAATTTCAATGGAACTAATATTATAAGGCAAATTGTTGCCATATTCGTAAAAATATACACGTGCCGCCCCCAGAGCAGGTTTCTTATTTCTTTGGTCAGGCTTTACGTTTATTGAATTTTAAAGTAAAAACATGATGAAAGGCCTAGTTTACAGGTTGAGAGAGAAAGGAGAAGTGAAAATAAAAATGGATGATTTTTGAATGAATTCCAAAATTAAATATTCAATTTTGGAGAAAGAAATGGTAAATGAGATGAGAAATGAAGTAGAATCGAGGCAACGAGGTAGCATGCAATGCACCTCGTTACAAGACGACTGCCGGTTGCTGCGCCCCTACTGAATCATTAAACCGCCTTGTTCGCTTATCGTGTGGGTTTCGAAGTTAACCTACCTCACAAACCCTGGTGTCGGAATTATAGAACCGCCTTAGGCTTCCGACATGGCTACTGTAACGACTACATCCGTAGATTGTAACCAGGACCAACGGGTTTACGTGCCTCCCGAAGCACGGAATCATCTTTCTTTTCAGACAATCAGGTGATTCAGCCTGCAATGTTCTAACCAAAATGAGGAAAGTCTCACAAAGTGATATTTGCTCGACGAGTCCCCACCGGGATTCGAACCCGGAACCTCAGTAACGTCAGGCGAGCTTTTGACCACTTGACCACGGCGGCTGCTGTTGTAGATAGTTGAGTTATGAATATCAAAAGTGAATATTGTTTTCGAAGTTTTGGGATCCAGTAAGGCGTATGGAAAAGACGAGAAAGAGGGATTATTAGCTAAGTTCAGTTATACTGCCTTCATAATGACAAGACGACAATGGTTGGTTGCAGTGGTCTAGTCCTACAAGATCTGACGTTCGTGCACATCGGCAACCCAGACCTGCTGCCCGACGGCAGCATAAACTTCACCAAGCGCTGGCAGCAGTACCACATCATGGAGAACATGAAGAGGTTCCAGAAAGAGTGCGTATACCTACCATGCTACCTTCAGTAACGATCTCAAAAGTCTCGGTCACACACAGCGATTAATCGCGGCGAATTGACACTCGCAGCGAGTGTTCGCTCAGTGTGACAGGGCTATTCGCTGCTAATTCCATACTAACCGTGTTCATTTTTAGTCGCAGCGAATGCAAACGTAGCGACTATTCGCTGTGTGTGACAGAGGCTTAAGCCTTGCTGCTACGTAGCGATATGAATTGTTAGAGAATCTTTCGAACATACGAATTTGCTTGCTCAATAATAATTACTAGAGTATTTTTTGTCTTTTTCAATGTAAAGAAGGTCTAAGAAATACACCAGCAGATTCATAAATATTAACTGTTTTCGTCAGGGATGTAAGAAAAGCACGTTACGCTCTTATTCTGAGATTTTCGTATATTCTCAATTGACAGTTACAAACATTATAACCGCATGTTCTGAAGAGATGTTTGATTTTCGTAAAATGTCAAATATAAAATATCTTTTTATCAAGATTTTCAATTTCTTAGAGACCAGAAACTGTTACGAAACAGTCAAAGCGAATCTCTACCGTAGCGTTAACGTCTGTGAGAAAATAAAATGACTAATATGATCCTTGTATCGTTAGCAGACAGTACAAGTACAAGAAGAACGAGCGCATCCATGCGATGTTCAACGACTTCGACGACGTGCTGAGCGAGGAGACCATGTGGCAGGTGTCGGAGAGCATCAAGCCGCGCCCCGGCGGCTCGCGCGCCGCCCCGGCCCCCGCGCCGATCGCCGAGCTGCCCGGCGCCAACACCGCCACCACCGCCTGAGATATACACGTCAGTTTACATTTTACCCATTGGAAAATTAGGCCTCCGTCACTCCATGTACTTGCGCGCTATAACTACCTACCGCCCGGCCGAGCGGTCTCGGGCCGACCCAGGACCAATACCCCATTCCCTAAACGTGTTAGTAGAGTGGCGCAATACGCGAGAGAGAGAGATGCAGCAACTTCGTCTTTTCGCCTAGCGCCGTGCGATGTGAATTGCACTTTATTATAACGGAGCTAGGGTTGCAATTTATATGAATTATGTCGCCTAGTGCAGCTTCTGTAGGGACTATTATTTGGTACTCGTATTCTGTGGTACTAGAGAAGACACCCCGAATGCGCCAACATTGCAGCAGCGAGAGGCGGGGGGAGTGCGCGGTAGAAGAAAAACTAGTGTGGTTCGCGGTGTCTTTTCTATGTACGGTCTGTCTGTTTCATATAAATCCGGACAATCTCTTCTTTTTCTTAAAAGTTATTAAAAATAGTGTAACGTGAAAATGTCTGGCAAGGTCACACGCTCACTCCGCCTTCTACTAAGATATGCCAAATTTCGTATTTTGCGAAAATTTCCTTTGCGCATATTTTTTTCATTCATAATGAGAAAATATGCGCATTGTATGCAGGCATCAATGACCTTTTGTCCGGATTAATATGAAACAAACCATAGTACAATAGTAGTTTAATTATTTTATCCTTTACCCTCACTATGTCCCTCGTATGCACTGCTAGGTTTATGTTTCCCTAGTAGCCAGACACCCATTCGCGTTGTTCCTTTTTGCCTCTTAGATCATCTCTAATAACCGACAAAAGTTTATGCGCTTTTGTGACTGAAAGTTTAAACTTTCGTCTCACATTACGGAGAACGCGTGGAACAAATATCAATATAATCACTTTGTAAGTTTGGTTTTGCAGACTGAATCCCTAAAAAAACCTGACATCATTGTCTAAAAAAAGACTTCATTGCGTTGGTCCCGGATACTATCAAAATTAAACAAAGATTTCACTTCAGCTGTCTTTGCTTGATTTCCAATGTCAATTTTATCTCTTACCGCAACTGTTTTTCTTTTTTGTTTGTATAATAAGGTCGCATCCACTTTCTTCGCTAGGAAAACTGTATGCATATGAATTTATTATAATTTAATTGTTCACAGGTAAGATAGAATCCAAAGAATAGAGTGAAGATATGCTTCACAAAGCAGAAAATATGAAGGTAATATTTTTGCATCGTCGAGGAAATGGTATTGTTCGATGAAATGTGATTATCTGTCCTAAAAAGGCCTAATTAATGTTAGTGTAATTCGTAATTGTGCGATTTCTCATCTGTGATCGGTCGGAGAACGAATGTGGCGGGTGAAAGGTAGATAGCGGCGATGCGGCATTGGTTCGCTTTAATTCGATAAAAGTTTTAGCGCTTTCTGTGTGACAAAAAAATATATTCCAATTTTCAAAGCCAAATATTCTCATCAGTATTGGAGTCGAGTTACTGTCGTCTTTTACATATCAGCATGTGACTTGCGTAGAACTAAAGAATCGAGTGACGCCTTCGTATGTTTAGGAATAAGGTCCTTGCTAATCTTCTCGTTGTTGTATTTGCCATTGATGTCAGTTTATAGTATTAAAGTAAGACAGCTTCGTTAAACTACTCAATACATCGAATTAGGACTTATTGAAGTAGGGTATAGTCATAATGTTGTTTGACTCTTTATTATCTCGGGACTTCTTGAGTCGGCCATTTATGGCTATGGCTAAAGTTTTTGAATGGGTTTGTGAAATGGGACAATTTCTTATTTTCATGTGCAGATTGCTACGTAATAGTTATAGAAAACTCTATTAGGGGTTTCAGTAGCAGACCAATAAACCTTGACATTGAACTTGTGTTTTGAGATAACACAAACAATAATTAAATACTATATTTTCGCTAAATCACATTTACATGCAATAAAATCAATACATATCATTGAAAGTGTGCCAAATATTCAATACTTTCAAATTGTCCCATTTGTTACAAAATATTTCTTGACGGCTCGTTCTGAGCGAGTATAATACCTACAATGCGAGTTATTTTGATAATTAGATGAAACTTAATTAAGTTTACGGGGTTATTATTATGAAAATAATCTTGAACATCTAGATGTAAGGCAGGTATTTCACTGGCGACAGCGACAAAAGACGAAAGGGACGCAGTTATGCGCAAGAGTGAGCGCGGTGTATCTGTATCTCATTCTAACGCATAACTGCGTCCCTTTCGTCTTTTGTCTTCGTCGCCAGTGAAATAGGTGCCTAACACAATGATATTTAGTTTATTTAATTGATGATAAAACATTTAAGTACACGCACCTCGGGACGAGTGAACTTAATCATCTTTTATACTCCTTTAGTGTTTTACGACATTTTAAATAGGAACGCGAGTTTTGAGCGTGTGGATGCGTCTTTGCCATTTTATTCGTATTGAGGTATATTATGCAATATTTTTGGGCATATTGAAATTTCAATGCAAATTTTTTATTTTTGATATTCAGAAACTATATTTTTCCTAAATGTTGTTACCTACAAGGTGGCACACGATTTATGTATAGCGTACTTTTGAAATGTATTATTAATTATACTTATTCAAGATTTTGTCGTTCTACTCGATAATAAATACTAAAATTTAAGCTTTAGAATCAGTACAAGCTGTGAGGCGGTAGCAATGTTGTATAAGTTTTTGGGGCGTTTTAGAGTTCATTCATAGCCTTAATATTTGTGGTAATAGTAATCGCATTTTATAATAACTGTAGGGAACGTATACAATAGTGTATTCAGCATTTACTTTGCCTTAAGACAATCAAGTCTTCAATGAAATAGCAATAATAATTGTTGTAGAATTGCTGCACATTTTGTGATACTATTCAAGTAGCGTGCCGCTTACTTACTACTGAGTCTGTTGACGTCCTCTATATGTAGACAATTATACTAGGCGAATTTTAGCCGTAAGCGTAAATAAACCCCAGTAAATCAGCTGCCAGAATCAGTATTGCACAGATCCTTGTGTCAAATAGCCAAACAGTATTCGTATACAATCGGGGATTATATTTCTCTAAATGCCGCTTCTGTACTTCTGTACGAATGATATTATTTATGATAGTTATAATTTTGTTCCCAATTCCCAAACTCTTGAATAAAAAACAAGGCAGCAGGCAACAACTGAAGTGCAATACTGATGATTTGTTGCGATTTAAGGTGCTCGTACATTAAGACGACGTCGGAGCAGACGGGAGTGTGTTATTTGTATGGTTTTCTACAATAGTTATATCCAATAGATCGGCAATCCATCGAAGGTTCGAAACTGGCTATGGATACTGCCACTGTACTGTACTGGCAAGATCCGATATTCTAAAAAAACTATACAATATTACAATCACGTTTAAATAAATAAAAATAATAACATTAAGTGGACAGAAATAGCCGGCTTTTACGTAAGCCGGACACTTCACTACGTCTGCTCCAACGCAGGCCAAGCGACGCGCACCTTCAGTAAATGGTTAATGTAATTACATCGATTTGGTAGTTTGTGTGTATTGTTCAAAAAGGGACATTAGTTCCATGCAATAACTAACTAGACCAATATTTAGAGAGTTTTACAGTGCTTTACTGCGATTATGTGCTGATATTGTATTTGTATGTATGATAAAATAATTTTGATTGGTAGTTAAGTTAGTAGGTTACCATTATTTCTGGTATTATTATTTATTTAATGAATTATGAAGTTTATTATACAATGAATTGATATAATTATTAATTGAAATATATTAAAGACTGCCTAAATTAATTATTCAGTATAAAATTGACGTGTAATTAGTGTCAAAATTTGTTGTCCGTGTTTCGATTAGACTAGATCTGCATAGTGAGTTGATCGCCTGACGTTCGTCACAATAATCACTATTTATTGCGTCATTAGAATAATAAAAAGCACGATAAGTAAAACTGCGTACATATTTTGTTGTATTAGCAATTTCAGTATTATGTTATGAAAAAATGCCATAATGTATCAAATGGATTATTATAACATATTATTATTATTATTTTGTCGTTTATTCAAAAATATTATAAATTAAATATTAGGTACATTTATATTTTATAGATTACAAGTTATTGTACATTACATTTATTTTGAGTTATATTAAAACCCATATTATATTTTGATTGCATGCATGTACAGTTGATTTCGTGTGTCAAGATTTTTTGTAATTATTTTGTAAATTAAATATAGCACGTTATTTACAACATAACCGTCGTTTGTTTTGTTTTGTAGTTATCTAAGTTGAATTTAGCGTAATTCGCTTGTAATTAGAACAGTAAGTTTGTCAAGGTAAATATTTCGAAATGAACGATGAACAGTTTTGGAGGACACCGCTCGAGTAGTTGAGGTACCTTAGTTTTTACTAATTCGATAATCAGTTGTAAATGCGTAGCTCCCGGCGGGCTCTCAGCGGGCTCCTACTAGATAACGCGAGTTGCACAACTAAAACCACTTATACTCGAAAGCAGACGCTGTTCTTAGATTACATTTAACTATCTAATTAGGTGATCGATAGCTAATCCCATTGTTAAGTAGGTGCAGGTCTTGTTTAAAAGACGAGCTAAAGTGGCGCTCAGTGCAGTGTCACAAGTGTAAATACCAAACAAAACGTTATAACAGTAGTCAATATGTATATCAACAAAGCAAATAGTTTGCTCTTATTGTTTAGTTCTATTTATATCGTCTATGGAGCACCTGTATTGGAGGAGCAAAATCTGATTGACGCTATGGCGTTGTTTACTGAAGAAAATGGTAACTTTTCACTCCTTATGTCTATTCAGAAATATGTTTAATGCTTTTCGATATCTGAGTGATCATCAGTTTTTCTTAATTTTATTAGTCGGTGAATTTGGTGATTATTTCGAGGGCGACATGCTACTGACTCAGGCGCAACAAAAAGCTATTTTGAAGGCAAAAGATGATGCGAGAAATGGACTAATAGGCGCCAACAAGCGTTGGCCGGAACGAACTGTGGTTTATTACATCGAAACTGATGATTTCGGTCGGTATACCTTTTTTCCATATAAATTATATAATAAAAAAAACGATTTTACATTATTGAATGTTGAAATATATAATTAACAGATGACGACCAAGTGAAGATGATAGAAGAAGGAATGGCTGACATCGCTAATAAGTCGTGTATCAAATTTGTGCCAAGAAAAAAGGAGAAAGAACATGCAGTTGTTATACAGGTATATTCAAGAGAACAACTTGTCAAAGCCAATGATATAACAAAAAACTTGTGTTTTAACTTTCCTCATTAAAGTATTAAAATTAACGTTTGCTGAAATGTCGACAACAAGGGTGAAGCCAGCCGACAGTAAATTTTGAGTTCTTTGTGAGTCGCTTATTTTCGGTCGCACGTTTCATACAAAATTCAAAACTCATTGAGTAGCCATGTGAACGAAACAGTATCAGAAATTGCGCGACCAAAAAAACACGACTCAAAACTCAAAAAAATTACGCTCTGGTCTCACCCTGAAAGAAAAGATTATCCTAAGCAGTTTTCCAGGAGCTATTTCTAAATGCTTTTCATTTTGAAAAGGGATCGGAAAATGGATGTTTCTCAAGTGTCGGTTTCGCCAGTCCCGATGAAGACGGAGACGTGCATCAGGTTTTGAACCTGGCTAAGGGGTGCTTCAAACACGGCACTGTTGTTCACGAAATGCTACACACCCTGGGTTTCTACCACATGCAAAGCACATACGATAGAGACGAGTACGTTAAAATTGTCTGGGAGTATATAAGACCGGGTAATTATTCACCATTTTTTTATACAGGTTATTTCAGGTTGGCAATTTTTTTACAAGGTTGAAAGCTTGTTGAAATTGAAGGCTAGCAAACACTGAAAGAACACTCACTCAGGTTTAAACTATAAAGAAACTCTCCTATACAAAATAGTTACTGATCAGTCAGTAGTTTGATCGTTTCAGGAAAAAGTTTAGGAAATTTGACCATATCCATTGACCCAGCATGTTTTACCAGCTTTTGCTAAGCCGTCAGTTTGGTGACTTACAAATTAATTCTGAAATCCGTTTTATTTTAGGAACTGAACACAATTTTGCAAAGTATACAAATAATACAGTAACAGATTTTGGAGTGAAATATGACTATTCCAGCGTTATGCACTACCCGGAGACTGCTTTCTCTGTTAATGGAAATAAGACTATTGTTCCGTTACAGGTAAATTAACTTAATTTTGTTTTGTTGGCATTTCATATTAAGTAATATATTTTTCCAAATAAGATATGAGTACTAGCTAGTTCTCTGCCCCGCAGTAACCCCGCATAGAAATGATGAATTATCTCGCGCTACAATGTAGCCTATGTGTAAATCCAGGGTATAAATTATCTGCAGTCCACATTTCATTCAAATCCGTTCAGTAATTAGGCCTGAAATTAAACAAACAAAATAATATTAAATATAAGTATGCTTTTGGCTTCTTTTTAGGTCATTCAAATGATTAATTCCTTTGATTTGTTTTGTTTTTAGGATAATGTGAAGATTGGTCAGAGAGATGGAATGTCCGATGATGATATTCTAAAGCTTAACAGAATGTATTGTGAACAGCGAATAGATTAGACAACTTCATTCCCCAATCGTCCAAACACTTTATAAATATACTTATATATTTTTTGAAAGAAGTTTTGATTTTTTTTCTACCTAACAACTCATAATATTTATCTAAAGTACCTACTATTAAAATTCGATAAAACCTTTCGTTGTCAAAGTCAGTGGTGAATAGTGGTGATTTAGCAAGGCGCGCGCGCAGGCATTGTATTTAGGTTTATGTAGGTAAACAAAAGAAAGCGAAACAACCTTCAGCATGTTGCAACTTACAGAAAATGCAAATTGAGAGAATCAATATTAGCATAATAAATCGATGTTATTAAAAAAAAGGACAAGTGCGAGTTGAACTCGCGTGAAGAGGGTTCCGTATGCACGAAGTTCTTTATCATCAGCTAAATCAATCGGTCCAGTAGTTTCTAGGAGGGACAGACACGAGTATATGGGTTTAGTATTTCTCTTTGAAAGTGTGGAACCACTGGAACCCTAAAACTATTGTCAGGGGTACCCTAAACAACCAAAAAAGAACGGAAAAATATTTTGCCTTGTTCATGAAACCACCTATCACGCAATTTTTTATCACAATCAGTTCAGCAGCGGCGAAGCATAACAGATTATAACTTTCGGATATTAGGAAGGAGGTAAATTTCATAGCTTTCCCCACTTTATCCCGTATAAACTGTTAAATTTATACTAAAACTTACACATAGCGCGCAATATTTTAATTCAATAAGTATTTCTGCTTCACATATTATTAAAATAAAGCTATTCATCCATGACTGAGTTTTTAGTTAAAGTCATTTCATTATATGATATTTTTTCTTTCGGAGTCAACTTAGCGGAACCCAAGTCCATTTTGGTATTGTTCGCGACTTCGCGTACTTTATATTTAAAGCGTAACGACAAGAACTTTCCATCTCTGTTTTCCTAATCCAATTACAGAAATAGATCACTTGGTATTGTAGAGACGAATGAAATCTCGGTATGAAATTATAAAATAAATCACCCGAAAAATTTTGCAATTTGGTCTTGCACGAGTTATGTGGTCCGGCGCATTGCTGTCACCCGCGCCTGCGCTGTCGCAAGCGTCGTCACCGACGCAGTTGTGACCAACCACCTTGTGAAATGGTCGTATCTAAAGCTATATTAAATCCCGCTTCACCCTATTACGTTTTGTTTGACGCAAACGATCACGCGGCGGGAACGATCCGCAGCGTCGAATCATTTCCCTTTCAACGCGGCTACAATGTCAATACTTTACCGTTAAAATGGAATATTACACTGGCCCCGATGAGACGTTTTTATCGTATCACATATAAAGTTAAAATAAATTATGGAGTGGCAAAAAGTTTTAGTGATATTTTGTAGTCTCTGTGTTTGGAAGTGTTCCTCTATGACACTCAACGAGATTGAAGACTTCAAAAATTTCCTTGAAAAGACTTCACAACTCGACCAAATTTTAGTAAAAAGTAAGTGCTTTTCGTTATTTTGATGTAAGTAAGTTGTTACAACTTGTTCAAAGAGAGTTTTGAAAGAGACTACAATGCTATTGTTTTCTGCTAATCATCTGTATAAACATTTTAGCGCTGTTTTCTATGTCAATGGCGTATATTTTATGTTTGTAAACTCTGCACGTCGCCGTAGGCAGGTAATTATTTAGCGAAAGCTGGCTTTGGAATTGGCTTTCGCTGGCTCGACTTGACATGTGAACCTATGAGAATCTAGTTATCTTTATTTATTTACATGGATAAATCACTTCTTACTACCTATCTAATAGTAATTAGTTATTTTGCAGTTTATGTCTTAACTATATAAAAGAATATTTGTGTGAGGTACTTTTATAGCTTAAAACTGCTCAACTGTAAAATATACTTAAATGATGGCCTAAAAATAATCAATGGTTTTACTTCCTTAGAAGGACCATTTCCAGATCACGATATAGATGAAGATGAGCCCATATCAGATTATGCCTGGGAAGAGAGTGGAAAGTTTGAGGGAGACTTAATTCTTAACGATCGTCAAAGAAAAATTATAGTCGAAGATGTAGCAGAAGGTCTATCCAGAAATGGCCTCAACGACATCACTAAGCGCTGGCCGGACAACGAATTGGTTTACTATATTCAGCGAGAACATTTCAGTAAGTATAATTTTGTAACATTTGAGTAGTCTAATAAACCTTTTCAAATTTTACTTTGACACGAAAACTTGATAAACTGATGACCACTACTTGTTATACATACCTATAGGTACTACAAAATACCTACAATTAGCTTAAACCGCTCCTATACTGTTCTTGAAATATCACCAACAACGGTTGCTAATTTTGTTTACAAATTATTCAAAAGAATTTTTCACTTCGAGTTTAAAATGAGAATATATATAATAATGTATTATAC
The DNA here is from genome assembly GCA_948473455.1 of Teleiodes luculella. NCBI lineage: Eukaryota > Metazoa > Arthropoda > Insecta > Lepidoptera > Gelechiidae > Teleiodes > Teleiodes luculella. The sequence continues at coordinate 7,199,902 of OX419585.1, forward strand.
TCCGCGTACTTTTTTAGATCAGGATCAAGTCCAAGCTATTCAAGATGGAATTGACGACCTTGCTCAAGCAGCGTGTGTCAAATTTAGACCTTATAGAAAAGGTGATCGTGACGCCGTTGTTATTCAGGTATGTCTTCGATGATTCACCGATGAGAGTGTAGAAGTCGTAAGCCGGACGTTTTACCTTTTAAATATTCTACTTTTATGGTTATTTCCTAGAAGCTTAATTTTCGTCTAGATTTGTAGTGAAGCAAGCGGATGTGTTTTAAATTATTTAGCATTATGTCGTCGACGAATCACGCAACGATACCTAGGTAATACTCGTAAATAGTTACATGAAATTTTATAAAATAACATTTCAGGGCAGTAGAAGAGGCTGTTTTTCAAACGTGGGTTACCAAGGAGGTTACCAAGTTCTTAATTTAAACGGAAGACACCCGCCAGGCAGGGGCTGCTTCAGACACGGTACAATAGTTCACGAGCTGCTGCACTCACTGGGCTTCTACCACATGCAGAGCAGCCCAGACAGAGACGACTACATCGACGTCATGTGGGAAAATATACACGAGCGTAAGTGTCATCTTCAATCACTAGTTACATTAATTATTCAAGACGTTTTATTCAGAAAGCAAAAATTCCAATGAAGAAATAGAAGAAAATATATATTTATTTGGGCTTTCGACAATATTTATAATTATTCATAGATTTTAGGGCGCGGGAAGCCGCTAGATGCGGGCAGAGCAGGACTGATAATTATGGAGATTTTTGGGAGAGGCGTTAGTCCAGCAGTGGGCGTCTTTCGGCTGAGATGATGATGATGATAGTTTTAGGAGCTTTTATGATGATGATATACTTGTTACTATTAATTCCTAAAAAAAATCATTTTTTTCCAGCGGCTAAGCACAATTTCCGCAAATACAATACGTTCAGCGTGTCTGATTTTGGTGTTGGTTATGACTACGATAGCGTTCTGCACTACGGTCGGCGCGCCTTCTCCCGTAACGGACAGGACACTCTAGTGCCCAAACAGGTAACGATCCATCTACCTGATTAATTCTATATTATCTCAAAAAGTATATAAATCAATAACGTCGGTTAATTTCAGAGCGGAGCTTCCATCGGGCAAAGAGTACGTCTATCCGACAAAGATGTTCAAAAGCTAAACAAAATGTACTGCAATGCTGAGTCAAACAGTAACGACGCTGCTGAGGAGAAACTCACTCAAAAACCCATTAATAAAAAGGATAATTCGAAGAACAAACCCTTTCAAGGGCAAGGAATAGGATACCACCAAGGTAAAACCATCCTGATAAGACTTCCTGAAGCTGAAACGGTAAAACTGACCAATACGCCAAAATTTCAACTGTTTAATCATTTTAGTAAAACGTCGGAAGCCGTGCCGAAAACGAATACTGAAGGAGTTGGAGCTGAAATAGAAGTGACATATAAATTCGATCCAGAAAAGTACTACAGTAACTTCGAACATCCATACAGCAATGATAAATTTAAGTATACAACATACGGTGCAGATGATACCGAGACCACTCTTAAGCCTATTTCAGAAGATGACAATCCACTATTTGAGAAAATATTACCAGAATACAATCCAGAAAAAAAGGAAATAATAAAATCTGATGTTGCTGAAGAAAGTAATAAAAACAGCTCTAGCTTAGAGGACTCCCAAAGAACATCAGAAGAGACTATTCATGACTATCCAGGTAAAGTAAGTGATGTTGTAGACGAAGCATTTAACCGACTTGGAAAGATTATTAAAACTCACGTCTACCCATCACAGACACCTGATCTGGAAGTATATAAGAATAAATTAGATTATAGTAAGTATTATACTCCTAAAAAAACATTCAGTACCCAACCTGAACTAGAAGTCAAAACGGTATTTGATCCGACCACGATAAACAGTACAGATAAAATAAACTCTAAGGATGAGAAAGAAACTAACAAATATGAAGAAATAGATTTGTCTCTAATCAAAGAAAGTCTACAAAAATTTAATGATCATGTACCAAGGGGATTCGATACATCCTTCGGTACAGCCTATCCATTGAAAAAAATGCCGAAAGTAAAGGAAGAAGTATTTATTACACCAGAATATGCAACTTACGAACACCTAGCTAATAAACATGATTACAGAGATTTCTATGACCCGAACCGTAAAAATTCTCGAAGAAATGGAAAACACACTCTTTTTGGGTACTTTGTACCTTTGAATGACAAAAAAATTGATAGCGACGATATAAAAAAAGACAATGAAAAATATGATCAAGATTCATACACATATACATCACCAGAGACAGAGCACGAACAAGTTTCATCTAAGTATACACAGTATGAGTATGATCGTCCTAATGGCTATGATTCAATCCCTTCTATACCGAAAGGATACTCGTTATTTGGTGTACTTGTTCCTCTAAGTCAAAAATGGTACAACATAAACTACGCTCCTCATAGTGGATCTTATACAATACAACCTGAATCCAATGAAGACTACAGGTAGGTAAAATATGCAAAACAAAAAACCACGTAATTTTTTGATCTTACCATCAAATGATAAAGAAAGGTAAAGTGGTAACATACCTACATAAATCTATGTCTCTTTAGTTTTTTTTAGAAATGTCTCTCGTCTCTTTTTCCATTTAATATTTTGCAGCTAACTATAGTACCTAATTATTTATATATATTTTTTTAAGCTAAGATTTTTGTGTAAGATACATTATTTGAATTGAATAAACTATGTGACAAAGTATACTATTATAATTACTTATGTTTAATTTTATACCATGTAGAAAATAAAGTAAGTAGGTAGCTAATAGTAAAAATAAACAGCTTCAAGTAAGTGTAATGTGTGAACTTAAATGTCCGAACACTGTTTAGCTGTGCTATATTGTGTCTGCACAATTTTATTTTATTTCTGACACTATGTTATTTAGCAAGAAATAATCCTTATGATGAAGCCTATCGATCGGTGTGATAAAACTACAGGGTATTTTTTTTTCTCGTGTAGCGTGTTCGATTCCCGGTTCAACCATGTAATTATAAAAAAATGTATGAATGCAGTTTTAACAGTTTTTACTTTTTAGAAATAAAATAAAGTCTTCTATCAGTAAAATGTTCTATCTATCTACAATATTTAAGATACTTTCCCTCCATGTGGCATAGCCGTGGAACGCCCTGTATATCGTCACCCGGCTGAGAAAACCACTTAAATGCTTTCAAAAAATCTTTTACAGGAGACACAAAAAACTACCTACTGAGAAAAAAGTATGATAGGTAAATAAAATAATAATTCTGTAGTTCTTTAGTTATTATATGATTATCTTTAGAGCTTTAAAACAAATGCGTAAATTTATAGTGCAAATACTGCGCGTCTTTTTTTCCCAATTTGTAAAAAAAGGAATTTGACAAAAGCTGTCCTAGGGCGCGTTTAGACGACGCGCGAGGCCGACGCGCGTCCGACGCGCGTCCGCCGCGCGGCTACCGCGTTCTAACTGTTCACTCATAGCAAGTTTATGTTTTATTAACTGGGGCATAAAGTTGAAATTCTATGAGAGTAACTAAAAGCGCGGCCATCGCGCGGCGGCGGCGCGTGTCGGCCTCGCGCGTCGTCTAAACGCGCCCTTACGAGGTTTTCTCAGCCGGGTGACGATATGTAGGTACGTTTATTCGACGCTGTTACGGTGAAGGAAAACATCGTAAGGAAACCTGCACAGCTGCACATTTGCGAAGTTATTCAAGGGTTTTGTGTGAAGTTGACTAAAACGCACTGTGCCAGCGTGGTCGACTAAGGCCTATTCACCTGAACCCCTCGGTGGGGACATGATATATGAGCTGTTAATGATTACGTGATGATTACCTTTGTTGTGATAATACGACTTAGGTAAACAAGATTTGGCTTAAGCCTAAAAAATAAATGAAGACTGAAGAGAAGACTTCATCTATGAAGACGTGGCCCTGGCCTACTACTATTTATTTAGAACTAGCTGTCCGCCCGCGGCTATACGCCCGCGTAGTTTTTTTTTTCCATTTTTTTTTACCTTTTAAACCTTCCCTGGACTTCCACGAATATTTCAAGACCAAAATTAGCCAAATCGGTTCAGCCGTTCTCGAGTTTTAGCGAGACTAACGAACAGCAATTCATTTTTATATATAAGATTATGTGCCCGGGCCTTTTTTAAAAAAAGAATGAAGAAATATTATTAGGCTGTATGGCTTAGTATTATTGCCTTTCCCTTTGGTAAAAAAATAAAAATCAACAGTGTGACAGTGACAGACAGCTGACAGCCAGCCAGACAGACAGTCGTTGTCAAGTTGTTGTGATTTGAGCGAGTTTCGTGACGGGACAGGAAAAATATAATATAAATTTATTTAAGTTTATTTTTATAAGAAAGTAGATACATTTGTGGTTTACGTGTTGTATAGTAAGTAAAGGAAGCGTTATTAAATAATGTGCAGTTTGAATTTCGTTTTAAAGCCGCTTGGCTCGTTATAAAAGATTGATTAACAATGCATCATCAGCAGCAGCGGTGACAAAGACTTGCTCAAACATATTTAGTTATCTTCAGTTCCTGTGTGTTGTTGTATTTCATGGGTTGTTGCATTTCATGCTTACACCAGACAACGATGGCGTTGTTTGGTAAGCATTCCGACAGTAATACTGATGCTCGAACTAAATTGGAAAGGAAATTATACTTAGCCAAGGAATCCCCAGAATGCGACTTTGATTTGTCTGACTGCGAATTGCGACGAGTCCCGTCTGGTGTATACTCTATCTGCAAAGTATACAGAAAGGAATACTTATACTTACACAATAACAAACTCCAGTCTTTAGAGCATGGTGGGCAAATGTCTGATTTGTACTTGATAAAAGTTTTGAATATAAGCTGCAATAAGTTATCAAATCTCACTGATATTAAATATTTAATCAGTTTAACTGAATTGTATATTCAAGATAATTTTATTTCTGAAATTCCTGATGGTATTGAATATTTGCAGAATTTACAAATTTTAGATATATCTAAAAACAAGCTAATAAGACTGGCACCAAGTTTGGGCAAATTAAGTAATTTACGAAAATTAAATATTCTAAATAATAAAGATTTGAAAAAGCTCTGTCCTGAGTTATGTTTTGCCAAAAAATTAACGAGTATTGAACTTGATGGAGAGCAGTTCATTTTTCCTCCTGCTGAAGTAGCCTTAAAAGGTTCAGCTGAAATAATGATGTTTTTGTGCAAGATAATGGATTTAGTTTACAGCCCGGATGATACATTAGATCTGGTACCTGTGCAAAGCCCTAATGTTAAAGACCCCTTTGCAAAACGAGACTCAATTACTTGGGAGGAACATGAAGCCACCTTTGTGGAACAAGAACACAAAATGCACATAGCTGCTAAACAACAAAGAGAAAAATTCCTTTCTCAAATTATACAAGACCAATCAGAACTAGACTCTGAAATAGCAAAAATTCAGGAGGCTAAAGATTTAGAAAGACATAAATTAATCATGGCAATACAAGAAGATGAACAAGAAATTGAATGTTTAGTTAGAAACTTTATACAATCTGATAATTTAAAGCCTGAAGTGGTGCAGCAACAATTAGCACACGAGCAGGCTGAACATGATCGCTTACTTGAAATTACTCGTCAGAACTATGACAACATCAGGAAGTCCGATATTTTAAAGGCTATGGAAAGGATAATCGAAGAAGATTATGTTCTGCAACATTCTAAGAAAACTTATGAGGAATCTTTTAAATCCATCAAACAGAGCATGCTAACACAAGAATTGGAAGGTGCTGAAAAAATGGAAGAACTTCTTAAAGTTAAAGATGATAATCGCACAGTATTAGTGCAAACACTCTTAGAAGACCAAAATATTCAGAAGGCTGTGGTAGCATCTTTAGTGGAAAGAGTGGATGCTAGAAGTTGGAGTTTAAATGAAGAAATATCTTTAATCTCAACACATTTAGCAAGACTAAGTGTAATTGAACAAGAAAAGAAAAAACTGCAAGTATCATATAATTACAATGAATTGTTGCAACAGAGAACACAATTGTTAACTTTCTTAGATGATCTATTGGACCAGCAGGCTATAAGAAGAAAACAACTTATAGAGACAATGAAAGAAATGGAAGACCAGGCAGATAAATCAACAGATTTCTGGTTACATAAATATCAGATGTTAGTAGATTCTGCTCCTAAGTCTTTAATAAACATTGGAAAACATTTGGATCCTGTATTTGCAAACTATCTACTGCAAGAAGGTGTTATACATTGCTTACCATTTTTGGTAAAATTTTTGTTTTCTGAGGATTCATTACTTGCCATTACTTCAGATAAATTAAAAGAAAGTGGAGTGTCACTATCTTCAGACAGAGAAGGGATTATAAGAGCTATTGACTTATATGTATGTTCGAAAAAACAAGAGAATTACTCTCAAGATTCACATAGTTCTAATTTGCCACCATCTGCTCCATCTGAGGGAGTTTGCAAAGATCCAGTTTGCACTGGGGTATTGAATAATGATGAATGTGAAGGCGTTACAGAGTCGGAGTGTGTTATATGCATGGACAGTAAGTGTGAAGTGGTATTCGTGCCTTGTGGGCACATGTGCTGCTGTCAGCCTTGTGCTAATAAGGATGTGGATGATTGTCCAATGTGCAGATGCGTAATCGAAAGAAAAATAAAAGTTGTCATTGCATGATCTTTACATTTAGACTTTTAAAAGTTGTTGCCTTAAGCTCAAAGAGTTTCAAGCCTTATTATGTCAATGAGTGCCATTTATAGCACATTCTTAAAACCCTTTTTTAATCGCCCATTTTGTAACACATTCAATGAAACTTACAAGTACGTACGTATTTATGACGTATATATTGAAAATATTGTGTTTCCAGTAACATTTTTAGAACAAATAACTTCTTGTCATCAATACCGAACTTTATACGAAATCGTTAGTTACGGGCTTTATGATCTTTCATAAAATATAAACTTCTTCCACAAGAGATATGCTAGGAAGATAGATGTTCCTAGCCACGCTTACTTGACGTTATTAAAAATGGTGATTCCTGATTTATTCCTCGCGCACCGCTCATCTTCCTAGCACTTAATAGTAGTAGAAGAGTTACCTACATCAAGTCTACGACAAGGATATTATTTAACTTAGACGAGAGTGCTGCTTGCTAAGTATACAAATGACAGTTAAAACAGTTAATATGTTGTACCTTCCTCCCTTCCTCCTTTCATCCTTCTCCCCTCCCTTCATCCTTTTCTGGCCAAGTTCATTTAGGTCGTTGTCGGTCTGCACCGTACTATTTTATATTAAGGCCATTCGACGCTGATATGAGTCACTTATTGCCTAATGATTTCATAGTAGTCAGCCGAGGCAATAAGCATACCTACTCGTGTATCACCGAACGAGGGATTGCACCGATCGATATGTCGCGCTATAATCGCTTTTATTATTGAAAAAATAGAAAAGAAAGAAAGAAATGGTTAAGATTACATACCGTACAGCCTTTTGAAGCACGTTTTTTAACTTCGATGTTGAGAGAAAAGCTAAACAACCCGCGGAACCCATATTCACTTAATAAAAAACATAGGTAGCTTATATGTAGGTATACGAGTCATAGATTGTGCCTTCGCCGGTATTGTTGACGTTCGGGGTTGGCAAGATTTTTGTGAAAAAATGGTTATCAAAAAGTTTACACTACATCTTTGAGGTATGAGGTTTTCCCATGGATGTACTCGTAGTAATAGGTAAAGTAACACTTTTTTCTCTGAAAGTCCCTTTGCTTTTCTCGGTTACCGGCATATTAGAGAAGCATTTGCGTCTGCTGAAATCTTTTTGTTTGACTTAAAAAGGTGTAGGGTAGTATATTATGGTACTTTTTCGTAATAAACATTGTATTCTAACTTGCGAATTTTTTAAGATATTTATTTGCAGTAGATATGGAGGTACAAATAATATGGTAATATAATTTTGGAGATTTATTTATCGCATTGCACAGTCCATGTCTTGTCAACAATCAGAAATTTTGTTTTTTTGCGCTGGTCGTATATATATATTTATCGCATATTTGCCAAACAATCCGATGAATCGACTCGGTATCTCTCAATTTCGTGCAGAACTTTTATTGTACAGGGTTTACTACCGGTTTATATGTATAGTGTATATATATAGTCTATGGGACTTACTAAGCGAAAAGTTGTTATATTAGTGCGTATATTAAATTGCACATAATCAATTTAAATTATTTTTGGCAACATGTTGTTTTGCGTTAAAACTACAAGTTATCAAGTTTTTATGCTTAAAATTCTTCGCACCATATTTTATTTGAATCTTTATAACGAAGTTTTTATCCGTTCTATTACTTAAGTAGGTATAAAATAAACCTTTTACATTAAATACCTACCTACCTATAAATTAAATTAGATCAAACCACAACTTTTTATTATATGTATAGTCACAATCAATCAGGATTACAATGAACAAAGCCAGTATACACTGTACACTACATACTTATTTTTTAATAAGCAATAATAAAAAAGCAATGAGCCAATAATATATGAATAGGTAATAAGGCTGTGATCAACTAATCTAATCATAATTAATTAAGTAATATAGAATAACGAAACTGTTTAAGTTAATTACAATGATAAGCATTTAGTCGTGTTATTGAAAGGGATCAGTCATTTGTTTATGTATATTTAACTTGTTACATTTCCATTTAAAATGTCAACTGACGTTAAGGGATTTTGTTAGAATTTCAGTTCACGAGCAAAATAAGACTAAGGTACGGGCGCCAAAGATGGCCCACTTAAATTTTAAGATATTTTGTTTCCCAAATAAATATACAAGGACAAATCCATATAAAATCTTGCAGTTAAGTAAAGTAAAGAAAAAACATAATGGAAATTATAATATATTTATTTGGGAAACAAAATATCTAAAAATTTAAGTGGGCCATCTTTGGCGCCCGTACCTTATAAATATAATAACGCCCCGTATGTAACCATTTAAAAATTTTATTTGTGGGCGTAGAAGAACAGATAATTTAAATTTATTAAGAGTGCTTGTAAGTTGCTTAAAAACCTACAAGAACCACGCATTTTGGAATTATTCCACGCGGTACGTTAATACCAAAATATATGTCCATCTTACGCCAATTGACATTTTAAAGGTAGATTAAGATTAACCAACCTTAGATTCTCATATTTATGTAAAATAGTAGTATAGTACACCATGATACCCAATAAGTTACTAATTTTGAAAGAGAGATCATAATTTCAAAAGGCGTTACGTACTCGTAGTACATTCGCCATACAAATACTTTTTTTTTTTCGAGAAAATCGACGGGAGTATATTACTTCTATGTTTTTTACTATCTTTGATTAAATTTTAACAATTTGCAATGTTTGTAACATATAATAATATGCTTTTGTGTGATTTCTATTCATGCAATAATTTAATCTCATCTTCCAAAAAATATGACTGGAAGTTTAAGTTAAACTTTTTTGACATCCACAGATAACATCGGTTAAAAGGTTAATACTGTGAATCTAATTAAGGGTGATATTAAAATTCTAGTATCTAAAACTATCTAATTTATCACTAGTAGTGTCATTTTATCACTTTTTTATATTACCTATATCGATTTGTATTTATAACACACTATATATTACGTAAGTAAGCCTAAGTACATACCCAAAATAATTCTGTAGGTAAAAGTACATTTTAATAGCGAGGGACAAGATATATAAAACATACCGTATGTTTTTTTTATTGTGATAATGCTTTCAATTTATTGATAGTACAACATTTTTTTTTCATTGTCATGTTTAAGTTTAAACATTATATTTTTTAACCTTTCTCTCAATACTACTCGTAGTCCGGTAAAGATACGATAGCTTGTATGGAAAAAAATTACAAATTCCTAGACAAAAAATTTTTTCGTTGTTTGATTAGAGCTAGTTTATTATTGATTATTTTAAATTTTCCCCAAAAAAACTTTGGAGCGTTTTTTTTAAACGCTGTTTAAAAATTGTCCTTTCTTTATTTAATTGAGATTAAATCCTACACTGGTGAATTTCTTTTTTATGGTCTTCTAAATAATATATAATACTAAACATAAAATATCACCAATGTAGTGCGTGAGAAATGTGAGATAATGAAGGTCTGTGAAATAAAAATATTAAAACCTTGTAGAATTTTTTTAGAATTGGTGATCTTTGAGCACGTCATTTATATACTAATCAAAGATAATCCTAGAGATTTTCACCCGTGTGACTAACGTAGTTTTTTTTTTAGGACGTTTTATTTAGTTTTAACACTGCAGCAAAAATTCTACAGTCGTTGATAAATAATAAAAATAAATTTTATGATAATTAATACCCCAAAACGAAAGTTCTCCTAAATATTACCAGAGGAAACGAAAATACCACGGTAGTAATGTTTGGGGGGTAGAGAGTTCGGCGCGGGGGTGAACTATCGCGAGCGCAGCGCGCGCGCGGAACGATGATGCAGCCGTGTATGATGGATGATACAAATTTATGAGAATGAATATACTTGTAGCTGGGTCAAACAACATTTTAACCAACAATGCAGACGACTTTGAAATATTTTTTTTATATTTTTTTTTTTCACCTAGGTATTTTAGTACTAATACTTATTAAAATGGTCCCGTGTCGATAATTTAACTACCGATAGGTAATTCATATTTCTGTTCAAGCAGTGATGATTTTAAAGGATTTATATTGTTGTCATAAATTAATGTAAACCCAAGTCAGATTTTTGTCACCAGAAATATGAATTACTGTAAGGGACAAATCATAACTTTTCAGGAGGGTCAAAAAACTATTGCTTTTTTAAATTAAAATGCTATATTTACTATATTTGTGATGCTATAAACGGAAGTTGGAATAATTTGTATAGTTTCAAAGATAGTATTTTTATTTTTTATATGTCCGTTACATTATTTTTTTTTTGGAAAATAAAAAAAGTTCAATAATGTAAGTCTTAAGAAAACGTAAGAGTAGGTACTAATGTAAGAAAGATTATATAATTAGACAGAGAGTTACGCTTTTTGATGCAATTACATATAGGAAAATAACACTCATCGCTGAATTTTAAGTTGATTTTATGGTATTCGAGATTATTTTTCTAGCAAAAATTTAATTCAATAAAATGAAATGAAATAAAAATATGTGAGTTGAATAAAATATCTCGTGTTCCATCTTTTTTTAGACATAATTATATAACATATAGCACACTAATATATAGACACACTAGGCAGACTAGTACACTAGTGTATTATAGTATATTAGATATTTATAAGATATTTTGCCAAAATTGCAAAGGATTTTGGCTTCCCATAGCACAGGGTGACCTAGTTTGGGGGCCAGGCACACTATTATGTAACTGGTTATTTTAATAAAGATTATTATTATTATTATTATTATTATTATATTCAGAAAAAGAAATTATTGTACTAAGATTACAATGGTTAATAACCCAAGAAATAATTAACATTATGATTGGAAGAAGGACACTTAGAAATAAAACAGATGATTATAGTATTAAGAAATATAAAAGACGGACAAACAACATTACTAATTTATGTAGAAAAGAAAAAGAAAATAGTATTTTTAGATAGCTGTGACAAAATTTAATATTACTTAAAGCAAATTGAACCTTTCAAATTGAACAACATAATCAGAAAGTTAGAAAATAAACATAAAACTAAAAGTGCTGCCATTCTTAATGAACAAGGTAAATTGTTAATAACACATACTAATTGTTGTATTGTTTTGTTGAAACATACTAATGGAAAAGCAGCGGGTACACATGGTATTTATAATTATAGAGATGATTAAGGGCCTGGCCACAGCTTTGCGCGAAGCGCAGCGCGACTTGCGACCAGCGGAATGTTGCCAGCGACCCTGTCAACATTCTGCGAATAGTCAAAACTAACATGAGAGAACTAAAATTATTTTAATTTCTCCAAACTAGAAAAATGTACCAGCGTAATTAATAAATTTATTCAAAGGCGTGAAATTACCCAAATTATACAAAAAAGGCCAATTTTCATGCAAAAAGTAAAGTTTATCTTGTTTTACTTTGAAAACGACATCAACACTGTAATGTAGTACAAATAAGATTTAATATACGTAAACGTAACATTTTTGAAATGTTACAATAATACTAACGTTCTAACAAATTTCCCGCCGCCGCCGTACAAGCTGTGGCCAGGGGGTATGTATGGTAATTGTGATTCAATCAAAGACGAACTATTTAAGCTTATCAAATTAATGAACACAGGAAAGACAGAACGCTAAGTCATTTACCTCAAGCAAGCACAACTTTATTTAAGATTATTCAAAACAGAATCAAACCTCTATCTGAAAGAAAATTGGACCAATATGAATTTCGTTAAAATAAATTGACAAGAGAGGCGGTACTAGGCCTGAGACGTGAGAGAACAATCGATAGAAGGATGGAGTTGGATTTAGACACACATTTTGCATTTATAAATTTGGAAAAGGCATTTGACAAAATTGACTAGAAACAAATGATAAATATTTTAAAACAAGCAGGAATATACTATAAAGACAGAAGAGCCATTTTTGAATTATACATAAATCAAGAAACGATAATAGAAATTGGGAAAAAAAAGCTAATATTAGACGGGGTGTGAGACAAGGTTGTCGCTTATTTTCAATATATTTATAGTGTGCTATTAGAAAACTTAGAGTCAGGAAAAGGGGGGATTAAATTCAATGGGGCTAATCTTCAATTTATTCGCTTTGTGGACAATAATGCAGCTGAAAGTTTAAATATATAAGAATTTGTCACAGATATAGATAATATACAGAAGAATTAATCACAAATATTGTATTTGGATTAAAGAATTATGTAAACAAAACTGAAACTCTAATAACTTCGAAAATTACACCAAAACATAGCTCAATAATAACATTAAATTCAAACCCAATAGATCAAGTTAAAGTTTAAATACCTTAAAAACATAATTACCGATGACTCCAGATATAGATGAACACCAGATATAGTCACTAGAATAGTGGTGGCACAAAAAGGTTCTAATAGCAAAAAACATCTTCTCAAAGCCCGAATCTCAAAAAGTGTTAAAAAAAGCTATACATCTGGAGCATTGCACTGCACTCTTCGGCAGTGAAATTTGGATAGTAAAATAACATAACGTAACAGAGAAAGATTTCAAGCCTTCGAGGCGAAGAATGAAAACAATCATTGGATGAAAAAGTAAAGATACTAAATATAATTCGGGAACCTAGCATATTATAATTTAACATGATTCGATTAGTGTAAGGGACATTTTTGAAGATAAATTTAGAACCTTGGTAACCGTAAGATACACTTTTAAATATTAGTGTCCTTTACAATAAATAGTTGCAATAATGAATACTGCATTACATTAATAATTAATTTAACATAGGTCTCAGGCGTACTTCGTATTACTTTTAAAAATTATTTTCTACTAAATCTGTTGCTGTAAATGACATCAGAAAGATATCCATATTCTAAACATATTTTTAAGTATATGCAGGGCGTCCCACGGCTATGCCACATGGAGGGAAAGTACCTTAAATATTGTAGGTATGTTTTAAGCAAATAAATAAATTATTATTATTATTATAGGTAGAACATTTTACTGAAAGAAGACATTATTTTATTTCTAAAAACTATCAAAACTGCATTCATACATTTTGTAATAATTACATGGTTGAGCCGGGATTCGAACCCGCTACACGAGAAAAAAAAAATCACCCTGTAGTTTTATCATACCAATCGCAAGGCTTCATCATAAGGATTATTTTTTGCTAAATAACATGGTGTCAGGAATAAAAGGAAGACTATGAATTTTAACATTTGATGTGGCTGGCCGAGATCGCCAGATCTAGCCCCGTTAGATTTTTAAAATGGAATTATGTAAAAAAATTTAGTTGACAAGAACCGGTAAGAAAATGTCCACGAGCTACAAACAGAACTTAGACGTATTAATCTAAATATCCACCACAACAAGTTAAAAAATCGACAGGGAGTGAAATAAAGAGTGTAATTTGTATTCAACGGGTCATTTCGAACATTTGATAAAATTGATAAATTTTGTACTAAAAATGTTAAATTAAAATATATAGTCTTCCTTTTATTTCTGACACTATGTTATTTAGCAAAAAATAACCCTTATGATGAAGCCTTTTGAGCGGTATGATAAAACTACAGGATATTTTTTTTTCTCGTATAACGGGTTCGATTCCCGGTTCTACCACGTAATTATAAAAAAAAAAATATGAATGCAGTTTTGATAGTTTTTAGAAATAAAATAATGTCTTCTTTCAGTAAAATGTTCTACCTACAATATTTAAGGTACTTTCCCTCCATGTGGCATAGCCGTGGGACGCCCTGTAGAGCGGAAATTTTTCAATCGAACTGTATACATAACTCATTTTCAAAGATTTGTCCCTTACAATAATTCATATTTCCGATGATGATTTTAGTCACTTAGGTTACCTACTCGAAATGATCACGCAATCAATACGAAATATTACGAAATAATAAAACGGATACATCTTTTTCTATTCGTGTAAGCATAGTAGAAAGAGGGGGGAAGTAAGCTATCTCCGGCCCAATCCGCGATTTAATTACCTACCATACTTGCCTGTCTCAGGGTTGTCACTTTTACCTATGTGGTTGGGGGGCCAGATACGGGCGATGCGGGCCGGTGATGGGCACGAGTAACTACGGTACCTAGTTTACTGATAGTACTGTCAACCAGTTCATTAGTTAAAAGCCCGGTTCTTACCAGAAGATATGTACCACATCTCTATTATTACTAATTCAGTGATTCAATTAAGTTCAACAATAGTTTCCCTAACAAATACAGAAATGTATTCAAGATTCAGAGCAATACTATTTATAAAAAAAGCAGCGACCGACTATATTATGTAGGGTTCCCTAGTCAATGTTTACTTAGTTATTGATGTTCATGTTCATCTCATCTAACAGAAAAGTTTTGTTTGTTTTCGCATACATTTTATATAATAAAACCAACTTAACTTTGCTGCTGAAATTTGATGCTAAATACCTTTATATTTCTGAAAGTATAAGTGCTAGAGATTTCGTTATAATTATTTTTTATTCACAGCAATACGTTCTCCTACGATTATCACCCATTTTTTTGATTGACTTTGTCGGACCGAAAAGCCTTGACGCGCGAAGCTAGTGCGGTGTTAGCCCCGACTGGCGCACTGAGAAACGGGTCGAGATTTTATTACAATCATTTCCCGTGGCCCTAAGTAGTTAGCCTTCCTCACCTCGCTAGTCCGTCAGTGACGCAAAAAACATTTCTTATTTTGATATCTAAACCATAAGTGACGCTAATTTGTAAGAATGATTGGCATTTGAACATGGTACACACCAAATGACGCTTGAGATTTTGGATGCTGGAAAAATAAAAAACTAGCCAAATAAAGTTCAATTTGACTGTAATGTTGCACAGTGACGCAGCAATAAATAGTATCTAGCACTCGAACAACATACAAAACACAAAGGATTTCATTAAATTCTTTTTTAAACATGATCCACACAGAATCCTGTGGATCAGTTTTCATTTGTCAATATTTCGACAAATATACCATTTGGAGACAGATTAAGTATACTAGCACCGTCACGTATGATACGTGACGGGACACAACATTTGAAATCCACTCTCGTAACTACATATAATTAGAAAAAGCAGAAACAAGATTTCGAACCGTCATTTCGTGTGGCCCATGTTTGATACCGTCACATTTTTTTTTTTTTTTTAGTTTCTTTCTCCCTTGTGGGAAAGGCAAAGGGATCTAAGCCCATACAGCCTAGTCTTTAGTAGTTTCTTGCATTATCCAAGTTTAATGTCTTCAGTCATTATTTCTTCAGTTTCATTTCGTCGTCTTTAGTCATTTCTTGGTAGTTTCATTTCTTGTTACGGGATCATTGAAATGCAAGGGTGGTTCTTACATTCCAATGATACTGAAGTTTAACGCGGGGTATCAAACCAGAAACAGCTAACCACTCATTATTTCTCACTTTCATTGAATAGTTCTTCTTTAACGGCACATTATCGCACTAATTCCACCATATTAACACCACAATTACCATGAAAAACTAATTTTAAAAAGGACGAAACAATGAACCCGCCATTTCCTCTCGATTCCCGCGTAAAAACCGATACCGTCACATTAGCTGAATTTTGCCTTAATTAGGTTGTAAAGCTATTCATAGCAAAGAGAACTTCCGTCACTGAGGTTCTAGATTTATTTGAAACCAATCGGTGCAGTATTTACGATATAATTTGAAATTAAAATTTGTATGGAAATGAGCTAGGGTGACCACGAAGTCATCCGTTTGCGGACATGTTATTTCATAAATTAAATAATTAAATTCATAAATAAATAAATTATTGCGGCCGACTAAAATTAAATACTGAAGTATAAACACAAAAACTAGTTCTACCACGTATTAAGAAATCCATTTGTGTGAGTTCACCCCTTATAATATTTATTTATAATGGTAACACTATGTGATTAGTTCTGCATGTTGGCCACTGTGTGGCGCCACTTCCTGTTTTAAAAAGGAAATTGTTGTAAAATATACCTACTTCACTACCTGCAATTAAACAACTAGATTAATTTTACAAAAACACAGACTGCTACTGTTTTATATATTTGATACTAGATTAATTTTATAAAAACATAGACTGCTACTGTTTTATATATTTGGTTGATACTCGCCTTTGAAAAAGAACTGACCAAAACAAATTATGAGAAAGTACATTACTACACTACTAATACTTAGTAAATTACTACTATTAATCATTTGTTTTACTTACATAAATGTATTTAAATAAAAGTATCCAAACTTTACTAATATTTTGTGAGATTTTTGTTTATTCTGGCCTAGAATTGATATGACAGATATTATTTTACGTACGTTAATGTTGCCAGGATGATTCACAAAAAATAAATAATAATTTCAGCTAATAAACCATAGATCAAAGATCAACTGAAGCGCGACTTTCTCCCACCTCTCTGGCTAGATCAACTGATCAAAATAAAAATATTTAAAAAAACTAGTAATAGACAGGCATAAAAACGTTAAATATATAGAAATACAAAAAGTCTGTTGTTTGGTTTCAGATAAAGTAATGCTGCCAAAATAAATAATAACCTGCTCTATTATTATTTTCATTGTAAAACTTAAATCTTTACTTAAATATAAAAGCCTTGACCGGAAAAAAAAAGGCCTGGGATGGGGGCGGGCGACTATTTCTGAACCATTTCTATTACTAAATTAGTTTAATAGAATTTCCACCACAGAGTTTTTTTTATTTTTCTAGTCGGCCTTTAAAAAATCCTATTAAAATTGTTTTTAAAACTAGAAATAAATCGGTGTTTCCCTGAATTTGATAAAAAACAAAGCTGTAAAACTAATTAACTGACTGAGTACAGTTATTATATCAAGAAAACCTTTCTATCCATAATTTTACGTACATTGTTGTCACCCTATCTTAAAGATTTCATACAAATTTTAATTTCGAATTATATCGTAAATACTGCACCGATTGGTTTCAAATAAATCTAGAACCTCAGTGACGGAAGTTTTCTTTGCTATGAATAGCTTTACAACCTAATTAAGGCAAAATTCAGCTAATGTGACGGTATCAAACATGGGCCACACGAAATGACGGTTCGAAATCTTGTTTCTGCTTTTTCTAATTATATGTTGTTACGAGAGTGGATTTCAAATGTTGGGTCCCGTCACGTATCATACGTTTAATCTGTCTCCAAATGGTATATTTGTCGAAATATTGACAAATGAAAACTGATCCACAGGATTCTGTGTGGATCATGTTTAAAAAAGAATTTAATGAAATCCTTTGTGTTTTGTATGTTGTTCGAGTGCTAGATATTATTTATTGCTGCGTCACTGTGCAACATTACAGTCAAATTGAACTTTATTTGGCTAGTTTTTTATTTTTCCAGCATCCAAAATCTCAAGCGTCATTTGGTGTGTACCATGTTCAAATGCCAATCATTCTTACAAATTAGCGTCACTTATGGTTTAGATATCAAAATAAGAAATGTTTTTTGCGTCACTGACGGACTAGCGAGGTGAGGAAGGCTAACTACTTGGGGCCACGGGAAATGATTGTAATGAGATTTTGTTTGAGTGTGCGTGCGGCGACGCATAGATACTATGACGCACACATATAAGCCGCGCTCGGTGCGTTAGTATGAAGATAACTTACTTAACAGTCTTTCTACTATGGTGTAAGTAAACAAACAGACATCCGTCCGTCCAGTAGCTTGACCTCCAGTGCGCCGTGCCGCTTCCCCTCGGGCGCCCTAAATGACGCGCGAGCGGGGGGCGGGACAGCTCCCTAGCGTTTGTTCTGGCCACGCAGCGCAGCGTATTTCGCTCCAAATACAATATCGATGATATTCTTATGATATTAGATAATTGTTTTGCTGTTTAATCCAATCGCTTCTAGTACATTTTGGTGATTTTTATGTTTAGTGTGTATTATTAGCTTATAATTGTTGGCAAATAAAAATATTTTGTGTAGAATTAATGCTCAGTGAATTAAAGAGAAAAAACATCATAAAAATTACATCTATATAGTCACACAGGTGAAAAGTCACACGAGGTCTTGGATATATCTTTAAAACATATTATGAAAAGATCACCACTTCTAAGATTTTCTAAGGCACTTTTTTAGAAAAGGCGTTAAAATTTATATAAAGACCCATTTTATGTCGAGAAGCTCGTAATTAATATAGGTGAATATTTTATAGCAGTGCACAAATAATTTAAGGAAGTGAAAACATCTATAATCTCCAGTGTAAGTTTTTTTCTGAATGAGATATAGCAATTGGGCCCTTTACCCCCCTTTTCTTGGTGAGCTCCTTAGGTAGATCGGAGAAAAACACAAGGTTGGTCTTCAGTAACACTAATAATCGTAATACAAAAGAAATTAGAACTATTGGATTTAATGTGTAAAAAAATTTATTTTTCCCCGACTATCGTTCTTCATCGATTTTTATATTAAAGCACATCCTGCTACCTATACATCGTGAAATTTATCTAGTCTTAGCCTTAGGGAAATGATTTTATTCATGAATATGAACAACTAACTCTGATATTGCGAAAACTGAATTTCTACATCTACCGAAATAAAATTATTAGTACAGCTGTTTCTTTTTCGCGATTACTTAGTTGATCCCTTATTAATTTCCTCAAGGCTATTAAATTTCATAGCATTGTCCAAATAATTTCTTATAGCCATTTTGCTCTTTTTTTTCTCTTTATTATAAGAATCCAAATATGTATTCACTTCTCATATATTAATAAATTGATATGATAATTAATTTTGAACAATTCACGCACACAAAAAGCAAGTCCCTTGTGTATTTTTATTGCAAAAGATCCTAATGTAAATCTTATTTATAAAAGCAAAAAAACATGTTTATTGTTGATTAACTAGGTTAGTGCATTTAATTGTTCTCTACGAGAATTTGTATTCTCAGCCATGAGATTTTTTTACTGTTTTCTTGCAAGTTATTGTATCCATTTATTATGCTTTTTGGATTGTTACTTCCACTTTTTAAAATAAACCGTTTTAAGCACAATAAAATAGTCTTCTTTAAAAACTAAATCCATTCAAGAAGCAATACAGAAACTATTGTGTGAGTAAACTAACTCTAACTCAAGAAGTGAAGAGTTGTTATAACTATTTATAAGTGTTCGCAATTTACCTACTTCAAGCGTCATCATCACTCATCAGTAACTATAACTACACGTGATCCTTGTACAACAATGCCCTAGTCGCAGTCTAGTCGTACGTACTACTAGTTCAATCAACACTTCAATTTGTATATTAATTTCATATAGGTACCTAATTGTGTTCTATGTGAGTCAGACTGACTAGACAATTATAGTTATTTATTACCTCCCTTTTCGGTCTGTCTACCCCAGACTACTCCTTCGGGAAAGAGGAAGAGAGTAAACGTATATATTTTTCTCTTTGCTACATTATTGTAGAGAAATAACCATGCAATATCGCTTGCATTGCACAATCAGTTATCGTTGAAAAATATGTCCCTATGGATTTAATATTATAATAAGTAACATAATATGTCCCCGACGTCTATGTGGTCGATGGTAGAGTTATGTTACGTTACGTAACTATCAAAGAGAAAAATAGGTTAGTTTAACCACAGCATAAATATTTGTTGGTGAAATAATAGTAGGTACTTTAACTAGGGACTACTATTTGGTATTCTGTGCTTTAACCAAGGACGTTATAAGTACGGTAACGGGTACTTTAACTTGTTTCACGCCATCTTTGTATTGATAGTATAAAAAATAAGGGCTGGCTCCCGTCTCCTGTTGTAAAGCCTGTTGCGGTTAGAACAGAAGTTATAAGAGTAGGTACTCTTTTGGTAGAGTTGTAGGTTTTAGTACATTGCGATAGGTGGCGCTGCTAGGATCTGTTATTACGAACATATTGTATTATGTGAATTTAGGCAATCACGGACTTAGTGAAATCTAGGTGAAATCAGACTCAAATAATACAGAACATTAATTTCCTTTTATTTTCTTTACTTAAACTGAATCTGACATGAAGCCAACGAATCAACTCGTAGCGTTTAGAATCCCTCGTCCTTTAATTATCCCACGCGTATCTCCAAATGGGAGGACTGAGAGCGCGCGCTAACGATCGGCAGTACAAGTGTAATCCAGTCAATTAGTCGGAGATTATCTGGAACACATGAGTTAGTTGCCGCCCCCGCTAGTTTAGAATCACCACGTACCATGGTATCTATGCTTACGTATCAATATCGATGTTAATGACATTAAATTGGTATGAAATGTAACTACCTACCTAAGAATTGTACACAATTGTGATTATACTAGTTTATTTTCTTTAATATCACTAGCCTTTGTGCCGTGTCAAACTAAAAAAAAAATATTTCTTCCTTCATACAAATATGATGTGCTGACAGGATCGAGTCGCCTTATCTATTAGTCTCTATACTACCAAAAAAAACTTCTTTATTCTATGTAAAATTCTCTTTTACTCTATGTGAAACTCTGTTTACATAATATTATTATTAGCACATGAGCAGCATCGAGTTAGCTGGGAGAGTGTTCTCTCTTGGGAACATATCCCCGAGCACCCAGGGAGGAATTACGTATCGCTTTGCTTACAGGAGCAAGAATATTTAGTTACCTTTAGGCGAGTAATTCGGTGTTTACCTACTGCTCTACAAACATTAAACATAGAACTTGTGTTGATGTAGATTATTGCAAAATAAATAGTTATTTGAATTGTAGACGGGTGTAGAGTATTGTAAAAATCACAATAGAATGTAATATTTTTGCCTCGCTATGTGTTAACTTTATATAGGTCTTGTACGTCCACTTCGTACTTACCTATTTATTATATTACACAAGTCGTGCTTACATAATTATGTTGCTTTTAATATTTTGCATGTATCAGTAGATGAGTAATAATAATAATAATAATAATAAGGTGCACGTTAGCTGCACTATATTTCGTAGCAATAGTGCTACACCGTGTTCGTAGCATTAGTGCTACATCGCGGTTCGTAGCATAAGTGCTACGCGCCAGGATAGCACTTATTGAAAAATTCTGCAGTTCTTTTCCGCTTATTGTAGCGTTCCTTCCCATGAACGCATACATAATTTTGATTCGTATTTTTAAACGTGACACCATGGACGTAGTAATACTTGCGTACAAAATAAAGGTACCTACTTTATTGACGCCTGTGATTGACAGCTATGAAAATATTGCAGAACAGTAATTTTAAATTCAATGAACTAATGATAAAGAAGTTATTGTCGTGGTAGCAATCTTTTCCAGGAAACCTTTGTAGTGTCAAGTTGTTATTATTTTGTAGTACCGACGCGACATGATCCTGTGTTATAGCGTCATATGTTTTATATTGTTTTCCTTTACTTCTAAATTGCATTCTGATAACCAGTTTTTTGAATTAACTAAATAGAACAGAATGAACCACTACCAAATTACAAAACCTAGCTTACAGTTGACGGTAGATTCGAGTTTCTATTTTCTCTACGCTTAAGGTCTAAGGTAGCTTGGAAAAACTCGCATGATTTAAAAGTTGAAGCGTAACTACTTGACACAGCAAAGTTTCTCTTTACTATAAATTAAGATCCTGTATTCTGCGAATATTGTTGACCCGGCCATCGTTATTATATTAACAAGCCCTCGAACATTATATATTTTGTTGGTGGTTCTTGCACAGACCCTTTTCAATATCCCCTGAAGAGAATAGCCCTTTCAAAGGTTAAAACAATGGCTCCTTTACACATATTTCCTTTCATTTGTATAGCTATCCTCTATAGGTATCATATGTGTTGGAGGTTTTATTCTTGAGTATTTAAAATTTAAGACCGAGAAAGGTCACATAATATCTCCTTTGTTTCATATTTATCAATTTATTGTACACAATTAGAACATAAACAAATAATAAATAAAAAAAACGCAATAAGCCAGCTTTTTGTGTATATTTCGAAATATATTTTCCAAAAGGCTCACAGATGTAATAATAAGAAAATGTTCTATAAACAAGGTAATAAGAAAAGGTCAAAATATAAAGTAACAGTACCTACTATACTATACATGACTATACCACCTATCTATCAAAGGTGGTTATAGCATGACATAATATAGCAAAATAATTCTTGGAACTGCATGCATATACCAGGGGTCGGCAACCTTTAGAGTCGGAAAAGTCAAAAATTACAATTTACAATATTTCAGTTTTTGAAGAGCATAAACCACATAAACATGCTTTTAAACTGCTGACGCTGTAGTCGCATTCCTCAATCAATTCACGTATAGTAAGCAAGCTTAAATTAAAAATGAAAATATAATAGAATACAATACACATTCTTTTCCTTAACGGGGTACGCAGAGTTTTAGTAAGCTCACAGGGACCAACAAAAAAAATGATAAATAAAAATAAACAACATTTGTGCATGGAACTAGAGAGCCGCAGCTTCACATCCAAAGCGGTTGCCGAACCCTGGCATATACAAATAATTTAACGGAATAAAAACGGCTTCACAAGCGTTTCACTACGAGTACGTATATTGTTGTAAATTCAGCACACACTAATGTGTATTGTATTAAGCTTTTCCTTAATGTTGTTGCAAAACCTGATCAACAGGGAGATGTTCTAAAAGCGAGTTTACTTCTACAACGATCGCTTCTGCAACCATTTCTACAAATTTTCCTTTTGAATCTTCCATTAAAGCTTCAGGCGACATTGGTAGATAATCTTTAGTGGTTATTGTCATCTGAAAACAAACAGTAAAGTTATTTATCTTGTAAAGGAATGAATGTAGTACATTGTAAGAAAATTATGTTCTATCACTTATAAACGTTGGAATGTTGTCATTGTGTAAAAAAGTATTTTTTTATTTGTTATGTCACAGTTATCTCTTATCGGAGTTTAGTGGTGTAGGTAGCAGTTCCGTTTCGTTCCTACGGCCCATCCATACGGAGGCGGCAGATTTGATAAATAGTTTAGCTTTGTAATTATGCTTACCCTTATGTTGTCGACATCTACATTCAGGTCCAAGCCTTTAACTTGATAGATCTCTATAGCGTCTCTTTGCTCAGAACGCAAGATTGCTGATATTTGCAGGCGGACATGCTCGAAAAATACACTGAAAACATTAGGCTGGTGTTGTAGAATATTATTTTAAGCGTGTAATTAGTACATCACTACATAGTATAAAATAAAGTCGCTTTCTCCGTCCCTATGTCCCTATGTCCCTATGTCCCTATGTCCCTTTGTACGCTTAAATCTTTAAAACTACGCAACGGATTTTGATGCGGTTTTTTTTAATAGATAGAGTGATTCAAGAGGAAGGTTTATATGTATAATACATGCATAATATACTGAAGGATAACCCACAATAACCATTTTCCCGTGCGGAGCCGGGGCGGGTCGCTAGTACTACGTAAATCGATTGTCGTTTTCTTATTCCTTCTGTAACTTTACTGCTATTCACTTTAGGCTAGGTACTGCTATAGCTTATTACAGTCCACAGCTGAACTAAAACCTCCTCATTGGCTAAGAGGTGTCGCTATTATCCCCCTGCTTGCCATGTGGGTTGGGGATCGCTGTTGTTGTGCTGCTGCTTAGTTCCTCCTTGTAGGTTATTTTAGTTGCCTAGTTGCCTATACTTCTAGTTGCCTTGACAGCCACAGAACGAGTTGCAATGATCCACTTTTTAGCTAGGAACCACATAGCATTTTCGTTTACTACCAAAGACGCAAATTCGAAATGTTCTAGACAAGTCTCTTTTGGTTTGCGGTTGCAAAGTTGAGGACCGACCCCTATCGTCAACCAAAAAAGGCCAAAGTGTTCAAAGGTCTTTCCCATCGGCTGTCTGCATATCAATCCTCACATACTTTTTGAACTATTAATGAGATGCACCATACTAGTAACTAGTAGCTATATAATATAACTGTAAAGGTTTCGTGTTCAAACGAATAATATTATTTTTTGGCAAATCTTCCTTCCTCTTGATATTTTCAAATATTTTCCTAGTACTTATCGTAAAATAATTGGTCAAAATAGGTAGGTAGGTAGGTACTTACTTGGAGCGCCCTGACAGTTCGTTCGACCAAAACGTATTGTATCTCGCCAAGAAGTGGGCTGTAATTTACAAATAGCTTATTTGATTAATACATTAGTTAATTGAATAATATTTTAAAATCCAAACTCATCTTCGCTCTCTGCTGGATTCGAATCGCTGCTGCCTCTGTAAAAATATATACGATACGAATAGACTCCGAAACTACAGAACCGATTTTATTGAATCTTGAAATTAGAATATACCTTTGGAAGTAACATAGGCTACCAATTACAGCGGGATTTTTTTTAATTTTTACGGAAAAACTGTTAAGGCAGGCGCAGTCGCGAGGCGAAAAGCTAGTGTGAAATAAAATGTTTTTAGTTAGGTATTTCAATTAATTATAAAAAGATCTAATCAGTAGGTTGTATGAAACAAATTGGAGTATTTAGGTACTTACATTTTGTCCCTAATATCGGAGTAGAGGCGATGAGGTCTATTCTGAAGGAATTGTCGTTGTAATCTCTATAAACTGCTGTTTGCTCGAAGTTAAGATATTTGACACCCGTAGCCACGAACTTTGTTAGTTTTATATGGGAACTGAAAATAAAAATAATTATAGCAATTAAGTATTTGAATTCTTTTTACAAAATTATTTATATAAAGATAATAGGTACGTAAAGGATTACATACGTCACCGTCAAGGGAAGATCAAAGTTAATCTCTCTTCTACGAATGGGATCCAATCCAAAAGCAGCGATAGTGTTACTATTCGCCAGCGTATTAAGCTGTTGTTGCACTCTCAACGAATCGTAACGGTCTTCGCTCATGAACCCGTCACGAGAAGGCACACTTTCGCCAACATTAACTCTGTTACTGATAGGACCCAAATCCTTAGGCCATTTTTCACCTTTGAAAATAATAAATATACTTAACCGTATTACTACATAGCACACACACACACGCACACACAATTATACATAGCAACGATTGATACCTAATCCTAAATATTATAAAGTATGTATGTATTTACCTTCTTTCACGCTGAAATCAAAGCAACTTGATTTGATTTTTTGCATATAAATTAATAGAGATATAGCGCTAGAAATTAACTAGCAAAGCTAAACTACAAAATCCAACGACAAAATTTAATAACGAGACGGCGGCTATTTTATTTATTTTATTTTTATTGGAGAAATAACAGATAAGTGGCGTTTACACATCAGACTTAAATAGATAAATACAGAATTGTATACTAACGCCACCCCCCTAAATAATATATGAGAGATAAATTTGACTAAATACTATTGTAACCTCACTACTCACAACATACATTCAACTTTATTCTAATCTAATTATGAGTAACATAAAACTATTTTAAAAATTAAGGTTACATAGAGTTAAATATATTGTAAAGTTAATGATCAAACAATCGATAATTAACAAGGAAACTTACCGTTAACCGCGGCATAATATATGAACAACAGGATAATAATTTTATACATTATATTTTAATTATATGGAACACACTGCCTTACGTGAATTAGTGACCACTACTAACTTTGTACTGATATGGCGGCATGTACCTACCTACACCATGATATCGTAAGCGGAATCACCATTACATTGAATCCTGATATGGGTGACAAAATGCTCACGTCTACAGGAAACTTGATATTGATAGCATAGTTGTTTAATCTAAACGTTCGGGTGCACACAAGCTAATATATACGACGGGAGGTGGAGTTTGGTCCGGCTGTTCTTTTCCACCGACGACGCTATATACAGAGAAAAGTACCTACTGAACTTAAAGTATGAAAACTATGATCAATACTTTTTCAAATAAACTCAGAGAGAAGGGGAGGGAATGGTCAATGTCCGCCTATTTTCTTAAAAAACGTCGAAATTATTTATCATAAAATTGTAAAAAATATATTTGTGAACGTTACATACACAAGCCCTTTAATTTGATATGTCACATGATGTAGTAAAAATCTAATTTAAAAAAGTTTTAGATCAACATAATTTTAGATATGAACATTATTTATCTACCTATGGGTAAGTATATCAAACAAATCAAAGTGCATTGTTGTTAACTGCTTAGTTTATCTCTAGTATTAACAAGGCTCGTTTACATGCAAATCGATGTTCGGGCGACACCGAAATGCGAGAGACGGAACTTAATATCAGGCCGCAAGCTGAGAATTATTCAGCTTTGATCGTACTCTTGATTGCAATTTCTGATAAATCAATCCAGCTTGTGAAAAACAAACTAAATATGTAAAGAGAGTTCTGATTCCACTCATTAAAATGTAAGTATTTTTATCAGATCATGAACGTCACCCCCGTTGAGGGGATCGAGCTTACCCTGAATTCTCAAATTTTAAGTAGGTAGGTAGTAGTACTAAATAAGTACTCAAGACATACTTCAGATTTTTTTGTCTCTAAGCATATACCTTCTCTCTCTGAGATCGGTCCCTCATATCTGAGGACCGTGGTCAGCATCAGGGTTGAATCTGGATCTAACGATCTGCCACCACCGGAGTCCACCGGTCTCTGTCCATACGGACTCTTCTAGATAAATAGAAATAAAAGTTAGTACGTTTGTTGCCAAGTGCAAAAGGGGCCAGTTTGGCCGAAGGCAATATATTGTGTGTTAGGGTCCGGTATCGATACATCTTGGGGAATGAAACCCCCCTCCCTCCGCTACATATGCATGAGCTGACTGTGCAAAGTCATTATGGTCAGATAAAGCCCGAGGAGCGTTCGTTACATTTACAAAGACTTGTTTATATACCTACAATATTAACTATTTTACATTTATCAAAATACAGCTACTAATTTTTTTCATTGAATCTACGGACGTATAATACATATTTATTGTTTTGCTATCATTCCATAATGTTAGGTCTCGTTCATAAATCAACCGTGTAGTACTAAAATATTTGCTATGAATACCGCCGCCGACACATACATTGTTACATTACTTTGAATTGAAACTACGTCTGTTTTTTATTTCAAAATATGATTGTATTAAATAAAATTTTATGTGGAAATAGAACGGTATCATCGGAGAGCAATATCTCGATTTTGGTTCCGGCGATAGGTGCGGTACAGCGGATCCGACCGTAAAGTTTTTATAGTTTCCGGGCCACAGCTTCCCAACAATTGGGTTTTCCAATCAACATCTTTATAGTGGCCGAGACCATGATACTGAATACAATAAAGCGTTTAGATTGGAACAGGAAGCGCCTTTACGGTCGTGCGAGTGTGTGATAAGACGCTACACTAGGGATTGATAACTGGAAAACGTACACTGAGTGGGTATTGGTCTCTACTTAAGTCAAAGTCAAAATAATACCATATAATCGAATATGGTATTATTTACCTATGTATTTGATATTTGGTCTATATGTCATCGGCAAATAATAGAACTCGTAATTTTACAGAATACTTCAGCATTTGCAAGCGTTCGTTCGGTATCCTGTAATATGCCGAAGGCAAATCGTAGAATGAATTTCTCTTCTCAATGAGTTACTTGGCATAATGGAGTTGACTGTTGTAATGTAATTATACTGATCACAAATAGCTTGAAATACAATTCTAAATCATCATCATCATCATCTCAGCCGAACGACATTCTAAAAAAATAATTAAAATTGATATATCAAAAATGTTAATTAGACAATTTTATGCGGCATTTTTCATAATGCGCTTGACTTCTTTTGGTTTTTTATACAATGACAAGGCATATTACAATTTGCTTTTGGCATATACGTAGCTAAATAGTGAGCGTTTCTAAAATGCCGATGAATTCTGTAAAATGACGAGTTCTACAATTTGGCGATGACATACATATACATCAACTCGCCCTCAACGCAACTGGTCCATGAATTATTCATTAAAGATTTAAAAAAAAAACTTAATGACGTCAGAAGATAAAAAGCTTTCCTCGAACCAAGTACGGCTCTGGTCTTTTTTTTATTGTATTTTTTGTGTGAAATGAAGTGTTTTTACTTGCTTACTTACTCTACTGCATCGCAGGATCGCATCTTTTGTCCTGTCATACTTACAATCAAGTCTGTCCTCGTCAATGATGAACATCCAAGTAGGTATATTAAATAGCTATTTATTGTATTTTCAATAAATGCTACACTCGCTACCATCTTCAGATCAAGAAACAAACTAAAACTTCAGAAGAGACAATTCAGTATTTAAAATAAATAGTTTTTCTAGAGATATGGCATAAGTGCCAGTATCTTCTCTAAGGAGTTGCTAACGCAGTTAAGCAAACTCCACATTACCTATGAAACGTGAAACTATTATAATATTAGAAATAAATATTACTTGAACTTATAAGGTTAGGAGGTACCGTGTGGTTCCCTGCAAAGAATTAGAACGACCCAAGTTTTCGTGTAATGGTAACTAAAGGAACATACCCAAGGATTAGCAAGCAGCGTTCGCTAACATAATCAACAACACTGTGATCCCCAACCCACCCAGCGTGAGGATTATGGCCACACCTGCCTTCTAAGAGAGTTTACGCCCAGCAGTGAACTGTTTTAGGCTGAAGTAGTACTAAAAAATATTTGTGGAGAATATTTGTAGGTATTGTATTGTTTTGTGGGCAATAAAATTTTATCAAAATCTCAATATTTTCTCCAGCAGTAAAATGTATCAAGTATCTCTTTTTGTTTTAATATCTATTAACTGAAGTATCTACCAAGCGAGTGGAATATCCGGTAAACGATATTAAATTATTATTTAATATTCCTTTGAATATCAAGTTCGTTTTCTCACAGAAAATATTTTTCTAAAAGGGGTCTTCAATATAACAAGAAAGCTGTTTCATAAGAAAAACATTAAAGTGGCGTATCTCGTCAAAACGCTTTGTATCTTTCTTACACCACGATTGAAAGGTTCGCTTTTTTAGGACCATAAATATTATATCATGCTTCCAGTAAGGATGAAAAGAAAAGGAAGAAGACATTATTATTGTATTTAGGATGAATATAATCTTAACCTAATGTGATGCGGCCCAGAAAATATATACCTATATAATATTGTTCCTTTATTTTTCTTTTTTTTATTAGGTAATGAATCTGACGCAATATTTGAATTAAAATTTCCAATATTTTGCCGCCGCCACGCCGCCAACAAATTATATTGGATCAAACTTAAATGTACTTCATTAGAGAAATAAGCTTGATAGTCTATTTCCGGTTGACTTCAGATGTGTTATGCTACGGTCACATGCGTGCCGTGCAGCCCGGCGGGCTGCCTGGCGGGCTACGCGGCATGCAGCCCGTCCCGGGCCGGCGGACGTTCAAGCTGTTCACACGCACGCCGTCGTGTCAGTCAGTGCCAGAATGGCGAGCAGCGAGGAGCGACATTCACGTTCACAGGCGCGTTCACGGGCTCGGGCGTACCGTTTACACGCTTGTGAATGTGAATGTGCACGTTGAATGTGGAGTTGAACGCGTGCGTGTGAACTTAGCATTAGTGTAAGTTGATTTTGTCAATCAAGTACTTGTGTTCCGGCAGAGAGCACAAACGTGTCGGGTGTAATCAAATAAAGCTGAGCTTTCTCGCGCCTACGCGCTTGCTCAGGTCTAACTGTGAAATTGGTTCCTTAAAATTATATGACAGTCTAAAATGATAGGACAGTGGAAACCATTTTTGCCGCTGAACACTTTTATTCATTATGTATCGAAATTAAATATTTTCCAACGGTAAAAAGTAGTAACTCTCTGGCCTTAGATCTATCTTTTTGGGCTAAGCTTCAGTGTGGAAGAAGGACGAGGAATAAAACAAAACAATCAAACCTAGGTACTTTCGTATTTGTAATACATATTAATAGGTGTATTAGTATGGGTTCTGTCTATGTAAGTACCTAATATAACATTTTCTGATTATTTCTCCTTTTTTATTGTTATTAAGAACTTCATCAGCAGCACTTCCAACCAATTATTCATTCGTTCATCAAGAATAAGAATAGGGACAACGAATAGATACAAAATTTTGCCTAGTTGGTATATCGATCTGCTTTCGAAGCACGCGGGTTCGAATCACGCCCAGGGTAAACATTCGTGTGATGAGCTATTGTGTTTGCCTTATGTCTGGATATTGTATATTTATATAATCAGCTGTCTGACACCTATTAGTGACAGGTTTTGCCTAGTTTGGGGTCAAATAGCCGTGTGTGAGATGTCCCACGTATTTATTATTATTTTTTACTATTATTTTCTCATTGCGTAGATTTACCAGAAATAACCGGATACAAGTAATACCTACCGATTACACAAAGCTGGTTTTTTTGATAGCTTAACGCGCTGCTCCGCCCGTCTTGATAAGCAAAAAGCGATAATATTATGTACCTACTCTGTAATTTGTGCAAATTTCCCGGTTCGTGTACTGTTTATTTCAAACTTACTAGTTCGACTGCCTATCGTCGAGTTATTATAGGTTGTTTTATTCAAGCTAGAGTTAGTAAGATAAATTAACGAATTTTTCCAAATGAATTGTGGTCTGTCAGAGAATACCCCTCATTTGTGGGACTTAAATGATTTTTAATTTAATATATTTACAATTGAATGAAATAAATCATCTTCTGGACTAGATTAGGACCCTGTGTTAGTTTATTTTTTAAAGTTTGTCCAGTGGTTCATCGCTTGGTCAACGTAAACTTGTTCAAAGTATATCAAACTTTGTGCTTATTTTGTTTTGTGTACACGTTCCGAGGGCTCTAGCAAACAGCCAGCTGGGCGGCGGTGTGGAGGCGGCTGTCAAACGCACCCGAGCATTTTTCGGCGGCGGAGATCGTAAAGTTGAAAGTTCTTCAACTCGGCTGCTCACTTCTCTCATAAGTTAAAGATTCCCGACCGCGCCTAGAGGTTCTGGGCATATTTCATGAGCAAGTTACACAGGTGGTGTGTGTAGCCTCCTCCTCGCTAGAAGTTTAACGCGCAAAGTGCGCAAAACTCGTAAAATCTTTTAATATAGTAAAGTGCTTCGACTCGCGTGTTTGCCGAAGCGCCCCGCTGCTCCGTGAACTAGTTTGCAGTTTGCAATAAAAATGTTTTATGAGAATTCGTAAAATTTTGAAGTTATCCTTTACTACTAGTACTATTATTTTCTTCTGTGCCTTTACTTAAAAAAATAGGTATATTATTTTATGAGCAGCTACTACCTACCAATTTTTTTCTAAATATACCGTGTCACATATCAAATGAAAGGGCTTGTTGTAACGATGTTAAATATATGTATTTTTCCGTCACGGATACCAAATTTCAACTCGATCGGTCCAGTAGTTTCGGAGGAAATAATCGCTGAGTCCGGGACGGATAGACACCAGAGTGATCCTATAAGGGTTCCGTTATTCGATTTTACGGTAAGGAATCCTAAAAAAAGTCTGATTTGACTCAATTGACGACGCACTTTATAAAGTCTGTATTCTAATACAGATCAGTTGTTGCCTGCTATATTATTTAATAATGCCATAATAATATTTATTTGTCGTAATAAAAATATCTTGAGTTCGCTTTCCAGAACTCGCTCAACTTGAATCGTATCATTCATACAAACGCTCGTGGATTCCGTTATCGTTTCAATCAGCTTGAGGGTAGGGTAGTTTGCAGAGCTCTACACAATGAATTTAACAATCGTAAATCGAGCAAACAATTCGGGAACCACTAAACTAGCTTTAGATTTGTTTAGTGGAGTACAAAAGCGACCAAGCGGGCGCTACGGTACGGCTGCTAGCTGATTAGTTTGGCTCGCTTGTAAACATGGAGATATTTATTATTTTATACAAGTTTTCCACCGCGGCTCCACCCGCGTTAACAGTTTTTTCCGTGGGAATGAGGAATTTTTGCGCGGTAAAAGGTAGCTTATGTTCATTCCCAAGGTCTATTCTATCTTTGGGCCAAGTTTTATCGAAATTAGTTCAGTAGTTTCGGAGCCTATTCAATTATTAGGAATATTTTAGGCATTTTTATACACCTTGGGTTACATTATTAGTCTTAGAAAGACCACTAATTTCTTTGAAAATAGAAAATAGCCTGTGTAGCTTCCCAACTGTGATAAAAAAAAAAATCCGTTCTGTAGTTTCGGAGCCAATGCGGACAAACAAACACACAATCAAATTTTTCCTCTTTATAATATTTGTATAGATATCACTTCAATCCGTCTAAATCAAATAAATAAGTATTATATATAAGTGCCAAAGTTTAGATTTTTCTTGGGTGCTCGTTATTCATACACGCACGCAACAATGGCTGAATGTAATGGAATGAAATTTTGGCATGTAGATAGATCTAACGAAGTGTACCTATATAGATCGAACGAAAGGATAATAAAAACTAAAATGATTCTTTGTTGTTGATAATAAAAGATTTCTTAAAATTTTTTTGAATAATTTCACGACCAAATGTATGTTAACAGCTCATAATATATGTCCCCACCGGGAGGCTCGACCCTACTCTGAAATCGGATGAAGAGGCTTTAGTTGACCACGCTGGCCCAGTGCGGTTTGGTCAACTTCACACACAACCTTTAAATTTTTTACAGGTGTGTGTAGGTCGTTACAATGTTTCCTTCATCGTAAGAGCGTCGAATAAACATACATATGAATTCGAAAATCATAAACGCATGGGTTAAGCCCGCAAACTTCAGAATGGAAGTCAACGCCCCTAGCCACTTGGCCACCTTTTATGACGCTCTTACTTGACAAAATAGTCTTATTCAATTGTATCTTTATTCAGAGGAAGTGGGGACAGGCGCTTGCGAAATTAATTTAGCAAACGCCTGATTCGTTTATCCAGAGGGCTATTGACTATTACCTAATTACCAGTCCGAGGACGCCTCGCCCCGCGACTCACACCAATTTATGCTATTTCAAAAGATCTGTTAAATAGACCTATTACAACTTAGTCGCAGAATTTCATTACTACGTAATAACAACACAATAATAATTAAAATTAAGTGAAAAATATGTTTCTATTCAATTATTTTGCTGTGTAAGCACTGACCTGTTTATTTTAAACTCAATGGATAGCCGTAAAATCTGCAAAGGTTGGTAATTAATTTCTAAATTATTATGTTATTTAAAAAGCCGTCGGCATAAAAACTGCAAAGCTAAAGATGGAACTGGGCGGGTCATGTCTTCCGCAAGCATTCAGTAAGATGGGCAGAACTGGCCACGGACTTCATACCGGAAAATGGTCGTCGACGCCGAGGCAGACCTCGTAGAGATATTTCTTTTGTATACCAAATTAATGTTGGTGGAATTTGTGATCATATATTCCCATACTGTAACAACTAACAACCTGTTCACCACATCTGTACAATTAAAGTTTTCTTTCTTTCTTTCTGCCAACGTCTAAAGTTAGTCGTCGGCGTGACAACTTGGACGCGTATACTTATAATAAAGATTCGTGCACAGATGCTCTTGACCGCGACTTATAGCGTAGGGGATGCCTTTCCCCAGCAGTGGAACACGAAATATGCTAATAAAAAAATGCTCTTTAATAATATACCTTATTTTTCAGTCATATGATTTTTTACCTTATTGCCTACATTCAAATTCGCTGCTCATAGAACCATGAATTTACATTTAGAATGAAATGTTTAAAGATAGATGATGCAGAGAAAATTTTAAATAAATTATGTTAGTCTAAACGGAAATGTATATCGAATTAGTATAACAATAAATTGAAATTATTCGAAACAAAATCAATCTGCAAAAGCGAATTTTGTACAAATTAATGGAACAGTGGCATAACTCAAAAACTTGAAACTCAATTCAAATTTCGAGTTCATCGAGAAGTTTTGTTGGAAGTCAAAAGGAATACAATTGAAAATACAGTGCTAAGAATATTCCAGCAGCCGTATAACATAAAATTAATAATTATGTGGGGACATCTCACAGAGCAGAGCCTGTATGTGCCCGTACTATGGGTGTCAGTCAGCTGATATACATACTTATATAGAGAAATACATACTTAAATGTACTATTACATACTTTTGTGCTTAAATAAAACACAGTGAGAAGAGATTATCTCACATTTTAATTGTCACAAATCTGTCAGACACCTGCCATATTCAAATTTCATCAAATATAGGTACCGAGTAATTGTAGGTAGAAGAGTATTGATATTTCAAGGATGTTATGTTGTACGGTAGTACTTATTTCATCCTTGCATCCTTGTGATATATAAAAACTATGTCTTGTCACTCAATAAACTTTTTGTCACCTCCTCGGCCACAGATAATATTAATATTAGCAGAGAAGAAAATAATAATATTAGTTCTCGGCGGCGGCGGGCGAATCCAATCACTTAATAGTAGCTTTTCCATTGATGCATGTCATCGTTATTCGTCCAAAGACTTTTGAGATATCCGAAACGAGTACAAGTACTGCTGTACAAATCCCTACAAGGCAAGTTGGGTAATCACATCTGTGGCAGCCAATGTAAGTGACCGAAAACAAGGGTCCGCTTAAATTGAATCCCGAAATAATTCAATTATCGTTCGACGATCGCGAAACAATTTTCCGCGAGCATTGACTGGCCAGACGTTCCCCACTGAATCCAATCTTTACTCTTAATAGAATCATTAAGCTAGAAGATTGCCCAAATCCTCAAACAAAGCAACTTTTTAAATGAAGAAAACACGGATTTTCTAGATATAACTACTTATTGACTTTATATTCGCGCGCGTCCATGTGTTACGGGTTCATTTAGATAAAAGGTAAAACAATAACAAGTTGGTCCCGGCTACGAATGTCATACGGTTCCCCAAAATATGTTGTTTCGAAACTATTCTGTACGGAAAAAATGCCCGCCAGAATAACTGTATCACTTTCGAACGCTACTGTCTACGGATGTAGTCGTTACATGACCTTAATGGGTCAATAATTCTAACACCAGGGTTTGTGAGGTTGGTTACCTTGAAACTCACACGATAAGCCAGCAAGATGTAATAAGTGACTGAGTCTGAGCCTTATGAACTACAAAGAAATAAAAGATGCAGTTATTAACAACATGTTTTCGCCGTAGCACGCCATAGAGTACCTCCGCAGCAATTCAACTTTCATTTGGCAGATGTTCGCACATTAGGGCGCGGCGTTTATTTTATTGCGGAGACCGCGGCCGACAAACTGCCAGTTAACTTCCCAGGACCCGGCCTGCCGACACTCTCCACCACACATTATACTTGTAATAGAATTTACCCCAATTTCTGCTCTCACCAACAACACACTACGAACTTGGGCCAATTTCCGCCATACCAGGACGTCGCGATAAAACTTTTACGACAATTCGAGTGTTGTCGTCGGTGCAAAAAATTCAAGCAACCGATATTACATGTGAAAGGGATAAGTGAGAACACATAGGAATATGCTTACGCATGCACTTCATGCTATAATTACCAAAAAATAAAATACTTTTAGTACCTATAGAATTCTTTTGCAACTGTACAAGACACAACGCTATGTCGTTTTTACAATTTATTAAACGAGTTATTCGTAAGATTTTTCTTTCAGTTTTCACGAAAACCCTTTTACGGTTGCATACTCGCTACTTCGTCTGCATTATTTGTTCCTGTGGAAATGAGGTATTTTAGTCGGTAAATCGTAACCCTAAAAAACTTATAATATTATATTATTATATTTATTGCATAGAAATAGCATTGCAGTTGAGGACTTTTTTTAATTGACCTGTGTCGAACAGGTACGACCAATCAAGCTTCACCGGACTTGGTGTTGAGGACGAGTATATTATTTACAAATAACAAATGAACGATTTGTTGTGGAATGTATTTCTTATTTTATTACTGGTGTGCAATAAAGTATACTCGTATTTTATTCTTTACATTAAATAATATTCTTACCAATAAAATACTGATAAAACGTAACACAACGTACGTTATGAGACAAAGTAATGTAAAGTAAAATAGAGTTCAGTATCAAATTCAAGGGTGAATAAACAGGTATCAAAGTTCCACGTCCTCAATTCTCGGCTTCCTCCTGTTTTTCCATAACTTCACAGTAATTTGCTACATACTTTGCAACATTCGAAACAACTTTTATACGAAGTTTAGACGCGTCTCAATTTAACGAGCAGTCTTTGCTTGTTAAGTTTGTAATTTGGGTAAAATGCGTTTAAAATTGTTATTTGAGTCAGCTTTTGTACTCCGGTTGAGTAGAAAAATAAATAACAATAAAAATACGTTACGAAAATCGCTCGTAAAAGTATCATTTAAAAATTTAATAGAATGCGGCTTACAAACTGTCCTGTGGTTCAATAGGACTCTAAATTAGAAATCCAATTCGTCTTTTTAAGTAATTTACGAAGTGAACTCTCCGTGACGACTGTGAGACGTAACAGAATTTACGGCGATCGCGAACTTCTTAATTAGCGGGTTGGAATGGTGGCCACGTGACGTGGTTATTAATGTTGCCACCTCAAAATCTCAAACCAATGCAAAAAGATAGCAATCTTGCAGTCTATACCTTGACAGGGCCTTCTATTCAAAGGAAGCTGTTGCCATCATTCTCAAGCTTTTCAGATGGATTGGTTTAGTATTGCAGTTGATATTGAATGCAGTTAAGTTTTAAGCTTCTTTACTTGTAATCATTTTACAAGTACGACACACACAACGGAGTTATAGGATAGGATACTAATTGTGAATTAACTACCTCACTCTTAAAAATATATTTCCAAAAGTGAAACACTAATAGAAAACTTTGAAATTAAAAATGTTTATCGGTTTTCATTTGGCGACGTCATATTTCAGAACTGCGGACCTCGAAATTGTGCCTTGAGTTGCACAACAAGCGCAATAAATTATATTGGAAAGTTTTGCACTCCGATACGCTGGAAATATAATTTTGTAATATGTTGCAAAAATACCACACATCTTATAAGGTAAAAACATTCATATAAAAGGACATTTTGTATCTTAATCATACTAATAATATTATTATTATTATTTTTTCAATAACTGTATAAAACATAAAAAATAATAAATATGTGAAGACATTTCACACATCTGACCTTGGGGAAGTTTGACTAGACAGAGCTTGTACTATGGGTGTCAGACAGTTGATATACATAATAATTACTTACTTAAATAAATATACGACATCCAGACACAAGGCAAACATAAGTGCTCATCATACGTACGTTTTCCCTGTGCTTCGAAGGGGCTGTCAAAAAACGTACAAAAAACCTTGGAAAATAAAATTATGTAATAGAATTATTAGGCTGTCCTGAATTTTATAAAATGGTTACGCGAGGCAATAACTGTGCGAACTAGCGGAGAGGAAAGTAATATGAAGATATTCCGCCCCCTAATAAGCATAACAAGCGTCGAGTGGTGTAGTGCGCTTAATTTAATTTGTCTGGAAGAAATATTAGCCAGGCTCTCAGCTCAGGCAATTTCACGGGATCTCTTTTCATTTTTACTAGGTAAATGTTAAAAAGTCGTATGAAAATGCTACTTCACTAATTTGCTTCGTTGCTTTTTTCATATTAATTTTGTCAGTTTATGTTTTTGGTATGCTGATCGGAAATATTTAACTTTCACTATCACGCCATACTATACTACATATTATAATCTCAATAAATACCTGCACAAAAAGCTGTTTTGTGTATTTTTTTTATTTATGTAACCACACCATAAACTACTGAACTAATAAGAAACCGTCCATACAAACTTACTTATTATGGTATTTCTTCTTTGATATATATATTTTGCAGTTTGCTATTGTTATAAATTAACATTGTATATTATTCAATTTTTTAACAGTGTCTATAATATCTAATTTATATCTGAGCAACCATTCGTCCACAGAAATATTTTTATAATTATAATTGTTTTGGAAGGAGGTGGTCCCTGCCTACCCCTCCGGGAAAAAGGCCTGACTGTATGTATGTATGTGAATAAATGTTTTTTCATATTCATTCACCCTTCGCTTAGTATACGTCAATACAGCCATTACGATATTGAAATATCTGCTGTGTAATATGAGTTTTTCTGCGGTAAGGCAATATTTTACTAGACTGCGTTACTAGTATTTCGTTAGATTGCATTAGGTCGGTCTATGTCGGGAAAATACAATGGTAAAAGTAAGAAAGGAAGATAGGTCGTTTGAACGAATATACCATTTTTAACGTGTAGGTTATAATGTTGTCTGTGAACATAACAAACACTGCCATTTAGGGTTATACAGCAGCCTTCATAATACCTAATAAGATATATTAGCTAAGAATAATTAATATAGCATCTGTGGCATGATATAGTTTTTATTGTATTACCTGCAAACTCAACAAATAAATTAGAAAAAAAAGAAAGATTCTGAAATGAGAGGTAATTTAAAGGAAGTAACTAGTACGTACGTGTATGGGTATTTAGAAATCCAATGTGACGCACATTACACCCCCATATATAGCAACACATGAATATTATTTCGAAAAGAAACTTACTGAACAATGTGTTGTTATATACATGCCACTTCACTTCTCCTTCTTCTTTGTTTTCCTGCTCTCGTAGGAGA
The DNA here is from genome assembly GCA_948473455.1 of Teleiodes luculella. Classification (NCBI taxonomy): domain Eukaryota; kingdom Metazoa; phylum Arthropoda; class Insecta; order Lepidoptera; family Gelechiidae; genus Teleiodes; species Teleiodes luculella. Next base: position 7,239,185 of record OX419585.1, read on the forward strand.
TCTATCGCTTTGATGTTGTTTCCAATTACAGCGCAACATGAATGAATCAAGGTTTTGGTACGAATTCAAAGAACCGATGTATAGCGAGGCCGCATTCGAAAAACCAATAAGCAACCTTAATTCTCAAGTAATTGGTCTTTCGGGCACCAAAATAGGTCAATTATTAGAATATAATAGAATAGAATATACTTTATAGCACACTAGAAACAATAGAATCAGTTAATTCACAAAAAAGAACGAGAGTGTACATGTAGGCGGCCTTATTGCTGAGAAGTAATTTCTACCAGGCAACCTTAAAGTGCGGAGATAAAAAAGTGAGTCGGGTCTGCGTAAACAATATAAACTACTTATGAAAAATGTTTAAGATATTGTACTTACGAGGGACTATAGTTATTTTGTGATTTGTTATTTGTGTTTTTGATTAATACGCTTAATAAATCAATTTAAGAAACATTTAAATGGTAATATTGTGTGTGTTTTTATGTAAATTAATGTCAGAAGATAAATTATTAAGATCACCGAATTTGGGAAGGTAATAAATTGAATCCATTAAATGGAAGAAGCCATTATTTTAAGCTCTAAAAGGTCGATTTATTGAAGCAGGAGAGCTCCCGAGAGTAACCGGTAACAATAATATCAGAGTAGAGAACACCCTACAGGCATGCGTTTAATAAAATAATCATAGTCCCTCGGGGTATTAGGTAGCTACAGCAAGTTTGTTTGCCGGTTAGTTAAAAGCCACTTTATTGGGGTAGTTACGCGACAACTTTTGGGTCATGCAACTTTTTGAACCATCTACTTTAAGAGACTAAGCTGGATTTGCGGTTGAACGCTGCTTGTGTCGTCCTTACTAATCCTTAAAGGAACGAACTAACTGTCTACATGTTTTATTTTCTAGTTTCGCTAGCATCGTAGCACCTTCTACGGTCGTAGCAAGTTGCTACGGAAATTGCTTAGCCGTTTTACATAATGTTTAAAATACTTTCCAATGGTTAATTAATAATACGAACAAAAACTAGAATTAATTTTATTTTAACAATAACTACAATTTTATAATATACTACTCCGTACGGTACCTACTGCGTTATTTCGGCCGCCATAAATTTTGTTTCGTACCCACAAACCCATGAAAGGTCTTTCGTCACAAGACCTACGTCATGACCCTGTAGTAAATTGTAAACCAGACCAAAACTGACTAAGTGTATATTAATGATTACGTTTTAACACATTAACTGCTGAACTTTGCAAGTTTATTCAGCCAGTGGTGTTAAATGCAGTAGTTTCTTATGAAAAGACGTACCTAAATAAGTAAGTGAAATCACTGACAAGTACGTGGTCTCTATTAAAGATATTTTTCTCGTTGTATGTTGGCGAGCTCCATCAGGGAGATGAATGGACGGCAATTTAATAAGCGCTCTAACCGAGATCAAGGAAGGCTCGAACAAAACTCAGCTACAGGATTTCTCCTACATTATAAGAATATTCTGATCGTAACTATGTATTTCTGTTTAGTGTATTACTATTACCACTATAGCGTAGTGCTACTTACAAATAGGTGAGCGAATATCGTGCGTGATACATATAGTAATAAATAAGTGTGAAATAATATTGGAACTAAAACGTATGTGGTAAATGGTTGGTAAGGGTTTTAAATTACTTACCAATATTAAATGTATTTATTTATTTTAAAGACCTCCGAGGTCTATAAAAAAAGTTTTCAATTCTTGCTCTGTTTGGTCAGTTTGCTCCTGGAACTGATGGGTGCAGGATTTAATCTTCACGGGTTCCATCCATGCACTGGGCAAATAATTTTAAGTGGACTTAGAAGAGGCTAATGATGGTGTTCAGAAGAAAACTCTTAGTTATCTAGTGTCATTTTCCACGCATTTTTGTTGTGTATAAAATAAAATTAATAAATATGTATGACAAACAAATTAATAATTCAAAGTTAGTCAATATAAATATTTACCTACAAATTGTCTTAAGAATTGTGCCCACCCACAGGTAAATTTATCTTTCCACCCCTGCTTTTCTGTGAGAATGAGGATTTTTCCCGCGGTAAAAGGTAGCCTATTTGGTTTCCCAAGATCTATTTTATCTTTATGCCAAGTTTTATCAATCGGTTCAATTGTATTGTTGTTGTTTGATTTGTATTGAATAAGCTCCAAAACTACTAATCCGATTTCAAAAATTCTTTTCCTGTTGGGAAGCTATACTATCCCCCGCTAACATAGACTAAATTCCTCTTTCCCACAGGAAAAACTGTTAACCCGGGCAGAGCCGTGGCGGGAAGCTAGGAAGTAATACTTTGAAAATTTAAATTCAAAATAAATTACATAGGTATTGTACAATACAGTGTAATAGGTACTTTATTAGGAAACGTCAAAATCTCACTTGAAACAGTTCATCTCGCCGCCACTCTCACGTGGAGGCGCTAGCATCGCACTACATAAGTTACAGAATACCAAATCATAATCTCACTTGCGAATTCACGCGTGACTTTCGATTTTGTTTTTACAGAATAGCATTGCAGTAGTTTGGGAAACCAAACAAATAATCTAATCTTTCCTCTTTATAATATTAGTATAGATTAATCTAGTACAGTCTTTCTTTACTTTTGCTGACACAAAATTTCTCGATTGCTTTTCCGAGAAAAGTCTTTGAATTCTTTTCCTAAGCTGACGTCTACCGACCCTTGTCGATTGCACACCAGTTCACTTCCTAGGAAATAAGAGAAATAGTGTGATGTGAAAGTGAAGTGTATTGAGAGAACAATTCGCTTAAAGTTTTCTACCTGATCTACAGAGACTTTATTTTTGATATTAATATCCCTTAGGACTAACATTTGGTGACGTCCAAATAAAAAGCACATTTTCTCCAACGAGGTCTCCAATATTATCTGCCACTCTAAACGGTCAACCGGATTTGATGGCAGTATTTATTTATTTTGATTGTTTTTTTTGTTTCTTAAGTAATTCTATTTGATTTGAATAATCTTATTCCAAATTCTGTTACGGCCAGGGTTGTTATCAACAGCTGAAATGAAAGGCTGGAGTTTGCAAATCCAAGATAAGGTAGTTTTGAGAGATGGCAAGCAATTGGTATCAATTAGATTGTGCCCGCCGACTGCCTCACAATGGACGGTCTCGGCCAAGAAAATGGTCTCTGAAAACTCGGCTCGCTCATCGAGATTGCGGCACTGATAAATTGGTTATACTGAAGCTCGTTAATTCTACACAGAAACCATTATCCTATGTAAATATAAATTTGTGAGCCATCTCTCCCAGCACTCAAAAACTGACGCACGCTAAGTGCTCAAAGGCTTTTTACCTGTCTTTATAATAGAAGGCTTTGTCTCGCAACGCCTGAGCCTGCTAAAATATGCACAGAGCAAAGCGGTGATCATATTTCGTTGATGGAGATTTAAATGGCGAAAGGGCAGCCGCTCTTGAATATGGGGAGGTAGTTAAGGAGTTTTAACGACCAGAGCTTAGAGAGTCCGAAGAGCAGCGCCTCACGTAATCTGCTCCAAGGAGAACTTTGTAAATGTTCCTTTTACTGCAGTTTTGGTGGAATGGGTAAAACATTGAACGAACAGTTTTTATCATCAGTTTACCGATGCTAATGAGTCAAGTACTTAAATCCTTTTCGAGAAGAAATAAATAGGTTTTTGCACTAAACAAATACAGTCAGTCAAGGATATAATAGAATGTAGACGAGACGTGTAAAAAATACATTTAGGTACTATGATTTTGGCACAATAAATACCGTCTTGGGCGTTTCTTTTTACCCACCTTTATTTTAGATTCTTGTCAGTTAGACAGGAAATCGACTGACCAACTATGAGTTACCGACGATTGAACAATTGATTAAAAAACATCGAAAAAAGAATATAATATAGTGCCGTGTAAGCAAACACTTACTTGCTTTTCATTATTTTACTTTTGTGCCCCGCATAGTTTACTGTTTGCATTTACCGCAGTTGTCGCGTTGGCGGGTCGCTGGTGTTTAAATTAAACAAAAAGTCTGAACTCTATTCAAAAGGCGTAGAATTAAATTTTAGCTCAAACAATTCTCATTATAATATGCGAGAGGAAATCTCTGGAGGTTTTCAATAACCGGACGAGGCAAACTCTTGTACGTAATAGCATTGCATTAGCTTACAAAGTTCAGATTCCGTTCCGTTTGTTTGTGTTAGTTTGCTTGCATTAGGATATTACTGCAAGCAAGTTGATTGCACAAGTTTGACAGTTAGAACTAGCTAGTTTATGTTAGAAAACAGCTCCTATTGAGCGTGGAAATACAAATGCCATTATAAATTAAATTGCCATTTAAATGTTTACACAGTTTAAATCTATTACGTAATTTTATAACATGCAGGATTTTTCTCAAAAATATCTTGAAAGAACCTCTTCTTTATCTCTGTGTCCTCATACTATGATATATAAAGGATACAATTTTATTAAAAAGTGCACAAACCAGAATATACGAAATGTTATTTGACACTACCTTTAATTATCTTTCCAATCACCAATTAAATTACCTATTTATTTGCGTCATTTGTTTGTCTGCGCCAGCTCATTTATTGCCGAAGAATAACAAATCTGCACAACCGATTGCGTGAATATTTCTCTGGGGGCGATAAATTTGCCCGTAATTGCAGGGGCGCCTTAATTCCCGTCCCATTGGGAAAATTATTAGCGGACAGGGAGTAGGTACCCGCTGTCCTGCTCTCGACTTTATCGCAATTCGATTAAAGTTGAAGAAAACATTGCCAAGGAGAATTTGTAATAAAACTCTTCCAATTTTCGGTTTTTAATAAAATGAGAATAGGAATTAGGCCTGAAAATCGAATTTAGTCTTTTTTATTTTCAAATTATTATATTCATAAAGCCTTGAGATTCAATTGGTATTTTCACTGTGGTTATATTTTATGTGCAATAAAGAATATTTGTATTTGTATTGTGGTTTTTTAAGGTAAGCCAGTTCGAGACGTGTACATCAGGAGATAACGACACAATAGGGAACATTGGAAAAATAAACCAGGAACACTTTTTCAGAGAGTGTGAACAATATGGTATCAGGAAATGAGAAAAAGGTTTGCCAAAGGATACCCCCGACACGAAACAGTGAACACAAACTTCGTCATGCGGAAAAAGCTCTATATTTATTCTTCAGTAAAAAAACGTTTCGAATACAAAAGAAAAGGAAACAAAAATGGAATCAGATTCAAATGAAAGCATTATACTGTGTAGAGTGCACAGTTCATTAAACTTTACGGTGACTGTGAGCACTGGCCACTCGGCGGAATACAAATTCAAACAAGCACATTGGAGCTGAGCGCGGGCGCAGCGAGACATGTAAAAGTTCAATCTGTGCCGGACGGCCGTTGCTGCTGCGCTGTTGCCGAGCGTAATTTGCTTGAGTGAGAATGGAAATGTTCGATATACGCTTGAGCGGACTCTACACTGTAGCCTACTCGTGTCATTTTTTGGTGTTTATTAAATAATACTGAATATAAAAATATAAAGAAAACTGATATAGGTATCGTTTTGTCGGGGCCGGGGTTATAGATGACCAGTTTCATTTGGTTAAACATTAAAAATAAAATGTAAATAATACAGTAGTGCTTAGAGGCCCATTCGGTAACATAAAAAAATAGATTAATATGAGGAATTTTCCGAACTGGACATTTCCTGTAAGACTCTGGATTTTGTATAAAAATATACAGGCAACTGATGATTTCAAGAGGATGTTAAAATTTTTTGTCCTTAAGTAAGTTGAGCGCCTGTATTTTTTAGTACCGATTTTAAAAATCATATTGACGTTAATTTCAAGATCAGTTCCAAGTTATTTCTAAATTAATTTAATTGGTATTTTGATCTTAGAGTTTGAAAATATTAAATATAACAGAAAATCTAATCATTATTAATAGCCCGCGGCAGCCCATCGCTGGGCATCTGGGCATAGTAAGCCTCTCTATGGCGGGCCATTGGGTCCGATCGAACAGGAATCGTAATAGTCTTTTGTTATTATAAGGCAGTTTTCCTTATTTTTAAAACCATTATTGGTTATGTAGAATACATGCATTGAGCTGCATTGCGTAGGGCTCCTTAGAGCGTGTGTCGGGCGGAGCGGACCGGACAGCCGAGCGCCCGGGGGAAATGCATACACGCATCCGGAAATAGACCCACTACCCCGTCGGGCCCAGTTACCCGCAAACTAAAACAAACCTTATTTAAATTTAAAAATAATGCTGCTTTTTAGACTACCTACCAGCTTTATACAAAATTAATTCCTCCTTAGTCTTAACAGAGTGGTCGTCGTTGACGCTGCTGCATTTTGGTTGGCGAGTGAAGCTCCCGCGATGCGTCTCCACTTGTCACGGTTTACGGCGTCTCGCGAACTCTGGACTGTGGAGGTTTGTGTTGCAGCTCTAATGAGGTCGGTCCAACGCGTAGGTGAGCGCCCGCGCGACCGCTTCCCCTCCACCTGTCTGACCCTGGACAACGAGTCACTCCAAGGAGATAAAATCAATTAAATTACTTCTAAATAAATTTTAAAGACACATATTTATGGATTATGGATATAAAACAAAGAAAACACACTGTTAAAGACCTATCAGCATAATAAATGCTCACTGTCCTTAATAATATATTACAGGCGAAAAATTATGAAAATAATAAATTATATCTACATAATATCGATGATTACTGCAATATTAGTTATTTTTTTCATAAATAAAATAAATATATAATAAAAAAATTAAATGGATAAACTAGGTAACTGAAATTTGAACTCAATAAAATCCAAATTCTAAAACTTCGCAAGTCTTACTCTTGCTCAATAAACTTTTACATGTCGTCTCTTCAACTTCTCATAATACTGTTACAAAGTAAAGTCATGTATAACAATTAATTTACGTACTTCAAACAAAATACTTATATTTAAGAGGACTTGATGAAACGTTCGCGGCCTTATTATAAAAGAAAGATGCGTTGGAGTTTATCTTGATGTGCTTTTTATTACAAAGCTAAAATGAACTGGGAACAAAAATAAAAGGTCCGATACAATAATCACAACACTTTTAAAAAATAAGTAATAAAATTTATTGAATAAATACTTATAAATTACCTATTCTTGTATGTATTAGACATTGCAGTGAAAAAATTATAAATTTCGAATAAAAGAATAAGATAATTATCAGATTTCCGTTATCTGACAAGTGTGGCCTAGACTTTTTTATTTTGAATTTAGTGTTAATACTTTTTATTTTCGGGTTGCCTTAGTTTGTAAGTATGCTATAATAATATATGTATAGTAATTCGTAGTCTGTTTGTTTTGGAATGTTTAGCTGTCGTCTGCAAGAAACGCAATAAAGCAGATGTAACCTTGTCACGTTTTTCATTTCTGGTCATGACGTGAGGGTATTAGGTAGCCATTTGTATATCTCGATACTCTGAGGTATGCCGTATTTTGCACTTTTCTACGGATAGGAACATGTAAAGAATACTGAAATAAAAAATAGAGGCCTACTTACCAGTGGGGAAAATATTTTTTCCTTAACAGTTAAAAGTAGCTTTTGTTTGTGCTCTATCACACCATTTAGGCACGAAGACTATTAGGTACACAAGAACTAAATTCCAAACCGTGACAATTTTGCGTTTAAAGGTTTAGATCAGCATAAAATATCACGCCACATTTTGGTCGTGTTCACACCAAACGTATAGTCAGCCGCCGATTGTGAGCAGGCTCTCTGTGGGCCTCAGTGTGAACGATGGCGTATTGTCGGTTTGGTGTGAACGAAAAAGCGAATATGTATGGAATTACAATACACTGCGTAACGCTCGCTCACTGTCGGCGGCTGACAGTCAGTTTGGTCTGAACACGGCCTTTAAGTTTTGCTGTTAGGGCGTCTTATAACGTAGTCACAAAAGTAATTTGAATATAATGTAAATTGGTTTTGGCTTAGTTTTATTGTAGGTTATCTACAATAAAAGAACTATGAAAATGCAGTGGTAATTGATAGCGTTTTATATAATTTCATTTCATTGACAGCTCATATATGTTCCCACCGAGGGGCTCTAGCCTATCCTGAAATCAGGATGAACAGGCCTTAGTCGACCACGCTGGCCCAGTGCGGGTTGGCCAACTTCACACACAACCCTTGAATTACTTCGCAGGTGTGTGCAGGTTTCCTCACGATGTTTTTTCTTCACCGTAAGAGCGACGAATAAACGTACATAAGAATTAAAAAATCGATGACACATTGGTACGTGCCGAGGTTCGAACCCGCGAACTTCCGAATGGAAGTCAACGGCCCTAGCCACTTGGCCACCGACGCTCTGTAGCTTATACTTACCCGGCACAGGGGACACCGTGATCAAGCGTTTTATATGTACTTTAAAATGTTTAGTGTCTGTCTGTGCCTACTCAGGGAGGTTAAGCTTTAGGCAGGTATTTCACTGGCGACAGCGACAAAAGACGAAAGGGACGCAGTTATGCGCAAGAGTGAGCGCGGTGTATCTGTATCTCATTCTAGCGCATAACTACGTCCCTTTCGTCTTTTGTCTTCATCGCCAGTGAAATAGGTGCCTTACATCTGTGCGCGGGTGCACTGAGCGCTGAGATGCGTTCTTAAGTCGGCTCGAGGGCTCGAGTGTTGTCGAGACGCAACTCGCGGACTGACTGCAGCTGCAATAGTTGTTGACGACTGCCTCTTGCACATCTCGAGCTGCTCACTCAACTATTTGCGCTTTCAAACTGTTCCAAGCTGAAGTTCCTAAGGCGACAAGTATTAAAAGCAAGTGCTCTTTATTATAATAAGTTGCTTAAAATTCTCTCTCAGCTTGATGACTTAAACAGGAAAATCAAAGTTTTCAGGACTTACTCTAAAAACTACAAGCATTACACAATGCACTGAGATTTACAGGCAATCTAAGCCAATATGCAAGTACCTTATGCGGAAATTGGACGCTAGCCATTTTTAAAAGGATGTCAGTGTTACGCGGCCCCGATTCGAGCAATGATATTAAATTTTACCTGAGTCTTGATTTATGGTGCGCGAGGGAGTAGCAATTTCCTTCGCGGATACGGCGCCATGGCAACGCGGTTACTCCACGAGCTGAGAATCCCCGAGTATACCAATTGGATGTGATGAGCTGCAAAATTTTATATGAAATGTGAAGCCATATGCATAAGCCGAACCGCGGGACTCCTTTTTGCAGACACTGAGAAAAAGCATTTCCTTATTATGTCTTATTCATGATATGCGAATGTGTTCGTTTTTTCTCATTAAATCCTGTATTCATACGACAGAGATAATCACGAAAAATTCGCTGTGTATTTTATGGTTAGATGTTTCACTGTGAACCTATGGTAAGTATGTCTTCTGAAGTAAGGATGTTTGTTATAAGTACTACCCGTTGTACTTATAACATCCTTGGTCTGAAGCTAATATGATGACGTAGGAGATAACACCCTATTACCCATCAAACTTACACTTCCATCTATAATAGTATAATGGGGAGTTAATTAACGACCTAAAATATTCCATTATCGTCGTAAGCTCACGCGTTGCAATCTGTAATTCAATATTGTCTTCTCATAGTGTGTTAATAGGATATGTAGCGAGTTTCATATTTTCGTCATTAGCAGCAGAAGGGTCGATATGAGCTCGGCTCCCGGCTCTTGACACACAATTAATATAGCTCGGGTAATAATGGAGCATGACTCTACTCGCGCTGACGGGGCGGCCAGGTCACTCTCATTATATTGAGGGTAAACTTGAGCTGAGAGAATAGTACACCTTGGCTCACGAGCACGAGGAAACTTAGATTTCATGACAAAGGTCAGTATAAAATATATAGTTTGATTCATGAAAGTGCAGTCTATATAGTGAACGTGTGTGATACGTATTTTTTACCTAAGAATGGGTAAGTATGGTCATTTTTGGCGGAACAAATCCATGTATGAATAGAATAGAATAGAAAGCCATTTATTCTCTGAAGAGTACAACAGCAGCAAAGCAAAAACAAATTACAATAAAATGGTATAGTATACATAAGTATGGACATAGAAAACTAGTATATAGGTACAGTCAAGAACACGCCAAGCCGAACATATAGAATTTGCACCATTCTAATGTAACTAAGGGAACTAATGTAACTATGTTCAGCCTGCCCTGCACCCGACGACCAATGCCATTGTGGGAGATGTAGTTGTGACTGCTGTATTGCATCAGGGAAAGGGTTCCGGTTCCGGTCGACAGGTCAACAGCGCTGATATTCTGCCGGCACCTGTAATATGTAAAGTTTAGGGTATCTGGATGATTTGATTTAACTCTTCAATTAATTAGAAAGAAAATGAAATTACTATTGGAACTTGGAACATATAATATAATGCCAGGTGTACGATGGGCAAGAAAGGTTACTTTTTCAACAAATGAAATTAGTTAACGTAATTTACTATTTAAAATTAAAGTAAAACATTAAAAATTCAAACCAAGGACATGGGAGGTCGCTAACCCGACCAAGTTCGAGGATTTATTTATATTTTCGCTCAATTAAAAAAATACATTATTTTTAATTGGCATGGACGAACACATTTCATTTACTCTGATAATTAAACAAATATAAAAGCTCGTATACGAACATTGAGTTCCAAGAAATACTTTCTAATTAATACTGCTTTTAAACTGAATAGGTACTTATTTGTAAACGTAAAATTCACCGAGCATGATCAAAATCATCTGTTGAGCAGAATTAATTAAAAACCGTCTGTTGATAACTAATTAGAGTTTCGTAGTATTTTGTCTAGAAAATTTCAGTAAAGCAATCGTTATTTATAATTTCGAATCTATGAAAATTATTCTTGTCCATAATTCGATACCAAAACTGAAAATCTGTAATGACAGCATTATTGCTTGCTTTCTTACTAGTTGTCAGACTGCGACTTTAACCTGATTCGAAATTTCCCGTAATTAAAACATTTTATTATTGAAAAAGTTGCTCACTAGTTCATGTTTTGTACTTAACTCCAAGAACCTATCTCGATGACCATATATTATATTATTATTATTACTTAACTTCGTCTTCATACACTTCTATTAATAAGCTAATTCTCATGTATTTTTTCTTAAAATAATCCGACGCAACCTATAAATTGTTATATTATTTGTTTGGAAGCCGTGATATGCTCAGGGTACCTATATGAATATTTTTCAGACGAACTGAAAATCTTTTCTTTAGAAGTCTATTACCTATTTTTTTCCTAACTTCACGATGAAATGGATTTAAAAAACTTCGGCTCTTATGTTTAAATATTAATATCTCTACTAATTAAATCTAATTTCTATGAATTTATTGCTTCGACTAAAATACCGAAGGAAAAAATTTAAGAGGAAACTTTGTTTTATGATTCGCTTTACTACGCAAAAGATGTGGCTTTAGTTAAACCGAATTTATACCTTTTTTCACTTTAGTAACTTTATTTAAATTACTTGAAGTTTGTAGCCACCAAAATCTCTTTAACCTAATTTAAATTAAATTTGAAAAGGCTACTGGGAGGAGATAAATGATTATTCTGACTGTATACCTCTACCTACTATTCTAAATTTATAAAAATGTGTCTCCGAAATGTATACCTACACACTCTTCATGCAGAACTGTGTGTAGGATATATTTGATATTTAATTTAAAATATAAGACTCTCAGTTCAAAATAACAATTAAATTAGTTTAAAAAAGTATAGGTATACCATGGCTGAAATTTTTAATCACACTTAAGATGTGAAAGTATTGATGTCTATCGCTGAAACTGTTCGATGAATTTATATAAATCAAGTGTCGAAGAAACACACAGGCCACATAATACCACAGGAAAAATATAATTTCTAAAGAAAAAGTTTGAAAAAACAAAGCTGACGTAGCTACCAACTTCAAATCTAGTTAGGGAAGTTTAAAAAAACATATTTCTGATAAATAATGAATGATGCTTAAACCTTATTTCAAAAGCTGAAACTTTGGTGACACGAAACAATGTTTTCAACATAGAATGTAGCTTACTCTATACGTTTAAAAACTTTGCGGATAACTCTAAATCAGGCGTTTGCCACATTTTGTTTTACTGCAGAACAGTTTCCGACGTGTGTGTTGTACCAACTAAATAGCTGAAACTTAACTTGCATTTCGCTCGAACCAGCTGGCAAGCAGGTATTGAATGTATGATATATGCGTCTCCCACCAAAGTTTAAATTGCTCTTGTTCTGTTCTACAACAACAATGAAACCGATATATCTATTGCTACGATGATTATCGCGTAAAGGTGTGTTAGCCAATTACTTTACTATAGATAGGACAAGTACCTGCAATGAACGCCTTTCCGCTGAAACTGTGATAGGGACAAGTAGGTAAGTTTTTATAATTGCATTTACTGTAAAGTGATCCAAGCTCACCTTCTCTGCTTTAAAGTTCTATAACGAAAGGTTTTAAGGGATTTGAGGTGTGTTATTTGGAGAAATAGAGGAATCCCTATTAATCGCTATCAATAAGGCGACGAGCTTGTTCCTGGATCGCCTTATAACAAAGGGAAGGAATTTGCCCCGCAGTGAGACACGAAATAGTTTAATCAAAACATATAACAGAGGCTCTAGCGGTAAGGAAAAATATAGAGGAGTGTGAACCAATAAAAAGTACCTAAGCATTGTCGTCACGTAGCGACGCCAAGGGCTCTATGCCATCATTGCGCCCCGGGCGACAACTACGGGGTTTTTACGACCCATTTGTTTGTATTTCGTAGTGCTGCTGGAAAATGGTTAGTTACCTGTAAAACGCCCCAATGTTGCGGATAAAAGGTACAACCGTTAGCAGCCTCCGGGGAGGCGGGAGCGATGGGCAGTGCTGCCTTTACGGGCCATTCGCCGGCACATCTATAGCTGGTTACGAGGTGGTTTATAGAATGGCTTAGATACTTAGTGTTTTATAATTGCAGGAGTCGAGTCACCACTTTGACATTGGCGAAATAGGTGCTTTAAGACGTGAAGCCACATATATCTATAAAAAGAATGGCATGAAAAATGTTTAGCCATTTACTTTTAAGAATATAATAGAATAGAAGTTACTTACCAAAAAGAAAATCACTCTCTCTGCCTTCAAAGCGCAGGGTCGCGAGTTCGAAGGCCGAGAGTAGTACTTTTCGCCCCGGCTCAGCCCGCGATAACAGTTTTTCCCGTAGGAATGAGGAATTTTCCCGCTGTAGAAGGTAGCTTATGTCTTCCACAAAAGTATTCTATTTTTGTACCCAGTTTCAGTACAATCGGTTCAGTAATTTCGGAGCCTATTCAATGCAAACAAACAAACAATCAAATCTTTTCTCTTTACAATATTGGTAGAAATAAATGTTTATTTAACATATAGATACTTATGCTACATTAAAATTACAATCATAATAATATTTATTTGCCTTCCTATGATTTGACGATGAAGCCCTCTTATATTCTCTGTGTATTACATAAAATAACGCTTACATGATCATGGTTTAGTATTATGTATTAGAGCAATCGTCGGCCCCGTAGCCTACTTGGTAGTACACCTGCCTACAAAGCACAGAGTCGCGGGTTCGAATCCCGCCCAGGGTAAGCATTCGTGTGATGAGCACTTGTGTTTGCCTTATGTCTGGATGTTGTATATGTATGTGTATCAGCTGTCTGACACTCATAGTATAGGTTCTGCTGCCTAGATTGGGGTCAGATGGCCGTGTGTGACGTGTCTGCAGATATTTTTCAAATTGGATCTACACTGCGCTGCGGTCCGTAGCAATAGTGCTACAGTAGCTAATAGCAATATTACTACGCACGCAAGCAAGTATTTAGCTTCTCTTGCCCTTAGAAAATAAAATATTTTTTCTTTAATGATAACACATTGGTTTTATAAGTTTTAGTTATTTGTAAGCCAGTCAAAATAGTTACAATATTTTGTAACTCTAGGTACATGTTATTATGTTATTACATAATGTCTCAAGTGCCCTTTTAATTAAGGTACGGGCGCCAAAGAAGGCCCACTTACATTTTTAGATATTTTGTTTCCCAAATAAATATATTATAATTTCCATTATGTTTTTTCTTTACTTTACTTAACTGCAAGATTTTACAAGGATTTGTCCTTGTATAATTTATTTGGGAAACAAAATATCTAAAAATTTATGTGGGCCTTCTTTGGCGCCCGTACCTTATATAGGCAAAATTTACTATTTAAATTACTATATTTTGAGAATATTAAATAACCTGTAGGTACTTGACGATAATAAAATACTTTTATGATTAATACTTGAAGCTCACATTAATAATAAATACGTGTTAAATCAATAATTTGGAGAGACGATGCGATATTAGTTTGAAGAGTAATGTGTCTAGAGAAGATCCGCTGTATAGAAGAACCTGCCTAAGAAACTCCACAGAAACACATCTTTCGTTCTTATCTTATTAAAAAAATATATTTACAATGTCATAAAATAGTTAACGTTTTATTATTGACCCGACCATCAGTTTCCTCGGACATTGCATATTATGTTAGTCGTTCTTTCACAAGCCCGTTTCAATATTCCCTAAAGAGAATAGCCCTTTCAAGAGTTAAAACAATGGCTCTAACAAAACCCTTTCAAATAATGTAGTACGTACATTTCCCTACACATATTTTACATTATGAGGGAAAATACCAAATTAATAATATTTTACTCAAAACCCAGACGCAATCTGTGGTTTGGAATTTTGAATTAAACGTTAAGTATTTTAAAGGAAATTCGGAATGACGATATTGCCTTATATGACTGAAATTCCATATAATTTTTATTTCCTTAAAATGTAATGTATTTCCTCTTCCGATACGATTACGTTAGTTTTAAAATATTACAAAATGAAAACTACTTGTATTAAAATACTATTACTTAATGAGTTCTTACATATTGTCCGATTTCAGGGTAGGCTCGAGCCCTTCACTGGGGACATAAAATTATGTATGAGCGACGACATATAATTGCCATTATTCTGGTTTCGAATCGGATCATACCAATCTTTTGGGTGTCGTACGAGCGGATTTATAGAATATACCAAGGGAATGAGCAGCAGCTGCCATCCCCAACCCGTCTGCTAATCGTGGGGATTGTGGCAACACGTATCTTTCTAGGGGGAGGCATTAGTCCAGCAGTGGACTATAATTAGTGCTTTACAAGGAATATCGTTATTAATTAACTAGCTGTCTACCCGCGGCTACGCCTGCGCTGTTTTTCGACTTTTCCGTAGTAATTTTTAACTCTCGGGAACTCTTTAATTTTCCGTAATTAAAAGTACCTATCCAAGTTGTGACTGGGGATATAAGGTACCACCAAGCAATATTTCATTCAAATCGGTCTTGCAGATAAGCCCGTACAATGTGCTGAGCCGTATGAGTTACTATAGTTTTGTAACTATCCCACGGGAACTGTTTAATGGGATTAAAAATATCTCAGATGACCGGGGATATAAGGTACCAACTATGCAAAATATCATTCATAACGGTCTTGCAGTTTCAGAGAGTAGCCTGTACAAACAGACAAACAGAGAAACAAAAAAAAAAGTTTTATATCGTTTCCTCTGAATCGGTGTTTAGCATTTTTCTTTTTAATGTACAGATTTTCGACGACTGAATCAATATTCCGTATCTAAAAGACCACCCGCATCTAGATGATAGAAACAAACAGCATAACATTATGGTCTGAATTGACAAATTCGTCTGTTTCGATAATATGACGACGCTAAGATTTTAATGCTAAATTGGAAAACGTAATAGAATAATAGAATATTGTTTCCTATCTTAGTGCTTCTACGTGACGAGGGGGACGTCTGCGAGTGGCGCAGACGGGTGATCAGCTCCCGGTATAGGAGCTATTTTACCAAAATAAATAAATCTTAGTACTTACTTATAAATAACATTGAAGTAAAAAGGTTTGAAGTACCTACTAAAACGTGTTTGCAGGTTTCCTTACTGTGTTTTCCTTTACCATAAGAGCGTCGAATAAACGTAGATATGAATTCGGAAATCCAAAAAGCATTGGTACGATCTGAGGCTTGACATTGTAGACAATAGGCTCAAGGTTAAGATGCAGACGTGCACCACGATTCTGTTCTTTATTCAATGTTATAAGAACGGTGCAAAGACCAAAGTGTTCAGCTTAGCGTGCTCTTGACAGTAAGAGTACATTCTGTTAATTCCAAAATAATAAATTGACATGGTGTACATTAAATTAGGTATCAAATTTCCCATGGACTATTCGCTTAAATTTTATCCTACTCCTATTTTATAAATTCGGTGAAGGGAATTCCGCTTACGATATTGGGTAATTTTTCTTTCATTATCATGGTACTCGACGCTGTACTCGTATATATATATAATGGAACCATATCAGTAAGTCTCAACAGTAGTGGTTCCTAATTCCCGTAAGGGCACTGTGCTCCATATTCCATTTAAATCAAAATTAAAAATGAATCACATTTTTATAATTTTATTCACATTTTATGCTGTAGTTAACGGTGAGTTTCCTTGTTTTGTTATCAATATTTTACTATTTCATTGAGCTCAGTCAGATTTGAATTCGAATTAATTTTATAATGTAACTCTAATTATAATATTTTACGTTTTCGGTCAAGGTTATGCTCAAACATTCCACAGCATTGTTGTATAAATATATTTAAATACTCTATTAGATTACACTAATAATCTACTCTCTCTCTCTCTCTCTTTACTCTATTAGTTCTAGTGTTTGTGTAGTTTAAAACTCAAATAATACTCACTTGTAGGATTACGTAGATATTTCTATGTGTGTGTGTTCTATAGGTGCTTGAGAGCACTCAAATACAACTACAAACTGTGGATATAAAAAAATAACATTTATAAGTATTCGCATTAGTATACATATTATTGAGTATTCAAATAATCAAATTAGATGAAAGGAAGGGATTTTAGTTTATATGTGTTTCAATTTATGTTATTTTTAACGTAATGGCATTTTTCATACAAAATGTATTTTATAAAGTAATGAATATTGCCTAACATTTATTATTTATTTCACGCGTAAAATAGCATTATTTCAATATTTTGTATGAAACACACAGTTCATATTCTGTCTGTTCCATAGAAAACATATAAACTCGGATATCTCCGCTTCCCCGCGCCACCCCGCGTCTTTGGGTTCGCTCCTTTAGTCTAAGAATATTATTATTATTTATTTATGTCTCTTGTGAATGATTTGTATTTGTATTTGTACTGTTTATTTTGGTGTCAATAAAGAATATTGCATTGTATTGTATTTATTTTCACAGGTGAGCAATTGGGGCGGTTCAGGCACGATGTATCTGTGGGTGATAGTGTGCCTTCTCGCTTGCATATGAGGGAAGACAGTAACGCTTCGTCGACAATGCGACAACAGCTAAATGCATTCGTGCAAAGCTCCCAAGTTCAAACTTTTGGATTGGATCCGCTTTATAGGAGTGAAATTAAGTTTAATTTTGATGTGGAATGGAATTTTATTGATACAGAGTAAGACCTTATTTTATAGTATTTTCTTCATTAAAATAAATTCTAAAAAGAAATCAAATCACACTAATATTATAAAGGCGAAAGTTTATGAGTGTGTGAGTGTGTATGTTTGTTACTTCTTCACGTCTAAACAGCTAGAGCGATTTTAATAAAATACCGCGGGAAAATACCTCATTACCACGGGAAAACCTGTTAACGCAGCCGGAGCTGCAGGGCGGAATTAAACGAAATTAACTTAAATAAAACGCTTATTTCTGTTTTTAGAGTCAACATGAAACTAAGAGCGTTTAGCGCTACAGGTGTCAAAAGTATTAATTTTGAGAGCACAGCAGTCTACAGAGATTATTCCAAGAATTCTTTCAGAATAGAGCTCACCGCCTCCATTCCGTATACAGAAGTAAACTGTAAGTAGCTATCTTATTGAATATTCATCAACTGTACTACTTATACTTTTGAAATAATAGTGCAAATACTATAGAACAAAACTACATATTTGTTATATAAATTATGTTATTACAGCTGAATTCACGGCAAAATACGGACCTTCTTGGTGGCAGTATACAAGCTTAGGCAGACTTCAGTAAGTAACAAACGCCCGAGATTATTCCAGTATTTGCATTATAACCAACAACAACTATAATCCCCAACCAGCCTGTCAGACGTAGGTACTATCGCAACACTTTCCAAAGCTTCCAACCAGTAGGCCTACTATGTAAGTAGCGACAGGCTCGTGAAGCTGTCAAACGCGACATATTGACAGAAGTAGTATGGCTCTAATGTCACTATGTCGCGTTTGACAGCTTCTCGAGCCTGTCACTACTTACATAGTAGGCCTACAG
The DNA here is from genome assembly GCA_948473455.1 of Teleiodes luculella. NCBI lineage: Eukaryota > Metazoa > Arthropoda > Insecta > Lepidoptera > Gelechiidae > Teleiodes > Teleiodes luculella. Next base: position 7,257,590 of record OX419585.1, read on the forward strand.
GGAAGAGCTTAGTCTAAAGTGGACTATAAAAGCTAAGTTAAAAAAGAATATGAAGGAAAGAAAAGGTGAAAGTTGTTTTAGAATGTAATATCCACAAATCAGCTAAAATGTCAGCGGCAAAAACATAATCCATCAGAGTACTAATAACGTCAGAAAACAAACGAAAAGTCGGACGCCGTTTTTAAAATGTCTAAGCAATACAATTGATTCTCCTTTTTTGCGCGCGAAGACTTTATGCAAAATCAATAATAATCGCGGTGTGCTCTGCTATTACTTCCTAAAATATAAACAAAACGGCAATTTAGCAGGGTGCAGTCAGTGGAGCTATTGTGTGAATTAGGTGATTTAAATTCTTGTTTTAATATATCTTTCTCTATCTTTGTTTTATAATGTGTACAAAGCGCAAAAGCCTCAAACCAATCATTATCTTTATTAATTCACTTAGCAATATAAATCTACTTACTTTAATTTAAGTTATCCGTGGTCACTTCAAAACGTTAACTCCAATATATAGTACGCTCCCAGTTAATGACATGAACGTGTCTTCAATTTGCCTCCGGTCTTCCAGTTCTTTTGACGAATTTACACTATTTACTAATAATATATAATATGTAATAAGGTGATTTATAAATATACCTCTATTATAATGCCATCTCTTAAAGCTGAATGTACATTTCAGAGTTCAGTTTTATCGTGTCCGATTGCAAGTATCTGCAATCTTGCGCCCTGTGCAAAAGCAAGGAAAGAAGATCTATCAAGTGAGGGGCTTGGAACTGAATATCAATGCTGACGACATACGGGTGAGCATTTTGGCATCGGACTCCTAAGTCTATTGCCTTAATATCTTAGGCTAACATTCAGAGACAATGAAAAAAATGAAAAATGAAATATGTTTTATTCGAAGTAAGATTTTACAAATCATTTTTCGACGTCGAGGCGGGTTCACAATTTGGCTGTCTTCTTTGGAGAAGAACCCGCCGGAAGAAATCCCAAGTTTACGCTTATAGCAGTCTTAGCAAAGTTAGCTAAAGTCATGCTTAGTTAAGCTAGGGAATTTTAGTACTCACAGTCGATTAGGAACCCCTGCTTAGCAAGTTCTCAGTTAAGCTAAAATGTTCTATAGTCTATTATTTTTTTGGGCTGTTGTTGAAATATTATGTCAGAATAACGAAGAAGCGCGGCTTTCCAACCTCTCTGAATATTATATATAGCCCTAGTCGGTTCAGAAGGTTCACAAATCATAGAGTAAGGAAATCACCAATAGAAAGCTGCATGACATTTGGAGCAATCGTAACCCCGAGACAACCCCCCCGTACCACAGCTAGTTGACACAATTTCTTTCTTTAAGTTTTGCATGTATTAATTTCACTGGTATAACAATATTTTTATCTTGTTTCTACTCGTAGACAATGTTAATGTTAGATACTCTTTGTGAAATATATACCTACGTGCTGTTTATTTTTACAGGCCTATGTAACATGTAATAATAATATTCCGTCAGCCAAGGAATTAATGAAGAAGTCAAAAGGAAAGTTAGGAAGGATGGGTGCAGAAGCAGTTATGGTAGAAGTAAACTCCCTTTTAGAACGTCTCTCTGTTGATCAGGTTATGCAACAAGAATAAAAATAGATAAGCTTAGTACGATTTTTTATATCAATATACGTATTGAATTTTGTAATAAGTAGTTTTTATTCCACACCCCCTGCATTTTTTTTAAGTTGCTCCCTTACTTTTTCCATAGTTTTTTTTTGTGATTTTTCTCCAGATACTAACTGTAATATGCCTTATTTTATGATCATCATTCCAAAAACACATGTTCCCTTTAAACTAAGTACTCGTGTATATAAGACTCCACTTAGAGTGGCGTCTGCCAAGGGTCTACACCGTATATAAGACGTCTCATATATTTTAGAGGGAACATATGTATAAGAGATTGTTATTAAAATTTTGTGTAATAAAAACTGGAGTCTAAAAACGAATTAAGTAAGTAGTAAAGTCAAGATAAGGTTAAGCTGAACAATTTAGCATTTAAAGTGGCGTCTGCCAAGGACCTACACAAAAAGCTCTAAATTATGTGGGTCTATATTAAAATCCATAATTTTGAAATACATATATTTAAATATCTTTAATATGAATACTGTGAGTATGTATAACATTAAAAAAATATAAAATTAAGAAACATAATTTTATCATCACTAATACAAGTATAATAAATACGAATACTTATTATTACTTTTTATACCTCATAATCTCAGCCGAATGACGTCCACTGCTGGACAAAGGCCTCCCCCAAGGATCTCCACAATGATCGGTCCTGCGTTGCCCGCATCCAGCGGCTTCCCGCGACCTTCAGTCCACCTCGTGGGGGGCCTGCCCACACTACGTCTTCCGGCGCACGGTCGCCATTCAAGAACCTTTCTGCCCCAACGGCCGTCGGTTCTACGCGCAATGTGCCCAGCCCATTGCCACTTAAGTTTAGCGATTCTTCGGGCTATGTCATTGACTCTGGTTCGCCTGCGGATCTCATCACTCCTGATTCGATCACGCAAGGAAACTCCAAGCATAGCCCTCTCCGTCGCTCTTTGGGTGACTTTGAGCCTTCTTATGAGGCCCATCGTTAGCGACCACGTCTCAGATCCGTAAGTCATCACTGGCAACACACATTGGTCAAATACTTTAGACTTAAGACACTACGGTATTTGGGACGAAAAGATATTGCGCAGCTTCCCGAACGCTGCCCATCCAAGTTGGATTCAACGATTGACCTCCTTCTTGAATTAAAGCTGGACTGTTTGTCCCAGGTAGACGTAATGGTAACGGTTTATACCTATGTACTTATTATTAGACTATGAATGCCTGAAAAATGCGCTACCAGCTTATTTTCCTTACTTAAACATATAAATAATTTAATGTAATAAATTAATGGTTGACTAAGCCGAAATTTATTTTTATCTTTTTGGAGCATTTAAATAAAAGCTTGTCTTAAAAATACTTTTCAACCATTTTTATTTAGAAGGATGCGTGCTATGGGGGTGTGTAATATATGATATAAATTTAGATAAACTAACGTTCAAGTGCTATAATTTCATATGATCTAAAAACATTTAGTAGGTATAACAAGTCAAATGATATAATGTACCATTAATATAATTTTATTTGGTATAATTTCACTTGGTATAACAGTTAATTAATATAATGTTCATATTAACTAATAATTATTTGTTATAACGGACAATTTGTATAAAATTTACAAGACATAATAAACTTTTCGTATAACGCCTGATTTATACTCAAAAGTAAACGAAATGAACCGCAGATACTTTGTATTTTTTGACACATGCAAGCATCCAAGCATGCAAACGTGCGAACAAGCAAGCATGCAAGCAAGCATGAAAGCAAGCATGCAAGCAAGCATGCAAGCAAGCAAGCGAGCAAGCAAGCAAGCAAGCAAGCATGCAAGCAAGCAAGAAGGCATGCAGGGATGCATACATGTCAACCTAACCCGAAGGGTATGGCGGAATCGAGTGGGCTCGCTACGCTCGCCTCACTCGTTTTCGCCATACCCTTCAAACCTAACCTATCCATGTCGATGTGCCCCGGAATTCCGTGCTCGCTACGCTCGCACCCGCCCTGAATTACGGTGCCCTAATTTAAATTGCACATTAATATAATAAATAATTAAGTTTTCTCCAATAAAAATGATTTGGAATTTTATATGAAATGAGCATTGTATCTTATGATTATTAGTTTAAATAAAGATTATGCGACACGAATGTTATATGAAATGAGTGATATACTAAATATTTTTATAAAAACTGAACTTTATACCAAATGAACCTTATATGAATTAAAATTATAGCTTGTAAACGTTATCCCAAATGAATGTTATATGAAAATAACGTTATGTCTTTTGAAATTAGATTATCTGTTTTTATACGAAATGAACCGCACCCCAACTAAGGCTTACTACACGCGAAAGTAATATTTTAAACAAAATTAAATACATTTTCCCACAATATTCTTTTTTAGTTCTAACCAACTATTGTTCCATTTCATAGGCTAATTAACCCTGCCTGAGCCACCTTACTTCCCGATAGATTTAGGGTTGCAACAATAACCCTATTAGTCTTAACTTGTTTGTCAATGACTCATTCATTATTAAGCTAAATCCTATCGTTCATTAATAAGACAAGCATGTATGGTCGGACATGATAACAAGGGTGTTGAATTTCATTATTGAGGGCTCATTTGATTAGTCCACTATCGCTCTTATTGTATTAGTATAATGACCCTCTGGGATAGCCAAGCTAACAGAGTGGACGTGGCGAGAATGGAATTTACTCAGCATTTCAGTGTAAATACGTCCGCGACTTGAGGAGGTATAAGGATAATACATCGTTATCTATCACTGCACAAAAAGACAGCGACACTTACTCATATTTTAATGAGTACATTAAAATATGAGTAAGTGTCGCTGTCTTTTTCTTTCTTATGAAAACCAAAAGGAATCTTTTTTGCATAATTTTCAGGATAATTCACGAAATTGAAAAAGATAATCGCAATAAAGTATCCAGTTGTTTTTGATCTACAGCTATTTAAAAAAGCTATCTATTGAAATTTGATTTTCAAATAATGTTGTTTATTTGGTACAGATATGGCAACCTGTTACATATTTGTGATCTACTCATGATGCTCTTTCATTTGATACCCCAGAGGTAACTCTCTTTTTTTCGGCAGCCATATTTGATTTGAGGCACTAGGAGTCAAATATCAAACTGTTAATAGCGATTTTCGGATTCAGCGATGTCCAAAACTCAGGAAAAGCACTCTTGCAAGTTGTCACACGAAATGCTTTTGACCTCAAAAACTACAGCAGAATTTTGATTTCTTTTCTAGACTAATAATATCGATACTAATATTATAAATGAAAAGTGTGTTTCATGGCTTGTCTGTCGCAATAGAGCAACAGCATGGTACGCATGATTGATATGAAAATAAATATATATTTTTTTTATTACAGGCTCTTTAGGAACACTTCATGACTAGGCTATATAAATAGTGATTAAGCTACTTTTTACCGAATAAAAATACCCATTCCTACGGGAAAAAACTATAAACGGGGCGAAGTCTGTAAAGTTTGTAAGGCGGAAATATAGCATGTAAATAAAGCATTCAAAGTAATTACGAGTATGATTAAGAGAGCAGCTTAGGAACACTCCTACTCATCGGAACGCCTCAGGAGGGTTAGCTAATTGAAATATGGCTCTTTACGAATTATGTATTTCCCAAATTAATTTTACAACCTTTTCATGGTTTCCGTTTCAACTTTTATACAGGAGAGTCCGAGATATTTTTATACAGGAGATCCTACTACCCTAATTCCAACTAATACTATAAACGCAAAAGTTTGTGAGGATGGATGTAGATGTATGGATGTTTGTTACTCTTTTACGTAAAAACTACTGAATGGATTTTAATAAAGCTTGTACATCAGAATAACACATCTACCTTTGGCCTTATTGCTAAGGTAGCAATTTCTATCTGGCAACATTTATCGCATTACAATGTATACATTATAATACCGAAGGTACTTTTTACCAGGGACAACAGCGTTTATCTGGGCAACAAACAACTGCGATCCCCAAGACAGGTGCCACACCTCCCTTACAAAGGCCTTGGTTTGTAGTAAACTGTTAAAAGCTGTATATCTCAAAAGTTTTGTTGAAAATCTGATGTATGCTATCTGCTAGCATACACCAGTCTACGATAAATTTGCATGTCTTGACAGTAAAGAAATGATAATTAGAGTAAATATACAGGGTGTAACAAAATTTGCACACAATACTTTAATGGAGGAACCTGCTGATGATACTGAATAATTTTCCTCAAGGATCGTAGGCTGAAATATGAAAAAAAAAACTAATCAGCTGATCACATCACAGCGCCTGTCAATTCTACGTTAGTTATTATAACTGATATGTAAACATTTCGTGTTTATTCTGATCAGTGTGTCAAACAGCAGTAGGCAGAAGTTCTATCAACTAGGCTACTGGTGGCTACAGGGTCGTAAATAGGATAGTCGTGGTTGTAGAATAGGACTAAAGGTACTTTTTACCAGGGAATGATGAGGGTAGAATGATATCTACAGATTGAAGTAGAATTCTTGCTAACGCCTTGGAGTGACCGGCAGTGACCTATTTTCCGGAACCAATTACCGCTCAGATCCAATTTGTATACTTATAAATCAGAATAATCCGATAAGCTTGAGTAAAAAATATAAGTGCCTGCCTACACTTACTTATTTCCATTAAAAATTTATCCCTGTAAAAATTATATTATCCATCTTAGAAAATGTTGTCTGTCTCGGTATTTTATTGATAAAAAATTATACCTGTATCATCTTACAAATAAAATACATTCAACGCTTCAAAGTATCTTTTAACAGGTTGTGTCTTTCGATGACAATTTTACTTACATGACGTACGAGTAATGTCCCCAAAAGTCAATTTCTGAAAACCCATGGATAACCTACAACCGAGAATACCGATGTCACACCCGCGGCTCGTCTTGCTCCTGGATAAGCCAGCGGGGTAGCTACACGTTGATTAGTAGGAGTAAGACACTTGATAGTTAACCGAATTTAGTTTACTTAGTTAGGCGAATGAAATCAAGAAGAAGACTAATAGACTTTCACTGTATATTTGAGATAGAAATATTTACAAAAACACAGACTCAATAATAGATAATAATGAAGACACTGATGTAACTAAGGCAAACGTTGGTGATGGAATGAATAATAATAATGGATGATTGACGATTGATTTTTGAATGAATTCCAAAATTAAATATTCAAATTTAGAGAACGAAATGATAAATGAGATGAGAAATGAAGAAGAAGCGAGGCAACGAGGTAGCATGCATGCAACAATTGGATAATGGTAGCGATATGACCGCCTTTGCACACTAAGTTGTCCACTGTCCAGTGTTGATTTTTATGTTTGTTACTTTTGTGTGCAATAAAGTACTGTTACTTTTACTTACTAGATTAGATAGCCAATACTGTAATTTAATTATTTTTTGCAGAATTAAAACTAAATACGTAACTAAAGTTCCTTATGATAATAATAAAAGCAGTCGAATTCCTATCAAGAGCTTTCATTCTGAAAAGAGACCTACAGTTTTTTTTTATTGTAGTTCTATTGCAGAGTTTAATATAGCATTCAGTACTGAACATAAACAAGAATTCAGGTAAGGTAAGTACATAGTGAGACTTTGAAATGTGAGTAACTTCAAGACTATTTGATAATGGCCGAGATCCTATTATCGCGAAGACTTTTAAAGCCGTCGTCGGCCTGCCAACTCAACTTTTTAATTAACTTCGATTTCGCCCTCAAGTTTCCGGATGCTTCTTAGTTAGTCTTCAGTGCCATTAATTTGAACAATATTCGTTGAACAGCTGGGAAACGAGTTCTGTTCAAAAAGTTAATGGTTTATTGATTTCATAAAATATAGAAAAAAAAATTATACTTAAAGCCTTTGCCAAACTTGATACACATTTCTTAAAAAGTTAAGTAATAATAAGAAATCACATTTTATTTAATAGTCTAAGCAACATTTCATGCTCATTACTTTTCAACAAAAGTTTACCTACTGTAGGTATATTTTTTTATACATAAAAAAATTTGAATGCTCAGTTTAGTGTTTTAGTCTAATTTCATAATAATATTCCCAAGATTCAGACTCAATTATACTATCTTAATTAGAAACTATTCAATAGCGCTTTGAATTTGAAAACCAATTAACAGATCAAGTCTCGTATTTAGTAAACTAAAATAGTAATTTTGGTTACAATTTCACCTGTCACTAGCAGACGCTGAATCGTAGCTCTATGCGGTGCGCCGCCGTTTACATCGAGAACGTTACATTTGTTGAAACTACTACAGAACCACACAAGAAAATAATAGTACTAACCCGTACAGAAAGGTCACTCATCCCCCGCGCTAAAATGAGTTCCCCGCCCGATATAGCGCCCCACATAGCGCCATTGAATTGTAGTTGATATTCAGTTGTTATTCAAAAAGAAGTAGCTTGTCGAAACGCGTTTTCTGTATGGAGCAGAGAGATGGGAGCCGCTTCGGCCGCTTCGGCGGCTCCCATCTCTCTGGTATGGAGTGACCGATCTGTGACAGAACATCAGTTTTACCAATGTAAACCGATTCACTTTCGAGGTTAACCTACCTCATAAACCCTGGTGTCAGAATTATTGAGCCGCCATGGCTTCTGACGTGGCTCATGTAACGACTACATCTGTAGATAGTAACCGGGACCAACAGCTTTACGTGGCTTCCGAAGCAAGGAATCATCTTTTTTTTTCGGGCAAAGTAATAAGTTTTGTTCTTTTTTTTAATTGACCTATGTTTGTGTCGAAAAGGTACGACCAATCAAGGCTTCACCGGATTTGCGGGGGATATATTTTGTTCGACGAGTCCCCACCGAGATTCGAACCCGGAACCTCCGTAACGTTAGGCGAGTATTTGACCACTCGACCAGCGGCAGTTATAGTATAGCGGCTGTGATAGCGGTAAACAACTTGCACCAAATATCATGTGATAAAACTACGCGCGCGAACAGTTCATAGTAAAATGATAATTTGTAGAGCGCGCACCATTTCCACTTTCGATCTTTTAGGAAAATATAATTATGTCTAAAGAAACACGAAGTAGGTTAATCATGCCTTTAGCTGTGATATTTGTAACGTATAATAAAGTATACCTTCCCTCTGTATTATAGTATTGTAAAAATGAATGTCTGGATAACTGAGACTCGTTTTTGTTTTATTTGTTAATTTTTTGGTTAAGTAAATTAATAGATTAATTAAATATGTAATTAAATTAAATAATAACGAAATTGAAAATGAACCTTAAAGTATGCACATAAACCTAGCTAACATTATCTATCAGTTCGAATCCAAGGAACGGACCCAATCAATTACTCATCAATGGATGGTAGGTCTATTCTACAAATTGGTTTATTTGTATGTTTACAACCGACACAAACCAATCAACCGCAGCGGTGCAGGCTCGCGGGCGCGGCCTCTTTGTTCTTCCAGAAACTAATCTAAAGCTAGTTCAGCTCCCAAAATTGTTCGTTCGCTTTACGATTGGTTAATTTATTATACAGAATAGTCCTCTGCAAACTACCCTTGATTGAAGCTATTATAAAATTCGCCTTCTGCCAAATGATGGGCTTATAGAAAGTTACTGATGTATTGGATCCGAGATAATATTTGGCGGATGGTATTTATATTAGTAACTATGTAAACTGAATCTAATATAAATATGAAAAGGTACCTACTTGAAGCATTTTGTGGGAAGCTGCAAGATGGACTGACGACCTGAAAAAGGTGGCTGGCGGTGGCTGAATAGAAAGAATAGAATAGATAGAAAAGAGCATCGGACTGCTGCGAGCTGATATGATATGATATGATGATGATGACTTGAAGCATTTAGGTGAATTTGGCACATTGCATGCTACTTGTTTTAATGAATCAGTGGTCATTCATGAAATATGCCAATAACAAATATTTTGGCCTTTCGGAGAGAAGTATGCGCTATTAATACATTTGAATTTTCCTTTTATTTAATAAATTAGAAAGTATCAAACTGAAACTATCCTGCGTCTATGGCATCAGTTAGTAACTTTTATCCAAGTACGTTAAAATAGTAGCCACTAGCCAGACAGATCATTGTTAATTACATAGTGACAGCCGCCGCCGCTGTATGCAGCATAAGTAAATAATAGTTATAGCTATACGTTAATTAATGTAAACAAACCCTAGAGAATAAGAGACGTTTGTGAGCAGTTCAAATATAGAGCCCGGACGATAACTACGTGTTTTTATTTCAAAAACTGAAATCCGTCAGTCTATTTATTAAACCCTTCTTCTATCATAAATAATCGAAGCATAACAATGGCACTGCCGCCGCTTTTAAGAAATGTACGAATAATCAGTATTTGTGATCGGCATAATGTAGTGTGTGTGTGTGTGTGTGTGTGTGGATCAATATCAAGTAAAAGTAATAGTGTTGTTTTAGCTTTAAAATATTTAATAAAGTGCCTTTAATTTATGTTCAGCGAAAATATAAAATGTTTTTATTAACGTATTCAGTACAAAGACAAATGTTGACTTGTTTCTCTTTTTATTAAATTGCCTGTTTCACGAAAAAGAAAGGTTCAATTCGCGTTTCGCAGAAACACTAGATCGTTGTTTGACGAGTCAGATCGATCGCAATTCATGAAAACTGTCATCAGTGGGATTCAATAGACATCGTATTTTACTTATTTAGTTGATAATGTGATTATTATATATCAAAACAAACAGTAATTGGTCGTCCTCCGTACTAACAATCAACTTCAAACGCGGAGTTATAAATTACTATAATATCAACAAGATCAAGGGAGGGAAATTCATGGCACATTTACCTATGTATTCAAGTATGTGGGTATTAGAACAAACAGCGATTCAATTAGGACACCGTCACGCTCCGCCGCCGCCCGCGCATCTCCACTCTCGAGATTTACATTCATTAGCTCAATTTTCTAACTGCTATCTCTTGCTAGTGTGTACAGTTATGAATTATTCACAATAAGAGGCAACTTTGTTGTATTACAATTAGTTAGTCACAAAATATTGTATAATATTATAAAGATCAAATAAATCATAATCATTATTTCGGCCGAAAAACATTAATTACGTTAGTAATTAAATTAGGGCATAGCAACAATGCGTTAAATTTAAAAACGAATATAAAAGCAGTTTTGGATAATACGAGTAAATACAAAATACAAACACAAAACAATTAAACAAAATAATTAAATATTATTATTATTGGAAAATATCACAAAAATACAGCGCGGGAAAAAGGCAGCAAAGCTACTGTAAATATAGAAAATGTTATCTTCATTGCGCGCTTCCTGAAAACAACAAGAAACTCTACTTGTTTGGGAGATATTTTCGTTTTAGAATTACATCGTTCCAGGTTTCAAAAAAAAGCGGTGGTATTTGGATATAATTTTAGTACCTTTTCGTAACATATAATATTTTATAGGTAAAATCTGAAGGCTGAAATATTCGACTTCTACCATTAGCCTTTTTTATTTCTTCTAATCATTTTTTTTCATCTTAGTCAATCTGACAGATCACTCTAACCGATTTTGAGTATTGAGAAATTACGTATTTGATGAAGTTGAAAGATAGACTTAACTTTGTCTTTAGTGCTGGCCTGCCGTTGGATCACAAAACCAGTCTAGCCAGTAAAGTTTTTCTAGATCCGAAGTTCTCTTGGCACCGGCTTCGAATGGTTCACAAATACAATGTAAGGCCAATCTACCGAAACGGTATATCCGTTCCTCCGAGTACAGAACCAATAACAGTTTATCTGTGGAAACAAAACAGTGGCGGGGTAAAGATCGGTCGGCACAAGTACTATGGGTCCCTTCACAATCTTCTAATGGCGCTAGAGATCGTATCCAATAACAGATAATTTTGCCGGAAAAATAACGTAGCGCGGCGAATAAATCGTCTGACAAGATTAACATAATAAAACTTAAAATATCTAGTTTGCCTAATTAGAAAATTTTGAATAATGTTCAAGACCAACTTCAAAACTGTCAAATTTTCTTACAAACTTCCAATACAAATTTTTCTTTCTCTCAAAATCGATTTTCCTTGCATAACTCATAGACTCCTTAGCTTTTTGGGAAGCCTATCCTTTATTTTGTAGTTTTTTTATAATATTAGTATTAGATATTTACGACTGGAATACGAAATGATACTGCCTTAGTAATAAGGCCGCCTATTTGTACACTTTTACCACTGTGATCTGTATTTTTTATCATTCCGTGTGCAATAAAGTATATCCTATTCTAATCTATTCATTTTCTTTTATATAAATGGATGTGAATAACCAGCTTAAGTATTTAAAAAAATGCATCATTTTAAATAAATTTTCTTAATTCTATTTACCTACTTTCATTGCAGCATCGTATCTTTAGGCACATCACTATCAGGGGATATTGCGGAATGGTGCGGCAAAGCGCTGAATAGAAAGGTGGCGATGCGGAACTTCCTTATTGCTTCCAACAGCCACCTGCAGAACCTCCCACGGGCTTACCATTTATCGAGAATTATTTAACGTCACAACAAGCAGTAAATTTTTTTGATTATATTTAGATAATTTTAGGGTTCCATAACTGAAAAAAAAGAGAAACAAAACAGCAATCCTTTTGTGATCACGGTGTCCGTCCATCTGCCACAGTTTGACCCCCGTCGTGCGGCACGCATATAATCATAGGCAAGGCAAGTAAAACAAAAGATGGACGCGGATAATTGTATGCGTGACACACGACGTCGACGCTCGAAAGACGCTAGCTTGGGGGTCTTTTACATACACCTACAGAAGTAGATTCTTTTTTACTGCGTTATGTCTGTCTACACACAGTCAATTTCCCATTAAACTGCTCCACCTATTGAGTGGAAATAGTACATGTATGTATTTTAATTAACCCCCGACAAAAAAGAGGGGTGTTATAAGTTTGACGTGTTCGTCTGTCTGTCTGTCTGTCTGTGGCATCGTAGCTCCTAAACGGATGCGCCGATTTTGATCTAGTTTTTTTTGTTTGCAAGGTGTCACAATCGAGAGTGTTCTTAGCTATGATCCAAGAAAATATCTTCAGCCATTTGAAGATTATCAGATCATTTCTAGTTGTTGAAAGGATCAAGTAATAGTTTTGTGTCGGGGGTTATAAATTTTTTTAATTTAGTGTTATTTAAAGCTAGACTTGTTTTATCTTACTGCAATAGAAGATCGCAGTCCAAACTCTCGCTCAAGTTCTATTAAATTTATTTACAGTAAAATAGCATCATCTTGAAATTGATTGATATACCAAGACGTTAGACTTAGCGTGGCTGAGCAGCTTAATCTGCCCGCGCGCGCGCTCGCATGACGCGCTCTCTACTGTGCATCAGTACGTAAAGCCACCGTAGCTGAGTGGTGAAACGCTAGGCTAATATTACGGAGGTTTCAGGTTTGAACCCCAGTGGTACACTATTGGGCAAATATTACTTTTGTGACTATTACTTCTGTTACACAATTTTGGTTTGTCCCGGGGCAGTTAGCCCATTGCAGTGTGTGACGCAAATTACGCCTGCGCATTTTACTACTCTGCTTTTTGAGTGTTTAAAAATTTTTGTACATTTAACCATATGCCAATTGCCAATAATTGAAGCAACTGAGATAAAGTTGCACATTTAAAATATGGGTACTAATTCTGTAATGAAAATTCGTACCCCAAATATTATTCATAACATGTGACAAATAGCTTGTTTAAAGCTATGACTACAGCATTCGCATACTTAATTGTCAGTAAAATTTCATCTTTGGCGCAAATATAATATCAGCCCAGAGCCCAGAATTGTATTTAAATCATGAACATTCATCCGATCTGTTATTAATCCATAGGGATATCGACAAGGCAATATTGCTGACAGTATTGAAACGGTAAATTAATATTTACCTCAATAATACAATATTTGTCTGCAATAACACGGAGCTGGATTAGGTTCGGGAGATATCGGTGGAAGTTTGCTTTGGGCTCAGACGGCCTTAGGATCAATCATATACATCAAAGGCTCACCATGTTCTACCAACACAAAAGGGAAATTAAATTGCCTGTTATGGGACTGTAACTGAAATACCTTAAGTGAGTATATATAGGTACGTGTACGTGCTGTGTAACTAATAAGCTTTCGCTTTTAACGACACATTTTTAGCTTCAATTCTATTTCACAAAACAAACTTTGTTATAACTTCGCGAGCATTAGGTACTCGTATTTGAAAATACCTACGCAGTAAAAATTCAGTTAGAGTAGATAAACAATTTTGCAAAAGCTTAAAAGAATTCTAAAAGGACCGGGGAATTTGATAAAAGTTTTCATAAGAAATGTTATTTATCTTTGTCTTTGTTTTAAGATAAACGCAGACATTTGCAAATCACATTGAACTTTAGCTCGTTTTGGCAGAGTTTTTGCGTTTGATTGATTACTATACAATACAATTCCATTTGAAGTTATTTAAGGTTATTCAAAGTTATTCACAGAGAGATGGAGGGATAGAGGTCATTGGAAGTTCATTATAGGAGCCAATCAGCCTAATGTCCCTTCAAAAATTATAATAAACTAGCTTTCCGCCGCGGCTCCGCCCGCGTTTACAGTTTTTCCCGTGGGAATTTGGCATTTTCCCGCGTTAAAAGGTAGCCTATGTTACTCAGGGTGAATGTAGCTTTCTAATGGTAAAAAAATTTTTGAAATCGGTTCGGCAATTTTTGAGTTATTCGTTACAAACGTACACACACACACAAAAATACAAAAGTTTCCTCTTTATAATATTAATATGATAATATGATGTACAGAAGCCAGCACATGCGGTTGGAAATTCGCACTACGAAATTAACTCCTACCGCTACGGAATACGGGCGCTCTCAAGGTTAATAAGTCTAACCGCATGTGCTGGCTACTGTACGATCATCATATTTCTTATTGTCTATTTCTGAATTGAGAATTCACTAATATTTGTGTAGTATAACCACAACCCTAGTTTGCTTAAATTATTAAATTATACTTTGTATTTACATAAGCTTGACATCAATTTATTTATTCGTAATGGAAATAATTTACGTACTTTTTCTCGTGCTTATAGCACAGAAATGAGTATTGATTATTAAAATAATTTTCTGTATTGGAAATCTGCATAATGATAAAAGCAATAAATTATTTTTGAAATCAATTTACTGTCTACCATACCGAAATGGTACGGTAGTGCGGTGAGTTGAGGAATTTATTCACATTTTTTTAAAATATTGCTGTATTCGTTAACTTGCACATTATATTGTTAAGAAAAAAGAAATCAACTTTTTGTTTCACTACAAATCATGCTATGCAGGGTGTTAGGAAAATAAACATTATCCTTTAGACTGGGTATAGTGTTAGTGACGTACAAAATACTAAACAAAAAAATGCATTTAATAACTATTTTTATAATATTTTTAAATCTGCTCTACGCATCAAAATTCATTCCCTTCATGCCGCTCTCGCAATAAATTAAGATGCATAGTATGTACTTTATGAAACAACGCGAGACGTTGCCATAGCCAAAACTAGACAGTTTTCTATCTCATTTTCACGCGTAGCGACGCATACTTATTAAAATTTCGTAAAAAATAAAAATAGGACGATTCACACACGGCCGTGCCTGCTACTTCAAACTAGGCAGAGGTGTAGGCACATTATTATCAATAGTACGTATATTGAGTACAATGGGTCTCAGCCAGCTCGTGTACATAAATAGATAATGAATTTTCAGCACAATGATCCTTTGGGACGGTATTATTGGCTTTAGTTCGGTATGTCGGTATCTTGCTTTTGGCCCCTATAAAGCTCTTGATTGGAATACCGAATCGTTGAAGTGTTGTAACCCGGAAACAATAAAACCTTTACGGTCATTGCCGCACTTCTGTCGCACTATGACGGATTTTTTTATTTTTTATTTATTTAGTAACTAGCGACCCGCCCCGGCTCCGCACGGGAAAATGGTAATTGTGGGTTATCCTTAAGTATATTATGCATGTATTATACATATAAACCTTCCTCTTGAATAATTTAAAACTTAAAAAAACCGCATCAAAATCCGTTGCGTAGTTTTAAAGATTTAAGCATACATATGGACATAGGGACATAGGGACATGGGGACATAGGGACAGAGAAAGCGATTTTGTTTTATACTATGTAGTGAAGTAAATATGTAATAATTCATATAATGTTTATTTTTTGTAACATAATTATAAGAATCTGAAGTAGTGTTCTTTTAGACAGGCAGCTTTTTTTGTTAATATAAATGTTTTTAAACAGCCTATATAATCAAAGTTATAATCAAATCAAATCCATACAGGTAGATTTTTTCTGCTTTACGTTTATCGTTGGTTTCGTATTCTTCATGTTTCAGTGACACCAAATTTAATGAGGTCGGTCATTGACCTTGCAACCCATATACAATACAAATAAATATACTTTGTTGACACCAAATATAGAAATACAACACATAATACAGAAAAACAAAACAAAACAGATGAATCTAAGGGCAGGCTTACTGCTAAGGCAATAAAAAAAATATATATTTTTCTTTTAATAAAATTGCTTATGACAAATATACTGCAAATAATAGTTCTTAAGCACGGCCCAATTCACTGAATAGAAATATTAGTCACGATGCCAACTGAAAATTCTTAAAGACGTCATACCCGAAGTTCCGTGCACCATTCAGCCGTCCACAGCATACTAAATATAAGGCACCGTGCCATTCGATCATCGGAAAAAAAATGCGCCGGGACCTTGTCGCGGCCTCGATTCACTTTCGCTACGTGGTGGCTACGACTAAGGCCAAGCGCTAGAATCAATGAAATTATCAACGCATATTTGATATTTAATACTTCCATCGACGTTTCTACTCACGAATGAATTTGACGATTGCCCAAGGTTTTAATGGGAATTCTACACGCATTAAACTAAATCTATGTTATTTTTCGTGACATGGTCCTGAGTTACATTAACGTTGTTTCTTTTAAATATAATATTTGCCCCGAGGGAGAACTGCTCGTAGAAAAGTTCCTTTTATTTAACTTGCAGCTTATTATTGTGTCCCCTCCAGACAGACAACCTCTCGAAGAAGTTTCCTCCTTGAGTCAGTAACTAGAAAATTATCTAGCATAATTTTCATACAAAGAGGAATATTAAAAATCCATCTTTATTTTATTTATTACTTATTATATTTATCTTTTAGGCGATTTCGGTAAGGATTTACAATGAGCTTACCATAATGTAACAAGATATATTTGTCGATGTATAAAAAGCGTAGAGCGATGAAGAAAATTATAAAAATAAACACTTCATATTTGTAGGCACCACAAACCAAACAAAACCACCACCACCACCATTGATTGATTCGAGACTGATATGCATTGTTCAAATTATTTAATACTGTCGTTCAACGTAATACGTTGAATGAAATGTTGAACATTTTCAATACTTAATCGCATGCATGTTGCATGCCACATACTTCATAAACAAATTGTAAAGTAAGATGTTTTAAAAATCCCTTATCTGTCCACGATGTTGCCTCGGCGTAAAAGAGGCTGCCGCATGCCGCCGCAAGTGCCGCAAATATTTTCGATTTGTAGCATGCCACAAGATTTCACATGCCACAACTATGTAGCATGCGACAGCGTCGTATATGGTTGACTCGGCGTCAATCAGGTTTATTGTTTAAAATCCGGTTATAAAGTAGGTATTAAATCATCAATAGACAGAAGGCAGTGCATTCTTGTGATACGCTTCCCAGGCTATGTCGAAATACTCGTAGTGGATACGGAACTGACGATGAATGTATGTATAACCAAGGCAAATCATTGTTCCGTGCGCCGCGCACTCTACTGAGGCCTGCTGGTTAGAAACAAGTACCTTCTAGCATACATCAAAATACTATTGAAGATCCAAAATATTTATCAATACCATAATAATTACAAAGAGGAGAGATTTGATGTTTGTTTGTTTCCATTGAATAAGCTCCGAAACCACTGAACCGATTTTAATGAAACTTGATATATAATAGAATAGACCTTGGGGATTAACATAGGTTAAAATTCCTCATTCATCGGGAAAAACTGTTAACGCGAACGGAACCGCGAGGCGAAAAGCTAGTGTTTATACCAAGTTCACATTTAAAAAAAAAAAGTTTCTGAGAATACTGATCTGTGATATTAAAAAATCGATTGGTATGTTAATTTTAAAAAATACATATGAATATAATACTTAATATAATATTTTTGTTTCTGAGCTCGTCTCGCAAATAAGTGATTAATACACGTAAGTAAAATAGATGAATAGCAACGTAAACAGGTGCGTGATTTGGAAACCGGTGCGACCTGTGTCATTAGCGAAATTAACTATTGCGAAACAAAAGACCCACTGGTTTCGTGCCCGGAATTATAAACGCATCATGTGCCTATTCACACTGACTGCATCTTGACTGGATGCTAAAACTAAACTTGACAGTAAAAAATGCAATGTAGATATTCTTATTTAATTTATTTTAAAGACCATGTCTTATCTTGTTATATTACTATGCTTTCATCCTCCTTCTTAATCAGATTAACAAAATCATTGTGACGGCCTCGTAGCCTAGTTGGTAGTACGCCAGCCTTCGAAGCACAGGGTCGCGGGTTCCAATCCCGCCCAGGGCAAACATTCGTGTTATGAGCATTTGTGTTTGGCTTGTGTCTGGTTGTTATATATTTATATACCTATGTATGTTTATCAGCTGTCTGACACCCATAGGACTCCCTAGTTTGGCAAAGAAAGTGACATCCATATAATGTGACCTAGGTCGCCTGAAAAATGACTTGTGAAATGACCAGACATTTATTTGTTTATTGATTTTTTTTATGTGCGCTAGACGTCAGCGGGTCTAGCCGCCAATGTGCATAGTATTATTCTAAGCATCTCCGCTGAATATTAGAGCCACCTCATTATAAAGTGTTAAGTGCGAGAATGTCACATAAAGTGTTTTGTTTTGATTGACCGTCCACGAGAGCGCTTGCGTCTATAACGCGCGGGTCATACATTTATTACTTTTTACGTATAAAAAGAGACATCAGTTTGAAACCATATTTTATAAAATTTTACCTAATATAATAACGTATTTGTATTTTTTAAATCTAATAGCCATGAGGTATTTTAACGTTTTTTTTTGTTTCTCCTATTTCGAAACATATAATTTCTTAACAGTAATTGCTAAGAGGCAACGAAAATGATTACCTACTTTTAGAGCGGACTAGTATATTATAAATAAAAAATAATTAAAGTAAATTAAGAGAAAATAACGAAATTTCTGTCCTAACATGAGCTAATCTAACAGATAAAATCATTTCTTTTTTACCAAACAAATTAAACGCACCAATAAAATTGATAAATCAATTATTTTTAGTCAAAATTTTTGAAGACAAGGTCATAGTTATTACAAGATCATCCCTAAGTAAGTCCATATTCTTATATGAGTTATATGTACATATGGTGCTACAATAAGTTCGTTTTAGATAAACATTTTGCTAACATTTTTTACAAGGTTTTATTTAAGTTAGGTACATAAGAAAGGTTTCCACGTGAGAGAGTTTGAAAATTTAACTACCAGAAGGATAGAGTTATCTAAGTAGAAACCCGGTCGAGCGAAAGATGGGTCCAAAGAACCTTTCTTTATGTACCACCTCTACTTTCATATGAAACGATGAAGATAAGATATGAAGGATATTTTATTAGATGTAGAATAGGTAACGTATTCTAAATAAAAGGCAGGCGGGCAGGGTAATATAATCTTTATTTATAATAATCTTTATTTACAGTCTTGTGTTATGAATGTACAAATAAATGTCATTTTTGTACCCTGACATTCAAACATCTCCTTCGAATGGAAGAAATATGCTAACTAGAAGAAACTAAAATGAAAATGTATTGCTAGCCGGTTCATGACCAAAGGCTCCATACGCACAAGCGGTCCGGTTGGCCGCATGAGGCGGTTTCAGTGGCGGTTGGCCGCGCGGCGCCTAGCCGTGTCGGTAGGACCGGAGCAACCGCAGCGGTTGGGCAGAAGCAGCGGCGTTAGGTCATTGCAGGCTGAATCTTGGGGTAGTCTTCTGCTCCTCCGCAAGTCCGGTTAGGCTTGAGCCGTCGTACTTTTTCGACTCAAGCACAGGTCAATTTTAAAAAAACCAGGCTGAATCATCTGATAGTCCGAAAAGAAACATGATTCAGTACTTTGGAAGGCACGTAACCCCCGTTGGTCCCGGTTACTGTAAAGGTTCAATGATTCTGACACCAGGGTTTGTGAGGTAGGTTAACCTCGAAAACCACACGCTAAATGAAACCTAGGTAAAGGTTGTTTGGTAAATATCGCTAAAAGTGTTAAGGCCGCCTGTTATCAGTTTTATTTTTCAAGTAGGTAGCGTAAAACTTCAAATCGTATCGTCTGAAATATTGTTTTGTATGTTATAAAAATATTTTCCTATGTTTGGTGAACATACTTCTTTCTGTACGTCGATCTTTCTGAAAATTACGTTTCTAGAATAAATATTCTAATATATCAATTACTATCAATCAGCAACCAATTTGTTGTATAAGTCCGAAGTTTATGCTTTGGTTAAAGAAGTTTTGAGTTTGGGGCAGGATTAATTATGGAACAATTCTAAAATGCCGAAAATTAAATAAAGTGGTAATTAATCTTCGTCAAAAACCAAATGCTGTTAATGAAACATATTTAATTGTAGGTAGAGAAGATTGTAGGTATGTATACGATGCGATGTATGTGGTTTATATTTTTAGTTTCTAATATTATTTAAAATATTTAAATTTTTAGTGTAAGGAACTTCGAAGGTTATTTTAGGATTGAAATAAAAAGAAGCAAAAATTGTCTGACATGGGTTGGGTATCCCACAACACAATGAAGCCAACAGCTGATGTCAAACAAAGTAAAAAGTTCAGCCGATATACCTTTGTTCCTTTGTATATCTGTTCAAATAACAATTAAACTGTTTTTATTTTGCCCATTTCCGTTTACACACATGCATTGTGCAACAGCGAAAAATACCTTTCAAATAATTCACAAAGGCAAGGCACAGTCTTAAGTTAGAACTATCAAGACTCGGATTCGGGTTTCCTATGAGGCTGTGATCTTCGGCCTCTTTCTGATATCATGGCTGGTGATATGTTGCGTCTTTGTCTAACTTGGGAAGGCTTGCGCGGAAAGAGAATGTGGGTAACGAACGACCTTTTGCCGTTATGGGCAGGCAGTGCGGGCCGTGCGTTCACCGGGAGCGGTACGCTTCGTGTACAACAACAATAACATCGCGCTGCAACATTCAAACCTGAAAAAATTACGTAAATATTTCAAGAGTCACGCATTGGTTATGAAACGTCTTTAGCAGCGGCTCACTGCAGGCTGCCGGGCCTAAGGCTAAGGGCTAATTCGCGTTCTGTTCAATTTGTGCGTTTTTGTTTGACCCTGGTGGTTTTGTTTTATTATACTGTTAGAAGCCCCCCTGTGGTGTTTGCTCACTCCATCTCTGTGTTTCTGTTGTGATTTTATTTAAATTTATTGGATTGTCACACTTTATTTATTGGTAAGTGTTACTTTTACTATGTTTACATTTTACTCTATGTGATATAATTTAATTTGATATGAATCATTGAAAATTATTACCTATTTTATTACATTAAAACAGTTTCAGAGGGGCTCAAGCCTATCCGGATTGAAGGTTGCATTATTATAATGTTAAATTAAAGGTTTTGGTACTTCTTTTTAAATAAAACGTTTTTTATGTATGTTACCTGATCTTTATTTACTTTACAGGACTTTAAATGTCTCATTATTATTGTAATAATATTGTTATTTGTTACAATGTTATTATATTAATATTACTTATAATATTATTCGTCATATTTTAAGCTAATTTGATATATTTAGATTAAGCATCACATATTGTTTAAGCTTACATCTGCTTCGCTCTACTTAGCTGTACTAAATATTAACTTTCAGCACATCCAGGCATCCCTTAAATATTTTCTGGTGCTACACCATTTGTATCAGACTCTTGTTGTTTCGCTTTATATGAAAATTATTTATTCTCTATAAAATATCTAAAACTGTGAAATTTTCATATGAAAAGAAACTAAAATTTTCTTAAGAAAAAAAATTTTTATACATGCTACACACAGCTAACCTACCAATGGCTATAGTCTATATTCGCATTTGTCCTCCCGTTTTTCCTGTGGGAACAAAATATTCCTCCGGTAAGAGATTTTGTATACAAAGTTTGACCAATTGCCCTATCATCTGCCTTTAAATATAACCATTGGATAAAATCAGCGCTTAATTGGACATCCTGACGATCTTTGGCGAAAGCCGTGCCAAGTAGTGGAAACCTTTGTCAGCTAAAATAGCATTATGTAAATTCGTTAGGTGATGTTTGAATATTATGAGATTTGTACATTTTTCGTTTTGTACATTACGCTCCATATGGACATGAATGTTAAAATGGTGATCATTAAAATTTCAAACCATAATGATTATGTTACACAATTGGTAAACCCATGATTTATAACGTCTGTATCGACAATCTATTTTATGTAATCTACGCAGCCGTAGAGAATTCCAATAGTTGTTTTTTTGTCAAAATACGAGTTTTTATAAACAGCCATTACGGTAATGTCGAAGTGTCGTAATAAGTAACCTCACGACGCGACGCTAGTAAAGTTGTAACGATTCCAACATGCGGCTAACTTGCGGGAAATCATTTTTGGACATATAGTCCGGTTCATTTTAGACCAAAAGTGCTCTAGAACTTGAGTTTCATCTGTCACTCCTGTAAATGGCAACGACTCCTACCGTTGGATTCGTCTTGATGTCCTGAACGTGAAACTGTCGGTCGTCAAGTGCTAAAGTGGTGGAGGGATGAGGGGGGGGTAATCAAAGATCGCTGGATTTTACGTTGTAATTTGAAAACTAGTGGACCGATTTCTTTATTATTAATATTATTTGAACGGGTATAACATTATCTACAACACGTTCATATACATCGAATACGTCAATGCAGTGGTTACCGCGTAATAATACGAAACATAATAAAAAATAATTGTGTTTAAATAATATCACAGATTACGCTAAATCTATAAAGTTTTTGTGATAAAAATGTTGCTTACTTTAATTCTACAACAAATTACCTAATCAATAAGGTAACAATAATTACTATAGGATTTATGGTGCCTGAGCTAGAGTTAATTAACTAAACGTAGTCGCAGGTCAATATACTACGAGTACGCAATAAAAAATTGTTTTCCGCGTTAATTGTTACAAATTAAACTGTACTAACATGTAATTGTATGTACTGAATTGTCTAAAATAAACATATTTTTTTTTTTATTTTTTTTTTTATTTTTTTTCGACCTAAATTTCTTTTATTTTTATATCATGGGTAGATATTACCAATATATATCCCCTGGCATAGTTTTTATCCTGTCAGGAACTTTAGGCCAGGGGCTACAGGCAAATTAAAAACTACTATAGTGAAAACTAAAAAAATGTTTTCTGCGTTATTTCGACGTAAATTTCTTTTATTTTTTTATCATGGTTAGATATTACCAATATCTATCCCCTGACATAGTTTTTATTCTGTCAGGTACCTCGGGTCAGGTGCTACAGGCAAAGTCAAAACTACTATAGTGAAAAGCTAAAAGATTGTTTTCCGCGTTATTTCGACGTAAATTTATTTTATTTCTTTATCATAGGTAGGTGTTACAGATATCTATCTTCTGATGTAGGTTTTATCCCGTCAGGTACCTTGAGTCAGGTGCTACAGGCAAAGTTAAAACAACTATAGTGAAAACTAAAACATTGTTTTCCGTGTCATTTCGACGTAAATTTCATTTAATTTTTTATCATGGAAAGGGATTACTAAAATCTATCACCTGACATAAGTTTAATCTCGTCAGGTACCTTGGGTCAGATGCTACAGGGAAAGTCAAAAATACTATAGGGGAGCGAGGGGCTTGTTGTAGCAGGGGTAAGTAGTAACAGGCTCTTTTCACTAGGATCTTAAACTTTTTTAATGTATTTCTCTGACTCGATTTGACCTATAAACCGCGCCGCATCATGTTGCCATAGCGAGTGTCCCGCCGGCCAGCGCAATGAGCTGAAGTGTGCATGAGCTTCATTTTTGCCAGGTAATATAAAATTGTACTGTCGTAAAATTTTGGTTTGCGTTATTATTATCGACTAATTTCAAACTTTCTATATCTTATTTATATTCAAATTTATCTATCTCTGATAATGTGTAACAGTTTTTAAGATTGCTAAATTGTTTAAATAGTTATCTTGATAAATGTTCAAAATCATACCTTGGGGTTAGTTGTAACGAAATTCCGGGGCTTGTTGTAACGTGTTATAACAAGGCAAAAAGAAGCTTTACAAAAGGAATATAAGGAAATTACGAAGCATACCTCAGAAATACATAATTTAATTATTTAATGCAATTTATAAGTGCCATGATGATTAAAAGTAGTGTTTATCTAAATAAAACTGTTAATTACTAAATTGTTAGGTGTTAATTACTTAGAAGTGTATTTAAGTTGATTTTTTAAAATAATTACATAATACCTACTTTAAAAACATGCCAATTTTGTTAAAAATAAACAAAGAATAAATGATTAGAGGTATCATTGTTGTTTTTTTTTGTCGTTACTACTTGCCCCGGTAGACGTTACAACTTGCCCCAAGCACGAGGTAAGTTGTAACACCGCACTTCTTCTAGAAAATAATTAATTGTAAAATAATGACCAATGGTTATGGTATTATTTTTACTTGATTAGGTAGAGGAAGAGTTATAGCATCCATCCATCTTCATTTAGTCGCAATTTAATCAATGGATCTCAAGATATATTAGTTTTCATGAAAACTGTTACAACAAGCCCCTCGCTGTGAAAACCTAAAAAAATGTTTCTCGGGTTATTTCGCCGTAGATTTCTTTTATTTTTTTATCATGGGTAGGTATTACTAATATCTACCCCTGACAAAAGTTTTATCTTGTCACGTACCTTGGGTCAGATGCTACAGGCAAATTCAAAACTACTAATAGTGAAAAACAAAAAAAAATTATCCTCTTTATTTCGACGTAAAGTCTTTTTTCAAGGTATTATTTGAAAAATGTAAGCTTGAAATATATAATTAAAGTAATATGGTGATTACTTACCCATCTCTTCTCATTCATTTACTTATATTTGCGTACTCGTAGTATAGTGATCCTACGACTACGTTTCGTAAATTAGCTCTAGCTCAGGCACCATAAATCATATAGTAATTATTGTTACCTTTTTGATTAGGTAATTTGTTTTAGAATTAAAGTAGTAAACATTGTTTCCACGAAAACGTTAGTGATTTAGCGTAATCTGTGATATTATTTATACACAATTTCTTTTTTAAATGTTTCGTATTATTGCGCGGTAACCGCTGAATTGGCGTATTCGATGTATAAGAACGTCTTTTAGGTAATATTATACACTTTCAAATAATACCAGTAACAAAGAAATCGGTCTACTAGTTTTCAAATTACAGCGTAAAAACAAAAGTACAAATTCGCCAACTTTGATTACCCCTCCCCTCCTCCCTCCACCACTTTAGAACTTGACGACCGACAGTTCCACGTTCAGGACACCAAGACGAATCCAACGGTATGAGTCGTTGCCATTTACAGGAATGACAGATAGAATTTTTTCATTCAGTACTGGAGCGAACCGGACTAATAGAGCAAACTAGTAATCAGCCTTTCGCCAATGATAAAGCTTTCCAAAAACATCTGAATGACTACGTCATTTTCGTTCTTGATATCACCAATGACAATAATAATAATCATTGAATTACGCTTTCGGTTTTGTTTATTATAACACTATAAACATGAGTACTTTGTGTGAATATCTGTAATATGTAGAGTAGACATTTTCGGCTTTAATTATTTTTGACAAGTAATAAAGTTGCTGGATTTTACAGCATATTAAAAGAAATTGTTGCTTTTTTCGATCTTATCTGTTGATTTTTAGGGTTCTAGGGAAACTATTAGAACACAAATTTGGTAAGTAAGTAGATGTATTCTGTGAACCGCATTAAGATTTTTACACAAAAATAGAAAACATTGCGATAAATTTTCACTGACACCTCTTCCAAAGTGGTAAAATGTGTGCACCCCCCTGTAACTTCTAAAATAAAGCAATGATAAAACTAGAACAAATCACTACATAGTATAAAATAAAGTCGCTTTCTCCGTCCCTATGTCCCTATGTCCCTATGTCCCTTTGTACGCTTAAATCTTTAAAACTACGCAACGGATTTTGATGCGGTTTTTTTTAATAGATAGAGTGATTCAAGAGGAAGGTTTATATGTATAATACATGCATAATATACTGAAGGATAACCCACAATAACCATTTTCCCGTGCGGAGCCGGGGCGGGTCGCTAGTATTATTATATTATGTACATTACTAGCAAAATTCCACTGAAAATTGTTTTGAACGAGATCTAATATGTAACGTATTACGCGCGTGCGTTGTTAACGTGTTACGTGTTGTATGTGTATGTGTGTGTGTGTGTGTGTATGTGTGTGTTGTGTGTGTGTATGTGGTCTAATATGTATGTGTGTGTGGATCTAATGTGTGTGTTGTGTGTATGTTGTTGTTTATGTAGTGAACGGGATCTAATGTGTTAAGCGTGAAGCGTAACTTTACATTAAATCAACTCAAATATAAAAAAAATATGTCATAAACATAAACCTTAATTTAAATAAATACACTATTATTAAAGCATCAATAACTTTTATATTATGTTACTTGCTGCTACGGAACCCTCCATGGGCGAATCCGACTCGCACTTGGCCGCTTTTTTTAATCCAAAATAAATTGCTAAACAATTTGAAAGCGTTTGCAAAGTTTACAAAAGTCCAAGGCCCTTAAGATATGGTAATTGAGAGCTGCCAAGGGTTCGAGTTGTTTTATTAGCACCTGCAAATTGCGTATTATCTCGCACCCTTTCAGCAACATCTGCATAAATGCACGGGAGAAAGGGACAAGACAATTGAATCGAAAGGGCCGAGTGTAATTAATGAAATGAGTCTATAGAACGTCCTTTAGCAGTTTTTGAAAAGATATATTTTTATCTTATTTTTATGTACGTTACAGAATCATTATACAATACCAGCTGTTTATCCACAGCTTTTTTAGCATTTTTTTATATTTTCTAGTAACCATTTTCTGAGATAAAAATTAGCTTTGTCCAAATCCATTCTGTCGTGTATGCGTAAAAGATAAATCATCAATAATTTCGGCTCTATATTAATTAAAATGAATCGGCGAAATATTTGTACGCGCAGGTCGCGCAGCATATTAATATTTTCTTTAATTTTGTAGTTTTTATTCTCGTCAGGACTAGGTTTGTTAGAACTTTTTACAGCGGGAAAACACATTATTCTCATGGGAAACGTGAAGGGAGTCGCGGGGCGGATAACTAATTAATAATATTAAGCAAGCAATATTAATGCGAATTTAATACATTGGGTTTTGGGAGTCTTCTGCTGCGCTATTTAAATGCAAAGCATACGTTGTGCAAACTGCACATGACCTTATTAGTAAAGTTCTTAGTTGACGTGGGTGTAGTCTTAGCTAAAGTTTGGTGATTCCTATATTTGATGAGTCATATTGGAAACCGCTCGAGGCCGGCCGACATCCGCCTTCGACGCGCCGACGCCGACGGGCCATCCAGATTTGTTCGGCGCTTACGCAATGGAACAACAACTAAACACCGCATATATTATTATTTGTTTGCTGCCCGTAACCGCATGGTCATACAAACGTTTTAGAATAAAAAGTATCCTATTTCAATCCAGGTAGCGAGCTTTATGCTATATCTACATGCCAATTCTTTTTTCTATTCCGTTCGACTGCTATTGGGTAATTGTGTAAACATTTAAGACCACAAACTTGGACACTTACAATTTGAGCTTGCCACTTCTTTGTATGATGCGATGCGACAAAAATCTGATAATAATATGACAATTTATTCGGATAGTCTAACAGCCTAGTGGTCCAGCTAACGATTCTAATTTCTAACAGCCCCTATAGTCTGAATAAACGGTTACAAGCTTCACTGGGTCCGCGGAACTTACTGTAATTAATAATCAAATTTCAGAAATTAGTTTAAGCGTATAACTTACGTTTTCTCCCCCATCGAATGTGTTGCGTTGATTGCGTACTTCCCGAATAGCGCCGCGCGATCATAGTAACTAAGAACATCTAGGAAAACTTGGAGCGCGGGAGGTTAGTCAGGAGGTTTGGAAGTGTTAAAGTAGTTAGATGCAGGCTAATTTCAAAGTTATCGCGAATGAGTTTGCTAGTTGGGTAAGTTTTGGCAAAATTCGTGTTGTGTGTCATTTAACTTATAACAAGATTACGAAGATATACGAAAGTTTTAGAGCGACTGTGAGTTATCTTCAAATTAAATTGGTTTTTAAGGTTATTTAATTAAACTTGCCTAGTAGAAATTACTACTTTATCATTAAGGCTGCCTTTGTATACCCTCTGCTTTTGCTGTACTGTATTTTTAAAAATATTCTATTTGATTTCAAACTGCTGGTGTGATTTTTTTTTAACAAAACATACTTGTTATTATATAGTCAATTTTTCAATCAAGATTTCAAACTGCTGGTGTGATTTTTTTTTAACAAAACATACTTGTTATTATATAGTCAATCCGCTAAACATATCTGCGAGTTCCTTAGTTTAGTTTCTTATATCCTACTCTGCGACAAAACTGGAATTTTCCTCGTACATACTTACCCTATTAAAAGTTTTTGTTCTTCTTTCCGGGTCCGCAAAGAAATCAGTGTGATTTATGTCCATATTCATCTCGCGGAATGTGGTATAATCTCGTCCATTGCACAGTAATGTATGTACATCTCATTCTCGGATACTGTGATACTATCCGAGCGGATCCGACGCGATTTCTCCCGCGGCTCGCATCGAAAGTCACGAATACCTCGGGCTCTGTCGCGACCAATTAGTCGACAAATGGGTCTACCACAGTGAATATCATGGCACTTCTAATACATCACATTTCTCGTCACGTATTGGGTTACCGTTCCTTTGTTACGTGAGCTACTTTCTGTGAGTGAATAGAGCCGAAGGACTCGGGATGTGCGCCGAATATCATTAATTATTCTTACGTGTGCTTATTTGAGGCGGCCGCGAACTATTTTGATTGCATTCCCGTTTTAGAAACTCAGTACCGGCCTGTTTATTTATGAGGGGCGTGTACTGTACTGTACGTACAGGCTGTGTGCGAAGTGGCAAAGCAATCGATTGCCGTGAATAAACAACGTGGCTGCCTGTTTGCCGTACATGGATAGTGGCGAATAATTGTGGAGAAATATAGGTACCTACTTACCGAAGACTATATACTTATAATATAGGTATATAGATAAATAGCATGACGATGAAAACTTTAAATTTGCAAACAAAATTTTTTTTTCTCAATAACATTAAGTTTTGCTTAATATCACAGAGACAAGTAAATCATTAAAACTCTAAATAAACAGTCGAAATGTAACCAAACCACATATTATTGACTGGTACATAATCTGAACTTATAAAAGTTTAGGTACGCATATTTCCAGCTAAATGAGCAAAATAAGAAGATTCACTTATATACTCGTACCTCAATACCAACTGGAGTGAGAACTTTATGAACAAACTATTACGATAATTTTACGATTGTGCTGATAAATGTTCCACTTATATGCTCATTAGCTATTTATATATTGTAATCAGCTTTATATACCATGCAACATTATGTAAATGTGTATGGAGTTGGTTGAGTAACTTTCGTCACAGCCTTTACTTTTGTTGCCTTAAGTTTTTTTTAACAATAAACTAGGGTTTTTATGGATACAAAGAAATATAATGCTAATCTTTTGGTTTTTATGAAATATTTGAGCGAAAGTTTCAAGTATTCTCTATGTTAGAATTCGCAATATAACTTGATGAAATCTTCGGAAACTAAATTACCAATTTTATTAAGAAAATTTTAAATTCATTTTGCGTTTTTGCCTTTTACGAGCTCGAGACCTCGGCCAACTCTATTGGCTCATCTCCAAGATTTGTTGCCAAGGTTCAAAGGCTTCAGGCAAGTTTTTTGTCCTAGTATAGTAATGCTATCTTCCTCCAAAGATAAGTTAATAAACTGCTGGAAGGCTTGACCCTTGTTTAGCAGTCAATACCGCGTCCGTTCACATCTTCATATCGTCGCTCTAAACTGTTGGCAGGCACCGCATGTGGATGCTTTTTCTACTAGATTAACTGCACAAGGTCGGGGAAAAAGAGACTTTTTTATTCTATATCAATTTCGTGAATCTAACGTAACCCTAATATTCATCCATCTCAGCGTGAAAGCGAAACAAACAAACAGAGTACGCATTTATATTATAGTATCCATAGATCACCTTACTTATCTATTTTAGAAACGTAAAAAGGTTGATAAGTGTTTTTGTTCCAATCATAATATTGTTTTCAATGTTTAAATGAATAAGTAATTTAATATCCATTATCTACAGCCTATTCCTGTACAAGGATTCCCGAAGGATTTCCACAACGAGAGATCTCGCTGCTCTCTTACTAGAGGTGAATTGTATAAATCTCTTATCTGATACGAAGCTCTCTTATTTACGGAAACACTGCAGTAGACTGCCTTTTAATTTCCTCTCGCGGGGTTTCGTAGCATCTCATTATTTCGGAAGTCCCTTTTCATAAGGGACACGAATTTTGTAATAAACTCAAACCGACGAAAGATTAAAATTTTAGTACCTAGCTTTACTACCTTTTGTCTCTGTGGAAAAATTGCCAGCTTTAGGGTTTAGATATCTATTTTTAACTATGTAATGCACATGTATACAATAAAAAAGATACGCGATTTTTTGACGATGAAGTAAAGTTACATTGAATCGTCCTATTCCTGCTTTAAGTAAAAGAAAAATTGTACAAATTTTGTAAACACAACGCCCCTTTTGCAGTCGTAAGACGAAACTAACGATACTTCACATGTCAAATCACAGAGGTAAATTTTTTTTTTGTTTGTGTCAAATTCTATCAGCAGTCCGATCGCGCTAACTTGAACGATTTAAACAAAACTAAACTTTTACCCATACAGCTGTCACATGCACTATTGCCACACAATTCCGTACCGCGTTAACTATTTAACGTTTCAACCAAAATAAAAACGTTGATGAACAGTTCAATAATTAGAACTGCTGCAAAACTAAATAGTTTCCATTCTAAAAAAATCAACGTTCTTAAATCGCGCGATCGGAGCTCAGCAGAGCGTGCCTAAGAATTATACATACTATAGGTACACACTTAAACATATGTACGTATACGAAAACTAAAAATTTCCTTTGCAGTTGGGTACAAACCTGTCGTAATATAATCAAATAAGTTTGCACGTCTAGGGAGCATCAATCTGAGCTAGACGGCCGGGCTGCGACAAAGATTGACCTCAGCCGAATAACTCAGTTTATCAAGGGCAAATTGTACAATTCCCCTCAGACATTGTACGCGACAGGCGTCTTTGTCAAAAGACTAAATAAAAAACGGCTGAAATAAGAGTTGCCTTCTAGTAAAGGCTAAACACGACACGTGTCTGCTATTTTTCCTTTCATAAATAATTTTTTGCTTAAAATATAGAATTAAGAAACATAAATTTATTGTTTTTATTATACCTACTATGTCATTAAAAGATATATTTTTTAAATTCAATTATTCTTCTAGATTATCTCTCTTTCATAAAAACCTGCAAACCATATTTTGAAATAAAAAAGGATATGATTTGTAAAGTGATATTTCCGTGACTTTTCTGGCTTGTGACTCGTGTAAAAGATAGCCTTTTGAAGCACGGAATCAGATTTCTTTACGTACAGTCAAGTGATTCAGCCTAAAATATCCTACCATATACTATACATACATATAGTTTGAAGTCTCACAACATCTCTTTCTATTAATCGATGCCTTTGATCCTCCACTAGGCTTCGCAGCTGCCTGGCTGGCTTCTTCGCTACTCAGCCAGTAAGGTATTACTAATCAATTTGCAGTTTCGTCACCGGTAAAAATATTTGATAGGTAAGGGAGAAGCGACTCGAGACTATCTATCCGCAAAAAGATACGCAACCAATGGCAGTCATCTGAGCGGTGACGCGGAGAATATGCGTGTGAGAAAGCAGCTCTTCACAGGTTTCTAATGCAAATAGTTATCAATAAATGAACAAATACTTTCTAACCACTTTAGTATGCACTTTCACCTCAAAATCCATTCAAAATTGTGAATATGGCTTTATTGATGATTGATACGGATGTATCCGTGAATAGGTCTTTGGAAAGAGATATTGTTAACACTTTGTAATATTCGATCTGCTATTGAGAAGCCTGAAGACTGACAGTCTTATCCAACTTACCTTTATTATCTGACAAAACTTTATTCAAATCAGAACTTGTATTTCAAGATTACTTAACTTTGTATAATAGGTATAAAACTCGGATCGTTTTGATAGCAGATATTTATGTCGGTAATTTTTCGCTTCTATTAAAAATATTACCTAATTAATTAGCGGTCACGTTAGGACTCCTAAATTATATGACTTGGGTCGGTCGTCGAACTAACAGCCTACATGATAAGAACAAGGAGAATGTTTGGGTAACGGTATAATTAGCTAATTACTTTGGGGCGGCATTTTATGGCTAGAATCTTTGTAAAACTGTCGCAAGTTGTCATGACGGGGAGGGCTGTGTCCTCAGAAAAGATTTCTCTTCGAAAACCACTTACGCTTGTTATTTTATTATGAACGAATGCCTTCGGACACTTAGAATAGAATAACTGAAAAAAAAAATCGGTAATATTGCTACTACTAGTATCCCAACTGTTACCTAATTCCCAACAATAGCACTAGTCTCCTTTATATAGAATAAAATCTGTCCCTATTTCATTACAACTTGGCACGAGATAGCAATAAAGGTCACTTATATTGCAAATACATATTAGACATTGTATGTAGGTATCTCGTAATTCGTATATAGCTGAATGTTGAATAACAAACTCGCATCTATGCTTAGGTTGTGTAGATATTTGTCTATGCTTTAAATCAGATAAGTACCATTTGTTCATTTA
Source organism: Teleiodes luculella (assembly GCA_948473455.1). NCBI lineage: Eukaryota > Metazoa > Arthropoda > Insecta > Lepidoptera > Gelechiidae > Teleiodes > Teleiodes luculella. The sequence continues at coordinate 7,290,493 of OX419585.1, forward strand.
TACGAGTCATTATCATTATTGCTGTTGAATCAAGCAGCTATTACTCTAATTAATTATTGAATTAGATAATTAAGAAAGCTCTGGTGACTCACATTCAATTTCATCCTTCGCATGACTCTCCCAAATATCTTATAAAGGGATTTGTGCCTTAAAGAATATGTTAAATTTCCTTGAATGCATAGTTAAGAATAGGCAGCTAAAGGTACTTAAGTACGAGTAAGCACTAAAAGTGCTTGTCAGGTAGGCGTGATTTCACATGTGACAGGACAAAATATGTTGGTATAAAAAGGATGAATTTCGATTACAACTTACAACCCTCCAACCAACCCTTATATTTAGTAGTTTTTTGTGTGGGTTGTAAGATCATCGACCGACCTAATAATAAGATAAATGTATAAACAGTATTTGAGGTATTTCAATAGTTTGATATTAGGTATAGATTTAATACATAATGGCGCAGCGCTGGGTGGCGTATCGCGGCGAGGAATGTGACCGCGCCGGAATGCCGGCATCAAGCTACATAAGGCTGTATAACGACGCAAGCTACAAGATTTACTACTTAAAACAACACAACAAACACTCACTTGCGACCGGAGCTTTACTTTATCTGACTCACATATATTTACAGAGTTACAAGTACTTTCCGAGCTTTCATTGTTGCTACTCTACATTATTGTCTGAGTAATTCAAAACAAGTGCCATTTAAACTTTATTATTAACAATTACACTTTATTACTGCGAAGGAATTTAGTATTAGGAATGTGTAAGAGATTAATTTTCTTACTAGATGCTAGATGTTTTTCGTGTGAGTCAGTGTGGCGCGTTGTAGTTGCAGCGTTGGCGACGCAATGCAATAAGTGCAATAACTACAGACTGCGGCATTCCGGACGCTGCTCCACTTCTGTATTTCCTGACTTTAAGTTTAATTTATTTGCCAATTTAAAAATATCCTCTTATTATTTAACCACGGGACAGCATCGGCGGCCTAGTGGCTAGGGCCAACGTCTTCCATTCGGGAAGAGCGGGTTCAGTCCTCGGCACGTAACTATTTGTTACCAACTTTAGAATTCATATTAAATCATTTATTTATTCAAAGATCTTGCGGTGGCAATACATCGTGAGAAAACCTGCACACAACTGCGAAGAAACTCGAAGTTTGTGTGTGAAGTCAATCAAATCGCAATTGTTCAGCGTGGTTGACTAAGGCCTATTCATCCTGATTTAGGGTAGGTTCGAGCCCCTTACTGGGAAAATATGATGGGCTGTTAACGACAGTTATGTGCAATGCTTGTTTACACTGCCGCTTTTCAAGCCCAGTTGATTAATATTACGTACTACGGCGCGTCTTGATTTAGGAATGTCGTAATATTTCATGAATAATCATCGTTAGTTTGCCCATCTTATGATTCAAAGGTCGTGTTGCGTTAAGTTCTTCATCAGCGCGTTTGGTCAAGGCTAAAATATTGTGATATACTAATTAATAGAAATGAATGAAATTATTGACACTGGATAATTGGATATATTACACATAAATCGGAAAATCGGGAAATTACTGACCAAAAGATCTTACAAGGAATGAATGACAGGAGGAAAAGGATGACACGTGGACTAAGTAACATAGTTAGACAAGGATGACATTACAATGACAGTAGCGAAACCTCCGGGAGTTGTCTCCGGAGTGCCTTAGGATGACAACATATTAGTAATATATTAGTAATGGCTTGAAATTATAAACAAGGCCAATAATATTTGATATAAACTAGGCAAACTGTTGTCACCTCGACGGTAATTCGACAATAGCTCCCTAGCTAGTTACTGTTGTTTGAGTTTCTGAAGGATAGACCATAAACAAACTAAATTCAACGGATACGAGTTTATCTAGTACATATTGCCATGATATTAATAGAAATAATAAAAAGTGATGTAACAATGTTAGGTCAACAACATGGCAACAGACAAAAACCATGGAACGCTGAGTGATCCTCTAAACCCAGTATTCAAAAGCAAATTCAGTACCAAATATGCACGAATTTGGCTAATCATTCAGCCGTAAAACGTCCAATGTTAGACGAATCTTCCAAACAAATATAGTATTAATATTATTTCAATTGGGTAACAATTTTAACTCATTATTATTTAGCAAAATGCTTTAGAATAACGATATTACTATACTACTCAAAAGCAAAGCCCGTCTTTCCCACCAAAAAATCGAACATCATAATTGTGATGTTAACAGCAAAACAGTTCGTTACAAGGATTACTAGTCTAAAAAGTTACTAGTATTACAAGTATTAGCATATAGTTAAGAGTACAAGAGATGTTCATGTTTGAGCGATGCCAAACATAATTTCGCCATCGGGTTCGCAGTCACGAACACATCCAAGTGTTTACCCACTCTGCATGTGTTGAGCACATCTCATGAAATCACTTTGCAACTCTACAAACCATTCTTTGATACCCATGCTTTAGAAAAATGACAAAACTTTAGTATTTACATATTATGCGTGCACTAGAGCGTCGATCTTTTTTTTATTCACTGTCTCATGTTGTAGTATTTAACATGTTTTGAAAAGAGATATTAGGATGCAAACTAGAATATTAGCTAGCGCTGAAGTTCAAAGTCGTGTAACCTTCGTGTAACAAAGCAAAGGAAATTTTGTTTTCCTCCAAAAATATGCTGAGTTTGTGCTCCAGTCACGGCACAACCTTACTTTAACTAAGCCATTTCAAAACTTTCGAGCCTCATATTTCATCGCAAAACGACGACTAACTTTTAAGAGCCCCAAAAACCTTACAGTTTCATTAAAATATTTTTAAGAGACATGCTTGCTTAGGATTTCCTTAGAATAAGTCGCTTGAGATATTTTTGAAGTATACATGAATTTAATACAACCTTCTTGTAAATTTCTGAAATTAAACTGATCTAGCATTTCTAGCACATGAGTACGAGTGCATTATCATCTATTTTAATTTAAGTGAAAAAATACGTGTAGAATCGACCAATACGCACTGAGCCATCGTTGTTACTAAGGCGTGATTACATACAGTGAAAGTTTAAACATCCCGGTAGTACAATATGTGCTGATAAAAGTGATAAACCAATGTAAATATATCAGACTTTCCTTTTTTTTTAAGTACGAGATAAGCGTCAAGATTACCGAACCCGTGATAGATTGTCTAAAGATTTATTTAGGTACTAAAATTTTTCTTATTACTTTTTTCTGTTGGAGTTTCCATTATGAAATCTTTCTTATGGTCTGGGTTTCGAGATTAAATAACCTGTATTACAAACACTGGTGTCAGAATAATACTTTTACGAATTAAATTAATCATTATGACTATTAAGACATTTGAAAACAAATAGGTAGTTAAACTTTAATAGTATAAATCTTTTAACACAAGAGGTGACAGCCACCTCGAATCAACTCCGTTATGTCGAGAGCCCTACACTGCAGGATTAGGTTTTCGTATCATTCGCTTTGTGTCATTTTCTCATAAAGCCTTTGTGTAGGAAAGCGAGGGCCCTGGGCAGGGCGCGATTCAACAGAAGAACCCTCGTTTCATTTTGCAAATTTAAGGGTCTCTAGAGTAAGCAAGCAATGAAAATTAGTAATATACGTGGTATTATGTTTAAAGACGGTTTAAATTAATATTGAGCCTAACTACGAGTAAACAAAGCAAACCAATTTACTTTCAAAATAACTACATTAGTACAAATCTAAAGTAGATACATATTAATTAATATAATAGCGTATTACGCAATTAAATTAATTTCTGCGTCAGTTTAAATCGCGACTATTAATTTATAAGCTGATGAAGTTCGTTCAAATCTATATTAAAATCGCGGCGTCGTCGCGGACATCGGGCAGCCAAGTGAAGATTTGCGAAAATAATTGGGTAGGCAGCCGGTGCACGCCGGAATTTCCTTGTCATTGTCAACGTTTCCCATTAAGCGGGAGCCGCCTGCCGCCACAGAGAACGCTTTACCCATGACGAATCGCAAAATTCACAAAGGCCCAACCACTGAGCAGCAAACGGCTCCGACGACGGGTGGCTGTGGTTTTCTCGCTGATTGCTGCGTAAACACCAGCCTTCTCCCAAAAGAAATCATATGGGAGATTTACGGTGACTGGCATTCCTTGAGGGTAAAAATTTCGACGTCCAGTGAATGAGTGTTTGCCGCACGACTTGCGCTCCTTTCTGTTAATGGCACTGACAAGTGGAACGAGTGACTGCGCTCTTTTACGTAATGAAACTTGATTTTCTTTTAATCGTAGAATAAGTATTTATTTTGGAAGTAATTGCCTTGTCGAAAGGGAAGTGAAGGAAGGAAGTAGTTTAATTTTTAACAGGATATACGTCTTTTGATACAATAGCAAAGGAAACCTAATGAATATATTTACGAATTTGTATGATGTTTATCAGTGTTTAGTGGAATAGAAAACAACAAAATATCATTATTTCAAGTCATTAAATTATTATTGTATTTTTTACTATAGATAAGAACATATGTAATTTGATAGATTGTCATTTAAAAAAAATATATATTACAAATAGCAAAATTCACCCCACTACTATCGACACATGCCAATAGCTTATAAATGATTGACACACTAGTATTAGATTGGTTAATGCATCTATTGTCCGTGAAGCATTATACAATATCACATAGCTCATTCATTAGGCAATAAATAACTGCGCAGTTGATAAACTAGTTGTCCAACTGGTCGGTAGAAACGCTCGTTATATGCGCGCCGGTGCGAGACCAAGGCAACGATCTAATTTTAACTAACGTTAGGCAAACTTAATTCTAAAGCTTTGGTGATAATGGCGGTATTTGTAAAGCAACGTCTATAGGTATATAGGTAAATGTTTCAGTGCTATGTAATCCACCTTTATTGAAAGCATTGATGATCCTGAAATTCGCTTTGACGTGACTGACGTGACAAAAGCTTGACAAGGATTATACATTTTGAATAAATACAACACGCAGTTATTATAAATAAAAAGCTACAAAAAATAGAAAGCTACATTATAATAAAAGAAGCTTATCGACCTTTAAATTGAGATAGTGATAGTAGGGACACAAACATACCACAAAGCGTATTTTGTATCTCTTTCTTTGTTCTGTATAAGCTTAAGCATGCAATGCTTTTATTATTCTGAAAGGTCTAAATGGGCATCTAAGGTTAGTATTTTTAAGACCGACAATTATTTTGTTATTTACGAATTGACCCAAAATCGAAATGGGGTTCAGTGATTATTGTCAGGCTAAACTAGTTATTGGTAGATCACGATCGGTCAGCGTGCGCGCAGGCTAGGCGTGGCTCGAGGCCGCCTGGTGCCAACAAATGAAAGTGCAGACCAGTGACCACTCGCCTGAGGCTAACTTGTTGCCATAAACGAGAACTGATACTGTTTTCAACTCAAGTTTTATATCTACCTACCAGTTTTATGTACCTGTTTTTGTTCAAGATTGATGTAACGATTACGGAATCCATAAAGAACGAGAAAGTAGACTAGTTAGTGTACTTTTTCACTTTTTTTCTGTAATGTGGGGACTTATCACACAAGACCATCTGATGCCAAACAAACTAGGCAAAGTCTATACTATGGGTGTCAGACAACTGAAATAGATACGTAAATAAATATACAACAAGCAGACACAAAGCAAACACAGTTCAGCACATAAATGTTTCCTCTGGGCGGGATTCAAACACGCCAACTTGTGCTTCGAAGGCAAACGTACTACTACTACCAACTAACCAAAAAGCTGGGGTCGTCTATGGCTAAGGATTTAAATATATCTTCACATAAGCTTCGGAATTACATTCCCATTTTCTGAAAAACTGACCCCAAGCAGCGGCAACCGCAACATATTCAGATAAAAGTTACGCTACCGTAATCTCCTGTCTCGAACTGTTACACTTTTTCTACGCGGCGGCGCCAACTTGTGTATACGATAAAAGCACAAACGCAAACAGAAAGCGAGGGCTGTTTCCGTCAAACCTTATTTCCGTAGTTGTGAAATAGCAAATGGAGTCTGCCTTCAACGCGCAGGGAAAGGCAAAAGCTAGGCATAAAAATAATCAGTCGCGGCAAGCTGGCGGCAAGGGAGCTCCGCTCAAAGGTATCTCGGCTTTAAAGACATTGCTAAACATTGACACGAGGTGCGATTGTACTTAAGGCGCTAACAAAGTGCTTTTTTATAAATCCGTAAGGGGATGTGTTTTATAATTCTGTTTTTGTACGTCAATGATAATCTCCGGTTTCCATAACGGCCCTCCGGCGGGATTTCAATTTTATGTGTTTTAAAGCTCCGAACAGATTTCAAATTAATCACACACTATCATCATCATCATCATCATCATTATCAGTAGATTTTAACAATTAAATTAAACTGTAATCAATATTTGTGTTAGGCGAGTATACAAGTAGGCGAAATTAAGTGACTAACATAAAAAGCTTGACTGTAAGGACGACCACATGTCAATAAGTAAGCCGTGATAGATAGATACTCACTGTAACAATGGCCGACACAATAGAATAATCCGAGCAACTGGACTTAACACTGCCCGAGCTCAAAGGTAACTTCATGACAAAGAAAATCCGGCTCGCGCTTTACCGCCGCGGCTACCCTTGAGGAGCCTTGAGCTGCCTTGAGTCTGGGGAAGAGAATAAAAAACAACCAACGTAAAGTTACTTACCAGGCAGGATCTTTAATCGTCTCTAATAGACAGTTATTTAAAAGGAATTTAAAAAATATTTTTTAACATAAGCAAAAAAGGAATACATAAAAAAAGAGCAATCAGAAGTCATATGTTTAAACAATAAAATATGAATACACTATTTAATATCCTTTGTGTCAATACAGCTGGATATGTCGAGAATCGATCAGTAATAATAAATCGTTAATAAGATTTTTTAAATACAATATTGTGTTTCGTCCGTTCTACCTAGTTTGCCTTGTTTTTTTAATTTTCCCGATAGCCTTTACGTTACTAACAACAACGGATGGATGGAAACTAAATACCTTTTGCCGTTTAGTTCTGAAAACGAACAAAGCTTTCGTACAAACATGTTTTTTTTTTATATCGTTAAGAGTAAAACACTTATTGCAAGCCGTACTTGCTTGCAAGGTAAGTTGGTGAAGTTGGAGAATCTGTGAGGTGTTCCACAGTTCTTTGTCAGCGGAAGGAATTCCTGCATAATGAGGGCCACGTCGTAACAGAGCCGTGTAAAATATTGATGTGAGGCGACCTTATTCCGGAAGGTTCGGGTTCTTGCTTTAACAGTAAAAATGCCACGGCGCATTTATGTAAGATAAATATTTGGCATTTACCTTTGGTTGTATTTTTAGTTGCCCTTTTCCTGTAAGCATTTTTTGGGATTCAATCACGCTCCGTCAAACGTTATTCTGTGTTCTCACAATGGCCCTTGTTATACAGTTCAAACAATAAAATAACCCTCGCTCACGTTGTTATTATTAAAAGAGTACTGCTTAGGTTTGATTTGCTTTTTCTCTCGTGTAATTTTATATTTTTTCAGATACGTAGAAGTTACTGGAACTGATAAAAATTACCATTTGACATGAATGAACAAACATTATTCATTTTTACTTAGATAATGTATTCCATACATTCTTTTATTTGTCTAGCTTGATTTAAAACGGAAAGAACGTTGGTTTCATTTTTTTAATATGTATTTCGTGAAGAAGTGGACAAAAGACGAAATGAAAGTCATGTAGGTTAGGTACCTAAAAGCTCTATTTTTTTGTGGCATATCCATTAGTGCCATTTCATAAAATGAGAAAGAGTTATTAAGATTTTCGCAAAGAAGTCAAGTTACCGGGGCGTAGCCAAAAGTTTCACGGCCCCACCGCAGCCGAACTTACTTAATTTTTAAATCGCAATTTATTACTGGGGAGTTTGACAAGTTATTTCATTACGAAATTATGACACGAAGTTTGGAACATGAATAATTTTTTACAGTTCTAACAAAATTGCTATTAATTTTGATAGTGTAATTAATCATTATGTTTAGCGTCTCTTCGAGCTATGTCGGTGACTATACTACGGTTCACCTGCGGATCTCATCATTCCTGATTTGATCACACTAGGAGACTCCAAGCATAGCCCTCTCCATAGCTCTTTGGCTGACTTTGAGCCTTCTTATGAGGCCCATTGTAAGCGACCACGTCTCGGGTCTGTACAACATACATTGGGGCTGGGCACATTGCGCGTAGAACCGATGGTGGTTGGGGCAAAAAGGTTCTTAAATAGCGACCGATGCGGGTAGCTCAGGACCGATCATTGTAGAGATCTTTGAGGGAGGCATTAGTCAAGCAGTGGACGTCTTTCGGCTGAAATGATAATGGTGAATTAACCATTGCGTTAGATTATTCATAAGAGTTAATATTATTAAGCTAAATCAACATACAATACAACCCTGGCCGTGGGTTACTTGATAAGAATTGCCGATCTAAAAAAGTGCCTTCTTATACGATAAACACACATTATGTTTGTTAATTTTATTTAAAAAATTAAACACTTTTCTGGACCGACTCAATTGCAGTAGCATTTTACAGCCATGAAAACTGAACTCATCTTCTAAACTTCTTTTTTCATCGTTAGTACATACATATACCTATGAATTTACAAGTCATATCGATTTTCCGTAAGTGCATACGAGTAGACAAAATATCTCAACATAATAATATAAAAACAGCTCAGCACCATACAAAATGTCGTCCGATTGAGCCGAAAGCCCGCTGTTTGAGCAAGGACGGTGGAGGTGAGCGAGTGACATTTGGCGCGTCTTCCGCGAGCTCTTTACCATAAACCGGTCCCTGCGGCTGCCTTCCAACAAGCTTCTGAACCTTCCGAGCCTCCTCGCCCGACTTGCGGGTACTTACGGTCACACACCCCGGATCCGAGGGGACGTCACGACACAATTTATAATTTGTGACGCAGTAACCGTTGTCATGTCACGTCGACGTAGCGTTACGCAGCTTTAAAAACATTTTAACAAAGTTTCAGAGGTTGCACAAAGTTGTATTAGAATTTTGAAACTTTGTTGGACTTCCATGGGTTGTTTTTTATCAATTAATTAACATTGGAGGTAACCTGTGTCGGAAAAACCGTGAAAATATTATTTTTGTTGTTGTCGTAATTTTTTTATACTAGAATAGAATATACTTTATTGCACACAAGAGAATACAACAAAACATAATTACAACAACACAGGTGTACAAAAAGCGGCCTTATTACTAAGGTTCCAATTTCTACCAAGCAACCCTTTGGGTACAAGATAGCAACAATAAAAAAATTACTGCGAGGCAATACTACATCCTTAAATATCAAGAACATTATTTATTTATTTATTTATCATTTATTGTACACAATATTATTTACAGGAATAAACATTTAAAAAACAGACACAACAGGCACAGTTTATTTCTTACGAACATGTGCATTTTAAAAGGCGTTTAAATATAACGATCTCGCTTATCATTGTACATCTTACTTACTTGCTTGAATTCCTTAGGGACTGTCATTTTTTTTTCGTTATATTTAGTTATTTGTGCCACGTCGTATGCTGCAGACACGAAGCCCATAGGTGGCAGTATATCGTATTGCTGAACCGGTCCCCGCGGCGGCCGTCGAGTCAATTCCGTCCCTCCCCAGGATTTCGATAACACATACCTACTGGGGGAAGAAATAACTGTGTGCATAAAAAATAAGAAACGGTTTAGTAAAAATCATTAAAAATAGTTGTATACGAAGTTTACAATTTATGTTTGTTTGACAAATGTTTCAAATTTACGTAATAATTAAGAACCTATGGTCGCACACCTGGATTTTAATAAAAAGATACACCTGCAGGAAAAAAATGTGCATATAATATGAAAATAATAGAAAACGACATTGATGTGTTACAAATAGTTGTGTACGAAGATCTGCAAATTAATTTTGTTAGACTAAGACTAAGAATAAGTGCGGAAGACGTAGCAGCTTACATATAGGTATCATACCAATATAATGTAGTTATTGCACTCAAAACATAGTTAAATGACTGAAGTTATTTATTGGATCCAAAATTAATAACAAGAAAAGGAGTAGCGCTTACTATTTAGCATACGTACGAAAGACATCAACGCGCTCGCACTATAAAAATAATAATGTAGTTTATTTATTACACTAACCATGAAAACAACATTTCTTAACATATTAAGCATATAATTACATGAAAATAAATTCTAACCATTTATTTCAAAGTTCTTCAACATTAGTTTGTTGATAAAGATAGTTTTGGATTTTAAATGGTAACTCAAATACTATACGTTGTGATTTCAAACCTAAAAAATAGGTACTAATACAAAAAGTCTAACTACAGCCTTGAGACCGTAGCAAATTCTATGGTCTTTAGATATTGTACAGTGGCCTAACGATTTCTCGATTAATTTTGTTGCATGTAGCAAATTTAATATCCTACAGCATGTGCATCTATAGATGATCTTGAGAGCCTTTCTTACCATATACCTCTGGAATAGTATGCATGACTGTCTTTTTCTCAAAATTATTGTTCAAGATATATCACATGAAGTCAATGATTTACCAACTTTGGAATTTGATACTACAAATCAACGGGAAGGTCTAATATTTTAGCGGTCACATCACAACTAAAGGCCAATTGGGCAATACGTTATGTTTGTTTAACAAACAAGTAAATTACAAAACATGTCTTGACTCTTGACCGATTGGGCAGATGTTTTTCGTAAGTTTGTAATTTTTAGGATCAAGTTTGTATGAAAGAAAATTATAGATCATCTAACAAAAATAATAACAAATATACACTCGCGTGTTTGGCAAAAACATATTATTATTACAAAGTAGTTCTGCTCAATATTATGTTTGCTACGAATTCTATGATGATCCAATTACCTTAATGTGTTACTAAATTATTATAATGAAACTACAACATTTTTACTAATAAACTCATTCATTAATAATCTTGGACGAGTGACTAAACTTGACAGATTAGCACTTTTGCAAACTCTAGTAACACCTACAGTTCAAAAAAGCCGCCGACAAGACGACGAGACGGCCGAAGCTAGTGAAAGTGATTCGGGGGCGGTATCACTCAACCGGCAAACATGACCCCCCTTGTCTTCTAACTTGTTCCTCGTTAGGGCTCGAACTTACACTGGTATTACAAAGGAGGGGGGTACTCGCAAGGTTGCCGGTTGAATGACGTGCCAAACAACTCTTGGGTAATAGCTGTGAGATTGCGTTATAGTAATAGCTATGAGAAGGTATAATTTAAGTGACGTACGTGGTATTGTGGAACAGCCCAGCACGAACCTCAAAAGTTAATGTGATACGACCGAGACAGTTAGATAATTGGCTAATAAAACAAGTGGCTTATTGTGTTTAGCTAATAAACTTTTGGTAAACAAAAGAGTAATATGTTTATCTTAATGAAACAAGAAGAAAATTATACTTTGTTTTGACGTAGAATCATGTTGTTTACTGCCAAATAACTTTACAGACAGTAAAATGGCTATTAAGACTCTTTATTTGGTTAGACAAGCATAACCGAAGCTTACGTCATGTCATCTCTATGATTACGATTATAAGTGCTTCTAGCAGACAGGTTGAAAAAGCGCGCTTCTAGACTCAAAGAACAAATATAATCTTAGTCCAGAAATGATTTTTAAAAGATTCCTGTTTACATCGAACTAGCTCATACTTTTTGAATAACCCCAAGTAAATGCTACAAAAATGTACCAATAACAGTTTCGTAATAAATACTTTTTATTGAGAAACATGAAATGTAATAACGTAAGTCGGATTATTTCTGCTCTGTCAGAGCTCAACTATGAGATAAAACGATTGCTCTTACTAAATTCATTGGTAATTCATGTTTTGCGGCCGATGAATTTTATTTTCTATATAACGTAATAGCAATAAATTTGCAGTATGATTTTCTTAACCATTTTTTAGTTTAACTAGCTAACAGTTACTCATAACAATAATATAGTTTAAGTAGTCATAAATAAAAAAAAACCCGAGAGCGTCGTCGGCGGCCAAGTGGTCAAAATCCAAAGGATATGTTAAGTTGACCAACTCGCACTGGGCGAGCGTGGTCGACTAAGTGATTTGAAGATAGACTTGTGCCCCTCGATGGGGACATTATATGAGCTGTTAACGAAGTAGTAAATATAAAATTACGAACTTTAATGTATGTAAATGATGATGTAAGCATTATAAATTCATCAACAGATTAATTCTAAGCATTCGAGCTATGAATAATGACAACAAATTTTGCTTAATTGCACAGGTTCCTTTGAGCAAATTTTTAAATAAAGCTTCCTGTATAATCATAATAGATTTGAATAAAAGAACGCTAAATCATTCCAGTGTAGAAGAAGGTCGCACTAATCTTACGATCCATTAGGGAAATCACAGAGCTTTACTTAAATTCTTTACATATCCTGTTTGCAATAAGTATATTTCAAGTTTGAACCGAATTCTAAATGTTACCTCTTAAGTGAGTTTAATAATAAAGATATAGGAAGTAAGTATCCAAACAAAATATAGTAACTCGACCCACTTCAAGTATAATTTAGTATCACGATTTTCAAATTCTATATACTATTAAATATAACCTAAAAGCACAATAAATAATATTGCGATATTTTACAATACAAGAGGGTCTGACAGGAGGGTTCGGTCAACAAGATCCAATATCATGGCGTACCTACTTAACCTATAATATACAATATACTTAGCAAATACTGAAAAAACATGTTCAGTCACCGGTTTGGAGTAAAATTCTATTAAAACTTTTTATCTACCCTTAGATCTATACTAGCCCAATTTACTTTAAAATAAAATCATCATCATCATTTCATCCGTAAAAAAGTGTACAAATCATCAAATCGTTCGTTTCTTACGTTACCGTAGTCCCACAATCTTGCCCAAGGGTTATAAATCTCAGGGGTCATTTAAATACCCAGCAGAATACCTATTAGCACGACCCAAATAAGTATGGGTTCTGTGGGCTACGACAATACGTCGACCGTGAGAATGTTTCGCCACCTCCCACAATGCGGCCAATTTGTGCCTCTCCGGCCGGGCCTAGCCTCGGACTTGTCCTTTCACATCACAGACGAACACCACAACGACATACGCTGCTTGCTTATAACCAACCTGTTCTATCGTCAAGCTTCACAGAGAAGCATCCTACTTCAAATGCTATTCAAGATATGATGTAAGGTCCGTGCAAATCCTATCGTTTCTATTGTATAATATTCGATGCAAGCAATTAGCACTGACTGCTTGTATGTAATACGTCCTCAATCAAGTTCTGTAATTAGTGATGGATGACCTACATTTTGAAATCATTCATTCGTAGACCAATTAAATATTTCACACTGAGAGTGATTTTAAATTTGCATGCACTTGCCGTTAGCAGCTTTAATTAAAATACCAAGTTGAGAGCTATTTTATTTTAATTTAAAATATATGACTAATTGACATTCTGTCGATTTTTTGAAAATAAATAGCAGTCAAGTTCAATTTTAAATAGAGCTTCAATTTGCAATTAATCTAATTTACTTTATTCCACTTGCCACTCGAATGGAAATGGAAAATAGTTATCAGTAAACGACTAAACGTAAACGCATTGGTACATGCCGAGCATTGAACCCGCGAACTTCCGATTGAAAGTCAATGGCCCTAGCCACTTAGCCACTGACGCTCTATTTTTATTAGTAATAAAATTAAAATATCAATAACTTTATAGCCAAATCGTTACCTCTCATACGGGAGACGCCCATCTCTGACCTTACTTTGCATTGTGTTCTAGTTTCTCAATAAGTACATTACATTCATGTACGTCACTGAAGTATGTAATATTCTACGTTTTGTATTGTTGAAGTTTCTACATTCAAAAGCGAGTGAAGTACTCTCCTAACTCAAGCAATCTCTAGCTCTTTGGGGGACTTACATAGAATGGGTACCGAAGGAAAATGCGCATCAAATCAAACATGACTAAAGGTGTAATCAGCCATAAATACAGAGCCACTACACGCCGGCACCATCGAGAAACTGTGCGCCGAGGTGGAACGCGCTTTCACGACAGCGCGAACGTGACGCGGCGTGACGTCACACGCGCCACACGTTTCACTGCCCGATACATACCCGAGTGCGCTCCAACCGGCGCACAGTGGTTCAGGATTCAAAATTAGTGGACATTGACTCCAAAGTCGGAATTTCGACCTGATTTTTTTTTTCTAAGGTTCTTGATGACATTTCAAACCACTTTTACTCTTTCACATTTTATCGAAAAGTGTATAGTTATCAAGATATATATATTTTTAAATAAAAATGTATGGAGAAAATTACATTTTATTTTTTTTCTTTAAATGCCGGGGTTTGCCGAGTGTTTGGAGACATAGCCATGTTATATAAAGTGGTCAGGATTATAAAAATCTATTCAACGAGTCCGGCAGAACCCGGCTGCGCGAAAAAATGATGTTTGAAAAAATACATATAAAAACGTTATTTTCCAAAGATTGTGATGTTATTTGAGATGATTTATTATTTTATAGTATTTTTACATTTGACAACATAAAATAATTGAGAAATATTTCAAAAAATTCGTAATATTAAAGTTTTTTTTTTAATATTGAATAATTTTTCTCGCATTCCATACTAAGTGCGCACTTTTTAACTTTATTTTACTTTTCCATTCTCCTTCAACTTAGACAAAAAATTACATTGAAATCTTCTTCTGTATGGGAATTCAAAATAGAGCTTGAACGTCTTTTTTTCTACGTATTGCTAAGGTCTTCGAAGCTTTTTCTAATCACCGTTTCAGTAGAAATACCACCTTCTAAAATCGAAAAACAAACATTAAAAACAAATAACAAAGTGCTTTTGAGATGGGTCATCCGATTACCTCTTAGTAAGTAAAGATAAGGCAATGAAGAAACAAATGAGTCATCCGGAATACTGAAATCTGATTGGCCCTAACTTGTTGCTGTCTTTAATCACCGCTAGTTGCGAATCACATTGTGCATCTTTTAGCAATGCAAGTTAATATTCCGTTAAGTTTTGAGTTCATTCACATATATAAAGATATTTTAGACTTTAAATTATTTACATCAAGTTATTGCGTCGGAAATTCCATGTGAGATATCTTAAGAAGACAATGATATTATCAAATATTTTTAAATACATTTCACTCAGCGCCTTGGGGATAAGTGGAGAGATGCAGACTATAGATAGAGACTCAGACGAAAACTTTCATGAATCGGAAGGTGAACCGCAAGTGGTTAGAGACCGACATTCCTTGGCCAACTTGCAGCACGGTTGATTGAAAAGTGCTTTTTGAAGGTCAAGTGAAAACGTTATCGAAGACACTGTTTTCACGCATGCTGAAATTCCAGTTACCAGTGTCTGTACTGCGGAACTTGGCACTTTTACTGAAACGGTGATTTGAAAAAGCTTCGAAGACCTAAGCAATAAGCAGAAAAAAAAACGTTCAAGCTCTATTTTGGATTCCCATACAGAAGAAGAGCTTCAATATTATTTTTTATCCAAGTTGAAGGAGAATGGAAAAGTAAAATAAAGTTAAAAAGTGCGCACTTAGTATGGAATGCGAGAAAAATTATTCAATATTTAAAAAAAAGTTCTTTTTCATTACGTATTTTTTGAAATATTTCTCAATTATTCTATATAGTCAAATGTAAAAATACAATAAAATAATAAATCATCTCAAATAACATCACATTCTTTGGAAAATAACGTTTTTATATGTATTTTTTTCAAACATCATTTTTTTCGCGCAGCCGGGTTCTGCCGGACTCGTTGAATTGATTTTTATAATCCTGACCACTTGATATAACATGGCTATGTCTCCAAACACTCGGCAAACCCCGGCATTTAAAGAAAAAAAATAAAATGTAATTTTCTCCATACATTTTTATTTAAAAAAATATATATCTTGATAACTATACACTTTTCGATAAAATGTGAAAGAGTAAAAGTGGTTTGAAATATCATCAAGAACCTTAGAAAAAATAAATCAGATCGAAATTCCGACTTTGGAGTCAATGTCCACTAATTTTGAATCCTGAACCACTGTGCGGCGGCGCGGCGGCATGCGGCAGATGCAGGGAAATGCACTAGCCGCTGACACTTTACATAAAGTGCCGGGAATATCCATGGCCATATAAAGGGTATTTGATAGCAAAACTGATTGGACAATATTGGACATAATGGTGACACACCAAAGAAACTTTTCGGCAACAAAAAGAAAATTGTGGGACAAAATGGGAGTTTTCTAGAAATGTTTCTTTGGACATGTTGCTTAAATAAGACCATTGACTAAGCATATTTTTTAAGTATTTTCCAAGCCACCAATTACATTGTGAAAGTAGTACTCATGAAACTGAACAACTTTCCCTAAGGAACATAGGTTGTAATCTCAAAAATAAAATTCAACTTGTCATACTAAGTGGCCGGTCACGAGACTGAAGTTTATAAGAAAAGTTGAAAATTATTCCTGAGATCTCAACCTATGTTCCTTAGGAAATGTTGTTCAGTTTCATGGGTATTACCATTATGTTGCAGATAAACAACAAATTAAATTTCACCATGTATACTGGTAGAATTTGATATAAACAAATTTTTACTGTACCTATTTTTTACATTACAAAAGTATGGTGTATGTATAACGCACTTATACGGTCCGCATTTGTATTCACCAGAGACCTCCACTTTGCGAGTTTCTTCTCGAACACAAACACATAGATATACAGTTGACAAAAGAGAGGTATCTTTAAACATAAGACCCTTATCTACATGTTGAAAGTTGTCTGATTTGTAAGGCAACACAGGATAGGGGATGGATCATTAGCGATTTCTCCGGAGTTTCATATCAACCTGTTGAGATATCGACTCGCTGGAGTAAGACAAACTACCCAACTTTTTCTTGATATCGTAAAAGAAAAAGATCCCATTAAGTACTAAAGATTAGTGAAATACCTGCTTGGCAGAGAAAACGGATTTACTTAAGACTACAATTTTTCATAATAGTACGTTAGCTAACATTTTTTTATATAAAAGAAGTTAGAGTTAAAGCGGTTATGTACTCAGTACTACCGTCCGACTCCATTCCGAGAAAGTCCTTTTTTCCGTTCGAAACAGATTGTATGGACGTTCTTGGATTCAAGTAATCGCCCTTGGCCTCTTAGTAATACATACTTTATCTACTGCCTATTCGCAGAATCGTGGCAAGCTCGCTGGAGAGGGCTAAGTTGGAAGACGACATACGGCACCCCCTACATGGGCATGTGCTACCGCCGCAAAGACTAAAAAGTCGAAAAAGCTTCCTAAAATGCGTAAAACCCCCCACGGGCGTGCCCTCTCAAGCGAGACGCAACTTGTGGCGTGCTCGAACACCACTCCCAGATCCATATGTTCCGATCTCTGAGAGCCTCCCGGCTGGACATAGACTGCCATGGCCAATCTGGAAGTCTTTAAATAGACTTCGGACTCAGGTTGGCCGCAGTAAGGAAAATATGTTCAGGTGGGGATTTTCGGAGAACCCAAATTTGGAGTGTGTGTGTGGGACGGTGCAGTCTATGGCCCACCTAGTGTCCTGCCCTGCTTGCCCTGCCACCTGCTCGCAGCAGGACCTGATGGATGCCACAGATAATGCAGTTGAAGTGGCCAAGTTCTGGGCGAAAATAATCTAAGGAATTTGTCATCGACACGATAAGAAGAAGAAGTCACATTTCATAAAACCGACATTTTAGTCTGGTATACCTATACGAAAAGATGGATATTGTATTTAAAACTTTTGGCCAGTTTGGATGGAAACCTAGGCAAACTTTTCCAGGAGCGTCAAACTTGGACCTTGATAATAACAGTTGACGTCAGAGTAAACCGAAACATGTCGAATACTGTTAAAGTAAGGCCAAGTTTGGAAACCTGTCAGACCAACTTTGTTATGAATGCGTCAGAACTAGGACAATGCGCCGAATATTTTGAATAGTAAGTATTCTGTAATAGTCCGGTTCATTTTAGACCAAAAGTGCTCTAGAACTTGAGTTTCATCTGTCACTCCTGTAAATGGCAACGACTCCTACCGTTGGATTCGTCTTGATGTCCTGAACGTGAAACTGTCGGTCGTCAAGTGCTAAAGTGGTGGAGGGATGAGGGGGGGGTAATCAAAGATCGCTGGATTTTACGTTGTAATTTAAAAACTAGTGGACCGATTTCTTTATTATTAGTATTATTTAAACGGGTATAACATTATCTACAACACGTTCATATACATCGAATACGTCAATGCAGTGGTTACCGCGTAATAATACGAAACATAATAAAAAATAATTGTGTTTAAATAATATCACAGATTACGCTAAATCTGTAAAGTTTTTGTGATAAAAATGTTGCTTACTTTAATTCTACAACAAATTACCTAATCAAAAAGGTAACAATAATTACTATAGGATTTATGGTGCCTGAGCTAGAGTTAATTAAATAAACGTACTCGCAGGTCAATATACTACGAGTACGCAATAAAAAAATGTTTTCCGTGTTAATTGTTACAAATTAAACTGTACTAACATGTAATTGTATGTACTGAATTGTCTAAAATAAACATCATTATTTTTTTATTTTTTTTTATTTTTTTTTCGACCTAAATTTCTTTTATTTTTATATCATGGGTAGATATTACCAATATATATCCCCTGGCATAGTTTTTATCCTGTCAGGAACCTTAGGCCAGGGGCTACAGGCAAATTAAAAACAACTATAGTGAAAACTAAAAAAATGTTTTCCGCGTTATTTCGACGTAAATTTCTTTTATTTTTTTATCACGGTTAGATATTACCAATATCTATCCCCTGACATAGTTTTTATTCTGTCAGGTACCTCGGGTCAGGTGCTACAGGCAAAGTCAAAACTACTATAGTAAAAAGCTAAAAGATTGTTTTCCGCGTTATTTCGACGTAAATTTATTTTATTTCTTTATCATAGGTAGGTGTTACAGATATCTATCTTCTGATGTAGGTTTTATCCCGTCAGGTACCTTGAGTCAGGTGCTACAGGCAAAGTTAAAACAACTATAGTGAAAACTAAAACATTGTTTTCCGTGTCATTTCGACGTAAATTTAATTTAATTTTTTATCATGGAAAGGGATTACTAAAATCTATCACCTGACATAAGTTTAATCTCGTCAGGTACCTTGGGTCAGATGCTACAGGGAAAGTCAAAAATACTATAGTGAAAACATAAAAAAATGTTTCCCGGGTTATTTCGACGTAGATTTCTTTTATTTTTTTATCATGGGTAGGTATTACTAATATCTACCCCTGACAAAAGTTTTATCTTGTCACGTACCTTGGGTCAGATGCTACAGGCAAATTCAAAACTACTAATAGTGAAAAACAAAAAAAAATTATCCTCTTTATTTCGACGTAAAGTCTTTTTTCAAGGTATTATTTGAAAAATGTAAGCTTGAAATATATAATTAAAGTAATATGGTGATTACTTACCCATCTCTTCTCATTCATTTACTTATATTTGCGTACTCGTAGTATAGTGATCCTACGACTACGTTTCGTAAATTAGCTCTAGCTCAGGCACCATAAATCATATAGTAATTATTGTTACCTTTTTGATTAGGTAATTTGTTTAAGAATTAAAGTAGTAAACATTGTTTCCACGATAACGTTATAGATTTAGCGTAATCTGTGATATTATTTATACACAATTTCTTTTTTCAATGTTTCGTATTATTGCGCGGTAACCGCTGAATTGGCGTATTCGATGTATAAGAACGTCTTTTAGGTAATATTATACACTTTCAAATAATACCAGTAACAAAGAAATCGGTCCACTAGTTTTCAAATTACAGCGTAAAAACAAAAGTACAAATTCGCCAACTTTGATTACCCCTCCCCTCCTCCCTCCACCACTTTAGAACTTGACGACTGACAGTTCCACGTACAGGACACCAAGACGAATCCAACGGTATGAGTCGTTGCCATTTACAGGAATGACAGATAGAATTTTTTCATTTTGTACTGGAGCGAACCGGACTGGCACAACTACGAGCTGTAATAATCTTCGGAAACTAATTTCATAATATCAACCGTCTAGCTGACATCTCGGCTTGACAACGTGATGATTTGAATTTACGCATTTCGCGTTGATTAATCAGATTAGATTGTATATATACATACATAATACCTACTACTACTTATAAGCCACCTATATAGGTACACGGTGTAAGAGACAGCTTGGCAAACATGATTATGAGCAACTTCCGAAAATATATTTACCTCGAATACGAAAAAAAGATTCGTCACTCTCATACAAAATAGTATTTTTTCGAGCAGTGTCGTAAATGTCAATGTTTTTTTTTTTTTTTCCGATTATAACAGACCAAGGATACCATACGGTAGTACTTATAACATCCTTGTAATTTTCAAACGCGACATAAGGACAGATTTACTATGGCTATAGTGTCACTATCTTGCGTTTGACAGCTCCTCCATTACCCGAACGTCTCCTTTAAGTTTTTGGTAAGCCGTCATTAATTACACCCTGTATATGTGAATATTTCCGGACTTGTATCAACGTGGGATGATTTCGAAACATTTGTCAGATTGGTTAAATTAGTCAAGTCACGAAAATTCTTATAGCAGAGTGAAAACTCACGACATAATTATGTAATACTCTCTCTACACACTAAACAGCGTTTACCCACATGGATTACTCGGACATTACAAACATGATCCAAATAAGTGTTTGTATTACTTTATTCTGTTTATTTAGGACCTTTATTTGTATAGGTACCAAAATTAATTAAAACTCCACATTAGAGATTATATAACCGACCTCCCAAGTTTAAGTTAGGTAGTTGTTTATTTTAATATCTAAATTTAACCTTTCAACACATAATACAATTTCTACTTGTTTAATACCAACAACCGTACCAGACGCGGATAATTAAGTTGTATGTGGCATGTGATCCATCCCGTCCAATTTCTGTTATAATTTATTAAACTTTTCTCAATATTAATTACTGTTCTCTTCTTTGTTACAGATGTGACGGGCTGTCAAGATGGTGTAGACTTAATCGATGACTGTGGCTATTTGTCCTTTGCCAGACATGGCGTCGAACGTCCAAGCGTTTCTTGTCGAACTTTTATAAATTCCGCTCGGTACGCAGCCGACCGTATCAATGATTCGGTGAAAATTAATCAAATAAAATGGGGCGACGACGTTGGAGATTCGTGACCATTGCGGCGTTCCTGCTTTTCATGATAAAGGACGCGCAATGTCAAGGTAACTATGTAACTATGTATTCATAATTTTTAGCATAAGATATTTTCATTTTTTTATTAGAATAACCAGTCGGATCTATTTACATTTATTATTTTGTATTGTATTGTATTACAAGGTGAAAAAATCGTGAGCGTTGGAAATCACGTAGAAATTGTATGTTTCCGTAGATTAACTGAATTCGTTGTTTTTTTGTATTATTGATGCTCCCAACATATTAAAATTAAATAGCCATAGCTTAGAAATTATTTCAATAACTATGCTAAAAATTTGTTAACTAATACAATGATACTAATTTCGAAATACTTACTGAGCAATCGTGCGAAACGTACCAAAGCAATAGAGCAAATAATATCACAATGAGCGTTTTATCGGCCAGATGCAGAGCCGTCAATATTATTGCACGCTTGTATCAATTCTGTTTGCGGTACAATATCCGCTTGAATGAGCACCTATTTACTGATTCTGTTCATTTCTCTTAACTAAATATCAAACGAGATAAAACAAAACGAAAAAAAAAAAAGGTAACGTTTTCCGAGTTCGCTAATTTATAATTTACAGACATTGGAATTAAACTCACATCGAAATAAAGAAGACTCATGTCCATCAAACATGTAGTTTTTCATATACTGTTTTCTGATACTGTCTAGCACTTTACAGTTTTTGGAAAGTTCAGCTAAATATCTCGATATCTCCGACCTCCTAGTATTTCACAAGTACCGGTACTTTAGGTGTGAAATAATGTTTTATGAAATATTTTACAATGAGGGTAATTTTTTTTATAAAAGTTCGTTTCGCAATCACTCACTTTCCTAGATTCGACGTAAGGGACTATTTATTGATTATTGTAGGTACCTTAATATAAAAAAGACCCGTGAAAATACGTAATAATGTGTACCTTAATATGTTTTCGCAAGTCCACATTATATAAATTGACCATTACAAAAGGAATTATACAAACTAATGAACTTTCGAAAACTTTATATTCCTTGAAAATTGCTCAATAGAAACGTTGTAACGACCTTCTAAATTATATTCCCAAGTTTTCTTACAAGTCGATGGAAACTTTATGTCGAAAACAATCGCTGCTGCTATAAGTACCTTGTTAAATAAACTTAATAAATAATAATGACATCACAATTAAAATAAACTATTTTCGAGCGAGGTGGGCTTGTATGAGAACGTATTCGCTAGCTGACCTAATGAAATGATACTGCGCGTTAGAAACCTAGCCTAGATTTGTTTATAAGTTCAAAAGCTTTTCTTATCCGAGAGGTATTCGAAGCATTAAGAATAAAGGAGTGAGCGTGGGAGTACAATGCAAGGCAGTGACACCCACGTGTAACGTGTGCCGCCCGGCCGGCGGCGCGGCTTGCTGCTTATTATTCAACAGCTCAGTCGCGAATAGCTCGCCAGGAGCGGCTGTTCATTTATTGCGTAACACTAGTTTAGCCACTTACCCTCTCCCCTCAAAAATAAGAATTACGTGAACCCATCCCTTTACTGTAGAGTAGACGTTAAATAAATTTTAAAGTTTTTTTTACGTTTTCTTTAAAATATTTATGATATTTTCTTCAAAATACATCGGATAAAAAAAAGGTTAAACACATATGTGGGTTAAAATTTTACGTAAGAACATCATTTACAAAAAAGGCAAATATTATAACAAAAATATAAAAAATCTGTTATTACCTACATTACGGATCGAGTATGTGTGAAATTGCGCTTTTTTTTTTCAAACTATAATTTTTACGTACTTAGGCGAATTTACGTAAGAACAATCTAGACCTCCTTAAACTTCCTTGTAAATAAATAATATGACTTCTACAGGACTCCTTTCTCTTCTAAAATGTCTTCTGTAATAAATGAACTTCCCCTAGGCGGCTCAACCGCCGCGCCGACCGAGCCCAAGTGAACTGCCTGGCTACTCGGCTAAAAGGTATCCAAGTCAAAATGCCGTCATGCTTCATAGCGATTTCATACACCAGTATATCTAGGTTCTAGTTCGTCCATTTTGCTCTCCCTGGAGCATTGTTAGACTTCTAGTTTAGCTCAAAGGATTTCTAGTTGCCGTTTGAGATTTCATGAGTCATCATTTCAGCCAGTAGACGTCCACGTTTCATGAGTATTTCAAAAGTAATCAAAGTGTACAACAGTTCTGAACCGAACACGTTCGTCGTCTGTTTTATGTTTATACAGGGCCGAGAGCTCACATAATTTAAAAATGGTACTGAATATTAACAACGTCGATTAATACATTCATTATCTTTCAGTAAATATGTCATTGCTGATCCAAATAATGCTTTCGCTTCTACAAACAAATGAGAAAATCAGTATATAGCACATAATAGTAAGTAAATACTGGAGTATCAAAGTTTTTCGGTACCAAATACGGAAAGAATCAAAAATTAAAAAAAACATCGCCACAAAACCGTTGCTAGATCCTTTCAACTACTAGTGTCAAATGGCTGAAGATATTTTCTTGGGTCATACCTAAGAACACTCTCGATTGTGATACCTTGCAAACAAATAAAACTAGATCAAAATTGGCGCATCCGTTTAGGAGCTACGTTGCCACAGACAGACAGACACACGACAAAATTTATAACACCTCTCCTTTTCGTCGGGGATTAAAAAACATTCTATAAGCTGTTTTTCCCTAGTCTATACGTTTGTGGTACTGTATGAATTAGGCGATATTACGAGGGTCGAGCTCTGCCCGGTATGTCTTATTCAAACGTTTGCAGAGCGCGTCTACGTGAGGGTACACCGTAATTACTCCGAGAGGATCAGCGAGGACATTGAGGTAGCCCTGTAGTCATAAACATATCCATATGAATGGAGCAGCCGCGTAATGTATTCACTGGTGGAGCAACGCCGACGATCAGCGCAATACGTGAATCGAGGCCTTGTGAGCTATTGATATGTGTGGCGATGCTCTGTGCTGATACGAGATACCAATTTCGATTTAATTCATTGCATTTATAATCAACAATATGTTCATTGATACGCTTGTGTTTGCAGGTCGATGACATAATTTTATCATTTAATGGAGGCTTTGTTTTCTATTAGCGAGCAATTAAATGTGAAAATACTTAGGTAAATTTTGTGTTGTTTGATAAAACAACGAACTCCCTAAAATAATGCTCGTTAAAATGTTTCTCCCAGTGAAGTCCCCAGATAACCGTAAAGTAAAAACAAAGTTTTTTTTTATAAAGTTCGTCCCGAACAGAGCAGTGGATCGATTGATGTAAGTCCGGTCTGGCCGGCCATTACTCGGCGCCCGGGGGAGACCACTCGGTTAAAAGGTAAACGAATAACTTTCTTCGCAGCCCGAGGTGTGGCCTGAATATTTATATAAAAGATTTTTTTAGAAAAAACTTCGATGAGCCCTGTTTTTACTAAACCGACCCAGAATTTTGTTTTATTTTAGCATGCGTAACATGTTCGTCATTTAAAGTATGTATTTTATTACTGACTCAAGTTGACTCAACTACCTTATTACGCCATTTATTTTTCTATCTAATAGATGAATTATTTTTTTGACCAAAAACCTCTACATGGAACACCCTACCGAAGTTTAATTACAATCTGGTCTATAATGGTTTAGGAACGCATTGAGGACAAACATACAAACATAGATGTTTATTATACAGATTTTCATGCTGGCATCTTACACATAGAAGAATTTGTATGCCTAAAAGAAGACTGAAACCATGGACGTAGTAATATAGTCCTTGGAATCTATATTATATAGCTAGCTACCTGCTATATATTTTTATGTTTTACGTGATAGTTAGGTACCTAAACAATGACTCATCATAAATCATCTCTCACACACGTGTGGGTATTTGTACGAGTTTTTCGGTTCAAAACGCTTTTCACTTAGTGACGCTTGAAAACAACTGGGTGGTTGTATTACAAAGAGCTTTTAAGTAGAGTCGGGGTAAGGTGAATGAAAAAGACAAGTATTCACAGAGGTGTTCTTTGCTGTCAATACTAAAAAGAATATTAAAATATTTAATCCTATTTTTGCTATTTTCTTCTTTAATTTACCAAATTGTTTGAGGCTTTTGCGCTTAGTACACATTATTAGAAAATGTCTTTGACCAATGTGTGTTGCCAGTGATGACTTATGGATCCGAGACGTGGTCGCTTACAATGGGCCTCATAAGAAGGCTTAAAGTCACCCAAAGAGCGATGGAGAGGGCTATGCTTTGAGTTTCCTCGCGTGATCGAATCACAAATGATGAGATCCGTAGGCGAACCAGAGTCACCGACATAGCCCGAAGAATCGCTAAACTTAAGTGGCAGTGGGCTGGGCACATTGCGCGTAGAACCGACGGCCGTTGGGGCAAAAAGGTTCTCGAATGGCGACCGCGCGCCGGAAGACGTAGTGTGGGCAGGCCCCCCACGAGGTGGACCGACGATCTGGTGAGGGTCGCGGGAAGCCGCTGGATGCGGGCAGCGCAGGACCGATCATTGTGGAGATCCTTGGGGGAGGCCTTTGTCCAGCAGTGGACGTCTTTCGGCTGAGATGATGATGATGATGATGACACATTATTATAGCATAAAAATACGTAATCAAGTTTAGCAATTGTGCTACTCTACATGAAATTAAAACGGTTTTTAAACTAATTTCGTTAGTTACTACAAGTGCTAACCCTAAATTTACTATGCGAAGCATCTCTTTGTCCGAAAAGAAAGATGGTTTCGTGCTTTGGAAGGCACGTGAAGCCGTTGGTCCCAGCTATTATCTACGGGAAGCCTTAAGCGGCTCAATAGTTCTACCACCAGTCCTTATGAGATAACCTCGAAATCCACACGATAAGCAAACACATAATACGCGGTGTATTTAATACCTGTGATTGTACAGATACATAGATGTTTCGAGTAACAGTGACGGGCGAGTAACACGTACACACGTGACGTCATCTCCATACGTCACGCTCGCGCCAGGCTGGGGGCACACGCCGCGCTCTGCCTAATTACCTGCGATTCACGGCATCTGCTCGACTCAGCCCCTAATATTAATTACTACTTGCCAAAACTCCTGACTGGGTACTTTAAAAACTGTCGAATGTGTTTTCAGTGGAAGCTAAGAGCTAAGTACTCGTGCAGTTAAGTTTGCTTTTTGTAGACACACAACAAATACACCTTGAATTTTAACTGGTTATTTATTTGCAACATAGTGGTAGTTATCGATTATCGTGAAACTGAACAACTTTTCATAAGAAACATAAGTTGAAATCTTACAAATAATATTAAACTGTTCATACAAACTTCAGTCACGTGTCCAGCCACTTTGTATGACAAGTTGAATTTTAATTTTGAGTTTCTCGTAAGGAAAGTTGTTCAGTTTTATGAGTAATACCAATATGTTGTGGACAAATAACCAGTTAAAATTTACGGTGTATAATTATTTACACTAGACAAATTTATATATAAGATATTTGCCTCGTATAGGTTAATTCATTATATACTTAATTACCTGTTTCCCATACTAGGTAAAAACCTGTAACTAGGAAAACAGTGATTCTTCCGTCATTATGATTTCTACGTTGATTGATATTGCAGTTTTTTGATGACATACAAAAAGCCGAATCCAAATCCTGCTTCTGCAGTAATTGTCTCTATTCAAAAAACATATTAATTAAGCATATACTTTAAATACGATTTTTTTTTACAAAAACACGTGTTTTAGTACAAAGCTGGCTGTATAAACAAAGCGGTGGCTGTTACTTTATTCGCTCGGATTATGTTTCTCATTACGGCGGAGTTTTTTCTTTACATGAAAGGTTTTAATTAAGTTGTCTGGCCGTCTGGGGTTAATGACGTGTTAAAAAGTTGCATTAATTTTTAGATAAATTTAAAAGTGACAACATGGACATTAGTCGCCTAAATCATTATTATCATCATAGTTTGTTTCATTTGTTTATAATTTAGTCAATGGGTATTTCGTTTTAAATAAATACTTTTTAATAATAATTGTATTCAATATTTAAAAGTTTCTAATTATAATTGACAGTATTCATTCAGGTAAACAAAATTTCATAAAAAGTATGACAAAGTTAGGTATTTTACTAAAACATGTCCCTTTATTTGTTACCTTTCGAATGTAAAGAAATAAGAGCTAAAATAGAACATGAAGATGACAGCTCGTGCCTACGTCATCTACATTTCAACCTCAAAGCTTTTTCAGCGCATATCCACCAGCAAAATTAAACGTCTCAAAGTCTGGGGAAACTAGCCGGTTTATTTATTCGCAAGATGAACTGCGTCACATTGACACCGTGCGATGAAGGCGGTGTCTCAGGGGAAATCTAACGCGGTCTTACCCAACCCACTTAATCAGAAAAATATACGTGGCGAGGGAAATAAAATATCCAGCTACGTTCGACAGCAAAAGGGGAAAACAGTAAAACTAGAAAGCGAGGGAAAGAAAATAACCATTTCAAATAGAAACTCAAACATACGTTAGGCATTTATGTAGAAAAGGTTCCCAAATGGACGCGGCGCTTTGATGTCAGTAAACATGTAGTTTGACATTATGTGGCTGTGTCGTTAAAAATTAAAGAACTCAATAATAGACAAAATATTGGGTACATTCATGGTCCAAGAAAACAAGGTCTTTTCAAGTTTCAAATCAAGGTTCATCCTTGTCTATTACACGCATTCGACAAGGATGAAAAGGCAAAATTACGTAGAAATGACGTAGGCTCGTGTCAGTAGACCTTGTTTTCTTGGACCATGGGTACATACATTCTAAAATCATAGTGTTTTTAATTTGAATTTCTATAATCCACACACAAGGCAAATAATGTGCTAATCTCAGAAATGGTTTTCACTGGGTGAAATTCTAACCCGCACGAAATAAAGCTACGAAAATATAGATACAAAGTACATACATAATCTAAACTAAGCTACTCATTTAGTAGAAAAAAATAATCTGGATTTCTATGTATAAAGTTTCTTACCTTATCTGAAGATACGACGCGACTCGGCCGAGCAATCAATCAGTAAAATAAGGGAATTATCCAGCCACAGATTCCGTAAAGCATTACGCGGCGAGACAGGTCCGGGAATCCAATAAACAATTTCGCCTTATAAAAATACGCTAAGTTAAACGTTCCTCGCTCCCCATATTGCGACAGAAACGTCTCTTACTAGGGTTGCCTGATCAAATGAAAAATCCATATTTTTTTATAAAGCATCCGGAATCCATACTACATATCCCTCAGATATTACTTTGTTACCCTAAATAAGAAAACAATAAAATAATATATAGTAAAACAAATAAATTAATTATAGTAAGTATAATGATAATAATTAATACTAATGTAGGCGTACTATATATTTTTATTAATAATAATATAAATAATATTGGTAGTTGAATTATTGGTAGTTATAAATTAGCTATTAGTGTTATAATTTGGTAATTTTCCACTCAAATTATATATAATAGTAGTATGTAAAATTTATGGAAGAGCGGTGTCTCCTGACACAGGCATTTTGGCTTAAAAGGAGACATCGGTCACTAGCTTATATAAAGATGTGTGAAAAGCCCAAATAAATTATTATTATTATTATTATTGACTGTATTAACATTGTAATAGAACATGTAATGAATACACTCATAGAATATATACTTATAATATAAAGTCCCGTAGTATATTTATTTATTAGGAAGTTATATATTTATTAAGATATTATAGTATGGATTTATAAACTTAAAATATAACACACACAGACGCACAATCAAACACGCGCACACGCACACACACACAAACACAATTCCTTTCCTTTGACTACTAACTTACATACAAGTCCGGTGAAGCTTGATTGGTCGTACTTTATCTACACAAGCAGGCAGGTCAATAAAAAAAAACACTTAAATTGTACTGTATTTTATCAATAGACCCTAAAGACTGTAGCACAGTTTTTAACTAAAGCAGTCCTCTCCTCAGTGTTAATTACAAGAAAATATCCTTGTATACTTTTTAAATAAAGATTTCTTATTTCTTATTAAATAGGGCTGATTATTTTGTTGGCTAGGGTACCTATTAGTTGGACTATTCATAGAAGGAACGCCGGAAGTATGTTAGTACATACTATTTTATTTTTGGACATTGTATTGATTTTATAAATTAGTACCTATTAAGGTCTAGGTGGTAGAAATTGCTACTCAGCAATAAGGCCAACTTCAAGTACACTTTTATCCTTGTTTGTAAATTTTTCTGCACTGTTTTTTTTGTAGTGTGCAATTAAGAATATTTAATTTTATTATACTCTAGTATTAAATTATTATTTTTTCTCTTCATTGTGGAAACACCGGATGTCTTAAAATTCTTCCCGCATGCCGGACAATGTCTTATAAACCGAATATCTCCGATAAAATGTGGACGTATGGTAACCCTAGCAGTGTGTGTTTGCAGAGGGGTGCGTTCGGTTTCATTTGCATCCGATATTGCGTATTTTCGGTTGAACTGCGATTGTCATTCAAATTCAGTAATGTATCGGTTGAATACTTGAATAGTAAGCAAATAATTTCGCAGGCATAGTTGTCCGTGAGAAACCTTATTGAAAATCAGACCAACTTTATTATACAATACAAAATTAAATCTCACTTTTACTAAAAACATTTAAAATCTATATATTAAATGTTCGCATATAAATCAGGCAATATGCAGCGGTGTTTTACCGACCAATTAGAAGCCGAGGCCTGAAACGCACTATCAGAGTTTTCGCAAGACATTGAACAAATACAACTTCCAATGAAGTACAGTTGGACCGCGGTCCCCGGGCTCACCACCATGCCCGGCGGAAGATCTTCCCTTTGCCTCCAGTTTTAATTTGCTTATTTAACAACAAATGCGATCCTCATTTCAAATGTTTTGCATAGTAATTAATTTAATATAATAAGGCTGCTATAAAAGTTGAAGTTAAATAGATTATACAAAAAAATTATTAAAGTTTTTTTTTAAGATGTAGGAAACTCTCCGTAACATGATTTCGTATTGGCTCAGTGCCATGCATAATTTGAAATCGTATGTATAATTACACGTTGACCATTCCAATTCCGAATTAAGTCATTTGGCCGCAATAAATCCTTGAACCACATATGTATCCGGAAGCAGGTAGAAGGTTAGATAAAATCAATTAAATGCAATGTCGTTAACTATAATTTTTAAAGTTCTCTTGAGACGGATCTATTATGATTTTAATCAATTCAGTGAATAAGATAAGATTTGGCAGATCCTTTATTGTAATTTTGTAGGATATTTCGTTAACTTATATGTATAGTTCTAGTATCAAAGGATGGAGTGAAAAAAATTATGTAAAGAAATATAACTTAATATTTATTTCAACTTAGAAGTTTAGTTGCGTATAGATACGTTATAGATAGATAAGGTAATTGTTTTAGGTAAACTGGGAGTACTGAAAACATACTCGTAAGTATTGCTCAGATTACATAAGATTTGTATGAATTGAGATTTCCGGCTGAGAGAGATGATGTATGAATTGATACCTTGGGTCTTGAGGAGCTCATAATTTTTATTCAAAGCTGCGATCGTCAGGAATGTAAATTCTTTGAGATTATCTCTTGATATGATACTCGTATGTCATATCACCCAACACCAGATTATTATAATAAATTTTTCCTTGCTTACAAATTGACGACATCGTCGTCGGCGAACCATACATACCGTTATAATTTGCTCTTATGCTATCAGTTACAAAATTATTTGAAACAGCCACGATAACGTTACATACGGCGGCGGCCTTTCATTACCCAAAAAATAAATTGCAAGCAAAATAACAAAGAGCAAAACAAAGATCGGAATCCAATACGGTATCGTGCGGCGGACGGAACAATACCAACGTTTTGTAACAATTACAGGGACTAGTTTAGCCGGTTTGTTACATTGATTAATTGGATTACTTTTCACTTTTATCATCAACTTTTCAGATAATTGCTTTCGGCAGTTGTTAAGAATAAGTCGGGCTTTCGGAATGGATTACAATAAATGTTTGATGGAAAAGACCCTTCATAAATACTGAAGACAAAGTAGTGTCCTTTTTAAAAATACTTAGTTTGGTATTTTAAAAGTTTCTTTCATAGTTAATATTTCATATTACATATTACTAAAGTCAAAAAATCAAAAATACAATGTACTTAAAATACTATTAAGTTTTACGTCATATTTAAACATGTGCATATTTTTAACACTAGACTCGCTTCACGCTCTACATATTATTATCTACTTGCATTTGCAATTTGACGCAACCGAAAACTTCGTAAATTCCGCATACTGAAACGCAAGGTAAACCAACCCCCACCAATTTTGTCGAGTTTTGTTTGTTTTTTTTTTGTATATTTTAAACCGAAACTGTGTAAGGAATATACACTTTACAAGTACAAGTAAATAGCAGTGTTTCCCCTACCAACAAAACAATTCTTGGCACTTTGGCAGAAATCGTAAAAAGTGTTACCTCTCGGCTTTGTAAGACAAAAATAAAATATTCACAACGCGATCCTTCACCAATTCTGCATTCAACGGAAACATTCACAGCTGCATTCTTTACATTTTCCAACGATTACCCAGCCTTGTACTGCTATGCTACTGGTGCAAAATATTTTATTTCAAAAGAATCTGACACTTACGGGTTATTATTACAATTTTATTAGAATGTTTATTTAGATAATATTAAGAAATTAATAGATGCTAGAATTATCAAATTTAATTTTCATTTGTTTCAGATGAAAACGACTTCTATTATACACCAGTGGAAAGAAGTTTTGCCCAAGTGCAACCACCAGTGTTTTCAAACAGTCGCCCATCGACGTACTTTGATCAAGATGATAATTTCCGAGTGGCGCCTCCAACGCAGCAAGCACTCTACAATGAGGGCCACGTTAGGTTCCCGAGCCCGAACTACAACCAAAACCCTTCGCCGTTCCAGTTGCCAACCGGAAGAAGTCAAGCTGGAACGCCATATTACATAAACCAACCCGACTTTAGTGGACCGCAAAGACAAAGGTTCAGGCCAGCTTTACCTTATAATTTTCAATTGGTTCATCCTGCTTCAACAAAAAGGCCTGATACGTCGCAAATACATTCAGTAGCCTACCAAAATGATCCATCAAAACCGGAGCAATTTTTAGGGCAAATCACAATCAATAATCCCGATATTGATTATTTGCAGAACAATAGATTTAAGAATTTACCATTTGATAGTAATAGCTTGAAAAGCAATGGTCAAAGTGGTCATATACCACGTGAGGAAGACATTGATAACGACAGTCAAGATTTATTTGACCACCACAGAGTTACCACGTATAATCCGAATAAATATTTAAATAAACAAAGACTGAATATTAGACCGAGTAACTCCCGATTGAACCATCACGATCCACCAGCTTTCGATGAAAAGATGAATCTTCAAAACTCGCCAAATAAATTATCAGTAGAGAGAAATAATAATTTAAATGTTCCAAAATTATCAGTCCCAGCTGATAATAAGGCTCTGTTAGATTTAGAACCATTACTTGAAGATGATATAAGTGATATCAGTTCATTTAGAGAATTGATGAAGAATACTCAAGGTTCATTTGATGTGGAGGTAGTGAAGTCCAATGGCAGCAACAGCGAATCAACTGATGATAGTAAACCTGATGCAAGTTTTATGAATGCAGATAATTTACCAAAAGATACAAAGCCAATCCCTGTAACTGAAACCACTACCAAGAAAGCGTTAACAACAACTAGCACCACAACTACCCCAGTACCTGATAGTGAGACAGAAAATTCACGTGAAAATCAAAGTGAAGAAGCAGAAGAGGGTGAATACGAATATTATGACGAACCAGTGAGTTCTGAAGTACATACTACACATGAACCAGAAACAACTGAGCATGTGACAGATATTTATGATGAATATGATGGAACCGAAGAGCCAGAAAAAGTAACTGAATACATAAAACCAAGCACTACAACATCTAAAAATAATATGACAAAATCTTTTGATGTAGTGACAATGAGTTCAGCGAAAGCCAGTATGGTTAAAGATGATAACTTTAAAGATTTTATCGACACTTCGATAATAGATCAAACGGAACTCCCAATTATTGAGACGTCAACATCAGATGACAGTGACACGTCCATTTCTAGTGAAGATGTAACTTCCATAGAAACTCCATCAATATTAGGACAGGAGGTTGTTTCTGTGGTTACTACAAAAAGTGTAGTAAACGGAACTATATCTATTCCTGATGTCACATTTGCACCATCTACAACTAAATTAGGTATGGTATCTGCTTCAGAACATGGTCAAGAAAACGATACTTCTGTACCTGTAACTACAGAGAACTGGATCGTTGTAGCTTCTGTGCAGACTAGCCGCAGTGTTTCAGGCGCACGATTTTTACCTTTTCCAGCTGTAGAACAAGAAGAAAAGAAACAAGTACTGACAGATGAACAGGAAGAAAATGAAAACGAGGAAAATGTGACAAAAGATCCATTAAACGACGCAAGTGGGCCAATCAACAGTTCATCTTCTACTGAAAATATTAACGATAAGCTGGATAGCATTCAATCTGAACTATCAAGTGCTGTTTTATCAGGATCTATAAATAAAGAAAATAAAAACATTGAATTAATTACTGAGACAACAACTGAACCAATTACTACTCCTAGTACGACCACAACTACAACGCAAGGATATCTTAACGTTTTCACCTTGAAAAGCACACAACAGCCGACAGCTACGGAAAGGTCAGCTCCTGGTCCTCTTCCAGTTATGATAAAGAAATTTATTCCTCGTGTGACTACAGTATCTCCAACAACTACACCAAAACCAAGGACAAAAAGGCCAGCACTGGTAACTGTTATGGATGATTTAGCCGGTTTCTTACCTCCGGGTTATAAGCCGAGACTATCATTCAAAGACAAACGTACGAGCACAACCTCCACAACTACAACCACAACCACGACCACTTCTACAACTACAGTGGCTCCTGATACTTCTTCAGAAGAAAGTTTTTCAAATGGAACACAAGGACGATCTTCTGGTATCAGTTCCAAAAACAGAGTGATTCTATTAGATGACAAATCTTTACTTCCTAAAGAATATAAACCACGAGAAAAGGTACCAGAAGACTTATTCAAAAAATTCCAAAAAGATGACCTAAGTAAGCTTTTACCTCCAGGCTATAAACCACCTACCTCTGAAAGCTCTGGAACTAAATCTACATCTATTCCATTTGGGAAAATTGAAGAAATTGACATTAGTGCACTTTTGCCAAAAGTTTTCAAATTAAATGTAACAACGACCACTTTGAAGCCAAAATTAGTAGTTAAACCGGCATCAGTAGATATAACAGCACTGTTACCACCAGGATTTAAGTTAAATGAAACTGAAAATGAAAACAGTGACGTTGGTGGTGGCATTTTAAATAAATTTAAGGTTGCCGATATTTCTAGTTTATTGCCACCAGGATTCAAATTAAATGAAACTGAAAAGCCAAACACAGATCTTTCTAGTTCCACTACAAAAGCACCAGGTGGAATAAAACTAGTCTTTCCATCTAGACCAGGTGGTAAAGTTGCAAGAAAAACTACACCTAAACCACTAGGCGAAGCCGGTCCACCTCCTGTCACACCAAAGATTCAGAAAGGTTGGCCAACAAGGTAATACTTAAATTTCAAGAATCCATTCAAAATTACTCAATTCGTAACCTAATTGCAAAGGTAACAATTTAAAATAATCTTTCAGGGCATCAACAGAGTTCACTGGTTGGCCTTCACCATCGACCACGCCTTTCTCAATAGAAAAGTATTTGCTTATGAACAAGACTGTGACGGAACCAGGAGTATCGTCGGACGTCAGCACGGAGATGACTACTCGAAGAACAACCACCACGACTACAACCACGCCAGCTCCGCCGCCATCGACCACACCTGGAGTCTGCCGACAGGAATGTGATATCGCTGCCACTATTAAAATTGTTGCAGGTAAGCAATAGAGAAACGCGCGTTGCGTCTATTATGGACTGATAACGAAGCAAGTAGGCATCTATTGTAACGAATTTCCTCGCCAACCTAAATTTTTTAGCTTTAAGTTAGTGAATATTTAAACCTGTGATCCGAACATAAAATATTCTTTGCAGGAGTAAAATGGATTCCAGAACTATTGGATCATCATACAGAAGAGTGGCAGAGGTTGGCTGAGGATGTGAAAGAAGAGGTAAGACGAAATACATCAATACCTCATCAATTACTTTTCTACTTTGAATTAAATGTAAGATAACTGTTTAATTTTAAATTACGTTTTCAGCTTAACTCCGTCTATTCTAAATCTGATTTACTTAAGAAATGGTATAAAGGTATTCGCATAGATGGATTTAGTGAAGGATCTGTTTTTGTTGACTATTTCATTGAGCTAAATGAAGTAAAGGAGAAAGTAGACACATTAGAGCTGAAAAAACTCTTCCATAAGTCACTGCATGAAGCTCAACCAGGATCAGTAGTTAAAACTGTTACTGAGGAACCTAAGGTCGATTTCGATCCTGATGTAATGCTGGGTGACCAACCTGATGAAGAAAGAATGAAAAAGAGTAATGAGAAGATGACCAAGACCATCGACAAGTCTGCGGGAAAATTGGAAATTGGAAAGTTTGTTATGGATCCTGCGTATACCGAATTTATTGGTAAGAGTCATATTCACGTATTAAATTTGTACAGAGGTAAGGTAAGAAATATTTTTTATTTCTTGATTACTTTTTTCAGTTTTACCGAAACGCGAGGAGCCAACTATGGTTGCGCCCGATGAAGAGTCCTTCCTGCCACAGTGGGGTATTGCAGTCATTGTTATAGCATTAGCTTCTTTACTATTCGTGGTAATCTTTGGTGTCACTGTGGTATGTACCTTTAATATAATGTAATACCTAATATAAATATAACCTTTTGAAATTCAAATTTGTAAGACAATATAACTTTTACAGCTGGTGAATCGTCAAAAAAGTGCGAAGGCAAAGGCCCCGATACCCCTTAGCGAAGATATGCTGCGTGAGTTAGATAAAAGCCACATGGGTGGATTTGACGACATGCATCAAATGAAAGAAAGAGACCTGCCCTATCTTCCGTCTGGGAAAGTAAGTTTTCTTGTGCTTTTTCCCACCTTCCACTTTCCAGGACCACGACCTCACAGAGTATTTCAAAACCCTTTTGAAATCGACTTCTTCCAGACGAATTGAATTTTGAATGTTTTATAGAATAGCCCTAAACAAAAACTCAACGGTGTTTTTTTGCATTTAATTATTGTTTGTTCTCCAGCGCATGTCGACGGCGTTTATCGAGCAGTTGGCGTACCAGAACCCTGGCGACTCCTGGCGCTCGGAGTGGACCCCCCAGATGCAGAAGTACATGCAGCATTACACTCCCGACTCCGGCCGCGGCTCGCAGATCTATGGTACTGCTGGAAACGGCTACGGGTAAGCGCTCAATGAGCAAAAGTGTCAACTTATTCTTCTTCGTTTTCGTATCGAAAGAGGACCATTTTCTGCTAAGGATATTCTCTTTCGTTTTCATGTCGACTAGATTATAAGATGACCCACTAATATTTAGCCAGGGATATCACAATGACCTACTAATTAGGTACTATTTTTCGGTGTTTTTGTGGTCATATTGCATATACCGATACTTGTTGACTCCAATCTCTGACACACTCTTCTTCTTCTAATCTCTCTAATCTTGAAATGTGTCTTAAATACTTCGTTACTTTTAGAGTTGTTTTTTTTTAATTATTCTAGCTCGTATCAAAACTATCGAACGATTTATTGTTGGGAAATTTTGTGTTCTGCGTCATTATACTTTACGTTTTGTACTTATTTTTTAAATTGCTTCAGGTATGGCGGCGGTGGGGGATCGCAGCTGTATGGACAAACAGGCGCTGGCGGTGGTGGTTCCCAAGTGTACGGTTACACAGGGGAATACCCTGCCCCTCGTTCCCACTATTCCCGACGTCGCTCTGACTACGATAGCAACTTCTAGACACTTCTAGAACGCTTAACAGCTCTCTTGACAATATATTATCTATTTAAATTCGAATCTCCCAACGCCAAACTGCATAGTTTATTCATAGTTCATTCACAT
This sequence comes from Teleiodes luculella, assembly GCA_948473455.1. Taxonomy (NCBI): domain Eukaryota; kingdom Metazoa; phylum Arthropoda; class Insecta; order Lepidoptera; family Gelechiidae; genus Teleiodes; species Teleiodes luculella. The sequence goes on from OX419585.1 coordinate 7,328,022, forward strand.
TGTGTAGAAAATCATATAAACGAACATCAGTAACAGGTTGTGACATAAATGATTTATCATAGATAAAATTACCTTATCGGAAAATAATATAATTTTCATACCTACTACATAGATTCGTTTTTCGGAATTTATAAAAGTTTTACATATTGCATGATATTTTAGCTGCTTTTTAGTCCGGCCTATTTAGGACTATTTGTATACAGTGCAGTGCCAACTACAATTTATTCATTGTGTATAAGATTTATATAAAAAGTAGACTTTGAAAGCCTGAGGGGAAATTGTAGAAGAACTTAGCTGTACTTTAGCGTTAAGGATCGAATATATGTGTTAGATTATTATATGTTCAAACATCATTATTAAACTACACATATTACATGTATATTGTATCAAATGAGTGAATTGAATTCACGTAATTTTTCACCAGGCTTTTAAATAAATACATAAATCAATGGTCTGCCAAAATATAAACTATTATGACTGATTGTGAAGTGTAAATAAAATAGAATAAGAACTTATTGTACTTACATAATTATTGTAAATGGGGATAAGTAGTGGTAATATGGAGTACCTATATTTCTGTAGATAACTCTCTGCATACCTATATTTGCTCAGAACCTGTAGTTCAGGCCTGTGTGTGCGTGAAACGCCTCTTTGTGCCAAAAGTTCGTTTGTTGTTGTGTGTGTAAATAAACTTTTTGTAGCATTAAATATAGTTTAGGTGGCATGATGCCAATAGAACGCGCCACCTCGATTGTATTCTACTGGGCGCCTACTACGTGCACTCATCTCGTCTTAACAGAATTGTCAACTCAATAGCGATTCAATGTACAACTTTTGATAGCGATTCAACTTTTAGGATCGTAGTAAAATACTGTCGAAAAAACAGATGACAATTTAGATTTATTTCAAGTTGAGTCGAGATAAGCATTTGTAGTAGCCGCCTTGCCCCTGGGAACGGTTTGATAGAGGGTGGGGAGTGAGGACAGTTCGCTAAGATTTAGTGGTGTCGCCAGGGAGGCAGCCTCTCATAGACCTTACATAGTGTCCAAGTAGATATCAAAACCATACAATATTTATTGTATTCACATAGTCAATTTTTATCGTGAAAATAACCAATAATAACTATTTACTTCGAAGATACTAAATTATGTGGAAGTTCTGGTCAGCGATCGTCGTAAGAATTTGATGTTTTCCAAATAATTCTCAAAATGTTCTATTCCATAGTGTTTATTGTATATTTCTGAATAATGAGTATTGTACCTAACTTACCTATTAGATTAGTACCTACCAATGCATGAGAAAATTCGTGTATATAAAAGAATTTTGTACATGTAGATTTTTAATTTAATTATTATTAAAAACAACTAGATACAAATTAAACTGTTAAGATCCCGAATATAGATATATAATAATAAAATCTTGTTTATAATTAATCATTAACCCTAATACCTAATTCCATTATAAGCCAGTAAAGCCCATATAAAAAAAATCGAAATGGAACAATAACAAAGTATTATTAAAAAAGTTTCTTTCCTCAATATAAATGCGGTCTAAATCTACAGAATATAAGTAATAAAGCAGTTCTTTAGAAATCAGTACTTGAGAACGTCTAGACTGAATCAACGCCACATGTACCAAAGCTATAGTATAGTAATGGCAAAATTATTTGTTGTTTCTGGACTAGATTATAATTTTTTAATAGAAAATCCGCGACACAATCGGTCTCGTAAATATATATGTATATCCCGTGTATACACTATAGCTATAGTTTATTGACAGGCGTAAATAGCCGGGAGAGGTCGCTATTATTATCCTTTTCTTAACATAGCGTTTTAATATCATATATTTTCTGGTTACTGTACAAAAGTATGATTGAACAACTCAAAAAGCGACGTAATCAGAACGTAACATGTAAAGAAAGTGACGAAGATAGAAAGGGTCCTCGCCGAAAGGAAAAAACATAATACATACGAGTAAGTAAATTTTGTTTCAGCAGAGCGTACTTATACGAAGCATACATTATAGAGGTAGAGCGTTGGTAACCATAGTGATTACTACCACGGCTACAGATAAATATATATTTCATAATTTAACCCCATATATAACTTGAATAGTCTGTAAACACCATTGTCGCCACATATTAAGTGATTTGTATGTTTACCCGAATCAGTAAATGCACACTCGCTGGTTCGTCCGCTCGTTCCGATGTCGTTACGATAAAGAACGCAGATAGGAAAAGGATTGTTACCCTTACGTAAGGGTCATATATGTGACTGTTAATGTAATATATCGAGATTATGGCCCTACAGGAAAAAAGAGAAATTCATTTTCATAGAACTCCGGGCGGTATCTACGACAGTACCATAAAATATAATGTCCTGGTATTTCCATGGTTTATGTAACGCTACCTCATAAAAGGTACACACAAATAATGGCGGAAGGAAATTAATGATGTCATCTGAGTAAAATTTTCCTGAAATATACCTACGTAGAGCATTTTCAATTCTAGTATTTAAATAAATATATGGGGACCTATCACACACAGCTATCTGACCTCACGGCTGTCAGACAGCTGATATACATCCTTATATAAACATATACAACTTCCAGGCAAACACAAAAATGCTCACCATACAAATGTTTGCCCTGGGCGGGGTACGCACCCGCTACCCTGTGCTTTGAAGGCAGACGTACTATCAACTCGGCTACGGGGCCCGTTATATTTTCTACTTGTTACTGACTAATACATCCGTAGGTGTTAAACTTGATAGTGTTTAAAAGGACAGTAAATATTGGATCATCGGCAACTGTGTATTTGGGGCAGAGGTCAATCAAATGGTTAGCGTCGAGAGCTCATTTGCATTGCAAATACTCCCCTACCACCCAGTCCCAATTAATAACTCCAAAATGAGACCCGGCTAGCCACGCGATTACGCCCAATTTAACAAAACCGCAGGGACCAAAAATGTTAATGTCAATAATATTTTTTAAGACTGTTACAGTTTTTTTTACGATCACTTTGATAACACACCTAATAAAGGGACTTTGGATAAGGCGCACCAACCCGCATCAATTCTAACTGGTTGCTTGGAAGAAATTGCTACCCAAGCAATAAGGCCGCCAATTGTACAAAATTGTCCTTGTTTTTATTATGTACATAGGTACATAGGTTTTATTATGTACCTATGTACCTATGTACCTATGTATATAATAAAAACAAGGACAATTTTGTACAATTGGCGGCCCTATTGCTTGGGTAGCAATTTCTTCTTATTATGTAGGTACCTATATATTTTTATTATGTACCTATGTACCTATGTACATAATAAAAACAAGGACAATTTTGTACAATTGGCGGCCCTATTGCTTGGGTAGCAATTTCTTCCAAACATAGGTTTTTGTGCAATAAAGCACAATTCATTATTCCATTCATTCATAACGGGCTGACATCGTTTAGAATGTATTAATCAATTTCCTTTTATAACTACATCAATGTTACCTGAGATAGAATTGATTTCATTCTAACGAGATCCTTGTTACGCGTAAATTAAAATGTTTGTCTACGTCGTGTCGTAGCAAAGTAAACATTTTGTCGTAGCGTAACTATTCGTAGCACTGCACGCTACTATAGGTACGGGTGGATTTTTTGTAAACTGACTTTGAAAATTAGGTGCTCATCTCGTCCGCAAGTTTTTATTTTACCAGACTAAAGGCGGCGTGGCGGCAAAAAAAGGAGGAGATTGTATGTATTTACATATGTAGATATTAATGTACGTTTATTTGTTCTACCAAGATATATTATGTTATGGTAACGGTTCTAGATTAAAATGGAACGATTTTAACATTTTTTTCCTCAAGCGAAATAATACAAGTAAAGAATAAAGGATGATTGAGTGTCAGTAGCCAAGACGAGTCTTCATCAACCGGCGGCGCCTACGTCTAACGACCGCACTTCGTGACAAACTGAACCAAACAATCATAGTTAATGGGCTATTAGCCAAGAATAATGCGTAATTGACGACCCGACCGTTTTTACTACCGAAACTTTATCAAGAACCATTATTAGTTCGCGGAGAGCTGTAAAAAGGAGAGCTTCACCCATTAAGTTATGACTACTGCGATAAAAATCACAGGGGCTTCAGTATAGTGTTTCAAAAACATATTCAAAATATCTTCATTTTTTTCCGTGGATGGATGGATGTATGGATGGATGCATGGATTTTTGTTACTCTTTCACGCAAAAACAACTGAACGGATTTTAATAAAACTTTGCAATAATATAGCTTATACATAAGAATAACACATAGGCTATAAATTATAAAGATATTGTGTAAATTGACAAAAATATATCGCGATTATAAAGGCGATTATACATACTTTACAATGTTTATGATTTTTTTCTATTTATACTCTAAGGTTTATTATTATTATTTTGACGTGGTTATGTCATGTTGATTTCTCCATGGACTAGAAGAAAGAGACCAATCATCATCATCTCAGCCGAAAGACGTCCACTGCTGGACAAAGGCCTCCCCCAAGGATCTCCACAGAAGAAAGAGACCAATAAGAAAAGTTTTTTACCGTAAGCTAAGCTACGGAACGGAAGGCTAGTGGAATAATATTTTTCATCTTGGTCAGTGCCCAGACGGCTATTGACATCCATATCGTATGAAAATAGGTTGCCTGGTATAAATTGCTTCCTTAGCAATAAAACCGCCTATTTGTACACTTTTATCATTGTGAATTGTATTTTTTGTCTTTCCTGCACCCGTAACATGCAGTGCTATGACAAAAGTTTGTCGCGCGAGAAACCCGCCATATTGAAATATCTTCTAATAGGATAAGAGAATACGCACGACAAAATTATGTCTGTCACGCGTGTACCGGGCATGTGAGAGGGGCTGGTGTACAAAAATGTACAACTCTATACTATTCAACTTCTAGTAACAAAAATGGCAGGAATATTTGCAAGCAAGATAGTCCCTTTAGTTAGAAAAACAAAGTCATGATTTTGCAGCATTGGATTTTAAAAAGAAGCAATATCTCGTTTAACGTAAGTTTTGTAAATTAAATAAAAAATGTGTTACAGTAAATAGTTGTATAGAGAGGTTCAATAGGCAGGTTCGTCGACCGGTCTGCAGTAAATATAGGCAACAGAAGCCTTTGTGAATTAATGAGCTGCGTTTACTGGCGCGCGTTACCTACAGGCATTTGTCCATTCGAATCGGACAATGGAATTGATACCTATGCTGTATAAGTGAAAACGGACATACAAAGCTAAAACATACTAAAGCTACGGCAATGGCTCAATGCTTGTCGTTTGTCAGACCATAGCTTGGATTTATTTAATTATGTTTCGTGTTCATTATATAATTTACAGCTTAAATTGGTAGTTGGCACCTTCTATAGTCTTATCTAATAGTTCGTTACGACACGAGGCCCGGCGGCGGGCGTGGAAGCGTGAACGCGTGAAAAGGGTTCTCAATTTCACACTCAAAATAATGTGAATATGGAATAGTTATTCCCAAATTTTATCGATGTGTAGATTTATTGATCATTATATAGTACACGTGTTTGTTGCAAAATATTCAATATCGCACGTCTCTGACTCAAGGGAGTACGAACAGATTTTTGTTACGCCTTCTGCATGTACAATATTTTAGTGTTTAAATTGAACCTATTTAATAAATAAAAAACATGTCAAATTGAAAGTTTTTTTTATTAACTACATCTCAGTGCACCGCAATTTTAGTTCACCAAAGCTGAACACTTCGAGAATTGGAGAAAGAATATCAGGCGAGAAAAGAGTACTTCTTTAACTGCAGACTTTTAAGGCTCTTTTATTTGGAAAAGCTTTCAGTAACCTAACACCCCGACGTGAGACGTCGCCTGCTCTGGGACTGGGACCGAGTGCCTCAAGATCCAAATAAAGCAAAAGGAGCAAGGAGTGAGAACTATGCTCCCAGGCGTTTGAACAAATGAGTTATGGGGCGATTACAGGACCGAGAGCTATCGAACTTTTAGTCGTAAAAATGGCCAGTTCTTTGGAGTATAATAAGCAGGAGGTTTAACGGGGTCGGCCATTGCCCGCCATTATTGGAAGCGTTCTCATAAATTGTGTTTATAGGGGTTGCCGGATTTCATTTAGACGATTATGGAGGTATGCCAGGAATATCCATCATGCTGTTGTTTTAATCTCTTTGTTTATGACAAAATTTATGATTTTAATGTTTGTGTAACGGAGGGAAATGTTCAACTGAACAGCTCATTTAGGTAATAAATAACGAAGGGCGGCTTACCTCTTCTTTTAGTTTTATTTAGATAACTAGAGCTTGTTATAGGATTTTCCCTGCAAGTTGTTATTTTTTTCTGCGTTGTCCAGGACTTGCTTTATCTGTAACCAAACACCCATTGCTACGTGCTGAAGCTTGAATCCTAGTCAACGGCCTCAGCCACTTTGCCACGACCGCTCTGCCACTTTATAATATCAGACAATATTATAATACTAGCTGTATGCCCGCGGCTACGCCGGCGTTGTTTCTCCACTTTTCCGTAGTAATTTTTAACTATCTCACGGGAACTCTTTGATATACAAGATGTTGACCGGAGATACAAGGTACCACCAAGCAAAATTTCATTCAAATCGGCTTAACAGTTTCGGAGATAAGCCCCTACGAACAGACAGAGTAACAAAAAAATTAAAATAAATCTGGATTATGTTCTATACCGGTTCTTACATCCCCCTGAATCGGATTATAAATTTTTTTTTCTATGTACAGATTTTCAAACTCTACAGTTTTATTTTATAGATCAGTGTTAGCGAGCGTAATAATTCCCAACTAGCTAGCATACAGTCAGCAGAAGTTGCTTAACCACTTGGCTGCGCTCCACGTTCAGCAATACTTACAAGATGTGAACTTTGCAAAACCATCGCCGCGACTACTCGCGTATCAAACTATCGCAAGTTTCCGTGCATCATAATTTCTAGGGAACTAATTAAAGTGCCTGCCGCATAAACGCGTCCATTAGCACGTGCATCTGCTATAATTACCTTCATATTTCTGAACTTTGTGGAAACCACCCTCGAACCAGGAGTTTGGCCGGAGTTTCTTGAGTGCCTCTATTGCAAAATGAGATAGGAGCTCTAAGTATCCTACCCTACTTCACTACATAGTATAAAACAAAGTCGCTTTCTCTTTCCCAATGTGCCCCTATGTATGCTTAAATCTTAAAACTAAGCAACGGATTTTGATGCGGTTTTTTTAATTAATAGATAGAGTGATTCAAGAGGAAGGTTTATATGTGTAATACATGCATAATATACTTAAGAATGACCCACAATAACCATTTTCTCGTGCGGAGCCGGAGCGGGTCGCTAGTAATATTATAAATGCGAAATTTTGTGAGGATGGATGGATGAATTGATGTTTGTTACTCTTTCACGCAAAACTATTTAATAAAATTTAATTAAACTTTACAAATAACATATTATATTAATATATTATATAGCTTATACATCAGAATAACACGGCTTCCTTTTACAGCGGGGAAATCCCTCATATCCACAAGAAAGAATGACAGCGCGGGCGGAGCCGCGCGGCGGAAGGCTAGTAATATATTAATTACTTGGCTTGGCTTTGGTTTTTATGACTTAATATACTTACTGAACCAAACTAAAATTGAATGCGACTTCTTTATTTATTGTTCCAAAGAAAATTACTAGGTACGCCTAAACAACTCTGCCTTTAAGACAAATACAAATCTACATTAATATTTATATTCAGATAGTTCATTTATATGTAATATTTGACCGAGGTAGTGTTGCTATTTTGTGATAATAGAACGATATTACTAGAACATTTTATGATTAAGGTCGTGTTCCCTGAATTAAGAATTATTGAAGTTTTTCTACGAAATTAATTGACTTGAGTGTTTTACCGATATTTATCGATATATAAAAATGAATCGTTGAATGTGTTGCTAAGCGCAAATCTCGAGAACAGCTGAGCTGATTCAGCTAATTCTTTTTTAAGAATATTCCTTGAAGTACGAGGATGGTTCTTACGGAGAGAAAAAATAAATAAAAAACGCGGGCGTAGTCGGGGGCGGACAGCTAATAATAGATAGAATAGAATAATATATACATTATTGCTTACCAAGCATGACGAGAATACAGTCCACAATACCCAAATGAGTAGGTAAATATGTATATTCTGCTATAATAAGTTAACTCTTGTTAAATTTAGCTTAGATCACAGATAGATAGATAAGTATTACCCTAAAAAATGTTTTTTTGTCCGTCTGTCTTACACGTCAGCACTGAACGACACATTTGTCGATTTAATTATTTCTACAAGTTCTATTTGAAATCTATTTACATTACGTGATTTACGACCCTTCCTTTTTTCGGAATGGGCAATGAATAATTCAACGCGCGAGATTTAGCTGAAATTAATTGCACAGTGGCGTAACTGTACCCATTACCGCAACACGCATACCCTATCAAACCGGGATTTAGTAGGTCCGGTCCCCCGTACCTACCCATAGCCATAGTACGTACCGCTGGAAAAGAGGTTGGTTGCTACATGCCGAATATAAGAAAATATTTACTCTTATATATAATATCAACAGAAATAATTTAAGTAAATTTTGGAAATTCGTGAAAATAAAATATTAAGATGACTTTTCCAGAAGATACGAGTAAAATATGTATGGGCCAGTACATAGGTACTTGTTGTTTTCAATTTACTACTATAGGTCTAATTATTATACAACTTTGGAATGCTACTTTACTAAGAAAAAAACTTTTGAAGTTTGCATGATATGACGTGAATATTAAGCCATCAGAAACTTAAATTTACTAAATGTAAGATAAGACATTTTTTTTATTAAATCGATATACTATATACCTACCTTTAAATATAAATTAATGTGTATACGAGTATGTATATTAATTTAGCTTGTACGCAGGCAGTCGGTCAGCCGCCGCAACATGGATTTTCCATCAAAGGGAATTAGTTAAGGCTCGTTTCCACGTAACTGTTGTGAAACTATCTCCATAACCTCCAAATATTATTAGTTGCAAACCGAGGTTGCAAATTATACAAGTAGTGTCATGACTCGCTGCCATATAAATTGTTTTAGTTTGGTTTTATTAATATTTTTTGTGTTGGTGTATTTTTTAATTTTAAGGGTAGGTGTTCTACATTATGGGCTGGGCACATTGCGCGTAGAACCGACGGCCGTTGGGTCAGAAAGGTTCGTGAATAGCGACCACGCGCCGGAAGACGTAGTGTGGGCAGGCCCCCCACGAGGTGGACCGACGATCTGGTGAGGGTCGCGGGAAGCCGCTGGATGCGGGCAGCGCAGGACCGATCATTGTGGAGATCCTTGGGGGAGGCCTTTGTCCAGCAGTGGACGTCTTTCAGCTGAGATGATGATGATGATGATGTTCTACATTTGAAAATAACCACTTTCCCGAAACAATTACAAATTGGCTCTTTTGAGGAAGTTATCACTCTGAGGTTTGAGTCTTTTTGGAATCAGTTGTTATTGTATAGGCAAGTCGTCTTTTTAAGATATTAATCATTTTGGAAATTCGACTCTGCTTCTGAAGGAATTGAACATGCTAACGCAGACATTGAAAGATTCGGAATTAATGGGATTAATAAATCTGCACTGGGCCTGCATAGCCATTGAATTTAATAGCAGGATCTAAGTGCCGACTTTGCAAATGCCTTTTATGAGAACTTTTCATATATCTGTCTTCGGCTAAACTTTTTCCAAAACAGGAGATCCCGCAAGCTAAGCAAAGAGTTTGTAACGACTTGCTTTGCAACCTTATTCACATTCTATTTTACACGCTTTATGCTTTGAGTTCTGATGACAATACATGACTAGCTAAGAAACGTTATTACAAATCCAATATGGCGGCTTCCCTAAGATAGCGAACTGGCTGTTTGAAATCCACCCCCATGATATGAGTATCAAATGAAAGGGTTTGCTGTCAGGAATACGAAAAAAAAGTCACGTGACTTAAATCCAATATGGCGGACAGGAAGCGTGTTTTTTAGTTTTTTACACTATGTATTATATCATTCCAATTCCTTTTCGTTTAAAGTTAATAAAAAAAATCAAACATTCAATTTTTGTATTTCTTCGTCTTTCATACGTCATCCTCTTCACCATTTTCTTCAGTTTTCCCGTACTTAGCGGCAGTCTCTTGCCAATTTCTTAAAAATGTTTCTTAAGCTGAAGTGGAAAATTATTGTTAAAATTATATTTAGCTAGATTTCCGCCCCGCGGCTCTGCTCGCGTTAACAGGTTTGAATGAGGTATTTTCCCCCGTTAAAAATAAAAAGTGGCCTGTGTTAAGCCAGGGTGTTAGCTAACACCATACCACAGTATAAATATAGTAGATATGTACTACGTACATACAGTAGGATAACTTCGTGGTTTTCTAGGATTGAACGAATGAATGAATGACATGCTGTAGGGTTGAACACTGCTTGTTTTTCTTGACCACTTAAAGTTTGCAAATATTTGCTTAAAGCCTGGCCAAATAAATAAAAAACCTGGTCTGGGGGCGTCACATTTATATATTTACGACTACGGCAACAATTTCTCTTATAAAATTAGTTTCATTAAAATTCCAAAATATGGCGAGGTTTTTTATTTCTTTGGTTGGGCTTTATTAAATAAAACGATTTACTTTGAATATAACAGCATTGAAAGAGACTATATTTTAATCCCGGTTACCTATTGTATTTCCGATATTTTTTGTTCCGAATATTGTTATTCCGCTAACTTTTTGACATTTATCAGTTGGAAATTGTATTTATTATCCGAAATAACATTTTTCATTGTATTATATTTCCGCGTTTTAATTGACTTTTTTACTTGTTTACCGATGTTTCAAATTTCCGCTAAACTATTTACCAGTATACCGAAAATCCATGACAACATTAACCACTTTTTTACATGTGCGATAGCTCAATTGAACCATTATATTGCAAGGTCAAATTTCATTTCTCCATTTTATGTTCTGTACTCCATCAAGCATGCAAGCAAGCAAGCAAGCAAGCAAGCATGCATGCAAGCAAGCAAACAAGCATGCATGCAAGCAAGCATGCAACCAAGCACAAGCAGGCATGCATACATGTCAAACCTAACAGAAGGGTATGGCGGGCGAGGTGGGCTCGCTTTGCTCGCCCACCACGCCCGCCATACCCTTCTAACCTAACCGACAGATGTCGGGGTGCCCTAAACTCCAAAAACATTATGTATCGTAATTTAAAAAAATTATATTAATTGTTACTTCGGAATAATAAAAATAACAACAAAAAAAATCTAGCGTTTAAAAAAAGACCAAGTGAGATTACGGTATTTAGTAAAAAAGATTAATCGTAAAACGGAATAACGTTGTGCGGAAAAAGAATACTTCTGTAAAGTGTTATTGTGGTGATTAAAAAATATGTCAAGTCATACAATGGAAATTGAAAAATGTATGAATCGTTTACGGATTATTGAAATTCGGATATCAGTTTTTCGAAAATGTGATAGGTTACCTTTAATCCCCCGTGCTTTATAGAAGAGAAATATATACCTACTCAGTCCGATTACTTTAATAATAGCTCAAGGTCACGACTACCTGTACTACAAGAGAAGTAGGTAGGAACATTCTTATTTACCAGGTTACTACGTTTAAAAAACCCTCAAAGCACTAATACACAAATTGTAAAGAATAATCTTCTTAATAATTATCTTAATCTACTTACCTCACTGACACACTTGGTAATTTAAAAAAATATTAATTTCTTAATTAATTTAAACATCCATACGCGGAACAATATCTCATGTTATTTGGCATTGCTTTTATTATTTGTTTCTCTAAATCACGCAAAACAATATTATTATTTTTATTTTACGCCCGTTCGAGAGAGTGCGACAACCCTGGCCGTTGCAGCCCGAAGTAACCAGAGATTTCGAAGCCCGCCAAAATGACACTTTTGTATGGAGTTACACTACGGTATACGGTGACCATACCAATTTTTTTTAATCACTCCAGCCGTTTTGACTTGAAGAAGTAACAACCATACACACTCACACACTCAAAAACTTTCGCCTTTATAATATTAGTGTGATAGTGTGATAAATTGTCAGTCAGTTTCTTAGAAGTTATTTTATTGCCAGTGTCTGGAATTATTCCTGGAGCTAGAGCTCAGCTTCGAGAGACTTCAATGATCAGCCGCTGCTGACGGCTCGCCAAGGTCTTGGTGAGCTTAATACTGCGTTATAAATAAAAATGAATAAGATAAATAAAAAAATACGTTGGATCTAAGTACAAAAATATGTTTAGACAGGGATTTTAAACATATGTAACAGCAGAATATTAGATTCTTTATTGTACACAATAAAACAAAATTGTGCAGTACATATAAGCGGAAGTATACAATAATAATTATAATCTAAATTAATTAAGTATTCTATTTGAGTGTTAAGGCAAATTAATTGCTATACAATACTCGTGTAGTAATATAGAATAGACGCTTAATTGAGATATATTTGAACGGTAACCACACAATATACGCGTGTATTTACATATTCCATCAGGACGCATTAGAGGAGGCTTGTTCGCTGAAGCAGCCTTGAGGTTCCCTATATTACATATTCCACGAATACTGCCTTCAATTTTAATATGATTTGTTCCGGTATAGTTAGTAAATAATTAAATATCTAAATTTATTTGATGAGACATAATTATTGTGGTATTTTTATTTATATTGCAGGTTATTTTATTTAGTTATTCTTTATGGGGAGTTTTTATTGATATCACAATTATATTTAAATGAGTATGGGGACCCCCTAAAATTTAATGTTTTCTTTCTATTTTTTAATGCGGTTCACAAAATACATCTACTTAACAAGTTTCAACAATATAGCTCTTATAGTTTCGGAAAAAAGTGGCTGTGACATACGGACGGACAGACAGACCGACACAACGAATCTATAAGGGTTCCGTTTTTTGCTATTTGGCTACGGAACCCTAAAAACCAAATCAGTAATAAAGGTTTATAATAATATTATAGGATAAATAAACATACGTGAAAAATAATAGCAAAGAGAGCTAATTTTGAATGCAGACTTGCTGTAATCAAGGCAAGCTTATTTTTCATTTTTAAAACTTTTTACTGTTTGCTACGAGGTCATATTTATTTAGAATAAACCTATTTATTGACAAACCGTTATTTAAAGCGAGGAGCTACAATTAATCTACCGAACATCTTTAAATTGTCTCTATCTGTGCCACCTCAAGTAGCTTAATTCCCTCCAGGAACATTTCTGTGTACAACATAGCGCCACAATTCGATGGTTTATCTCAGCCAACTGAGCACTCAAAGAGATGTCAGGATAAAACGACATCTTTCTTCGTGTAGGACTAATACACACAGTGAATGATACGTTATTTTGCTAAATTAGATAACAAATGACGATTATCTAAAAATACTAGATTTCCGCCGCGACTCCGCCCGCGTTAACAGTATTCCCGTGTGAATGAAGCATTCTCGCGCAGTAAAAGGTAGTCTATGTTACTCAGGGTGAATGTAGCTTTCTAACAGTGAAATAATTTTTAAAATCGGTTTAGGAGTTATTGAGTTTATTCATTACAAACATACACACACACAAAAATACAAATCTTTCCTCTTTATATATATATATAGTAGGTATATTCTGGTATATAGTATAGATTAGTATGATTGAGTCCGGATAAAGACTCAAATCAGCTACTCCTTTGCAAACCAGGCTAACGCAGGTGGGACAATTATGCCACCTAGTCAATGCGAGTTCAAAGAAATTCATCACCGCTTCTTGCTAAGTAATGAGTGCTCTCTTTCGAGTCTCTGCCTGAGCCTTTTCGCCTTGATTTTAAATAGCAAAATATGTAATCAGAAGACATCTGTTCAAAAAGTAACTTAACTAAATGACGATTACATATTTATATTGGGTATATCATATCGTCGACAATGACTATCATAAGTCTACCAGATTATAAAGTGGTAAGCCGGATCGCTACAGCTCAGCATCCAAGTAAATTTCATAAGTAGTTTTTAGTTAGTTACTTCATGAAAATATGAAAAATCCAGGTATACAAAACCATTTAAACTCGAAAAGAAAATGAAAAAAATTGAGCTCGGACAGGGACCCGAATCCCCATTATTCCTTCCTTCTCTTTTCGTTTCGATTTAAAATAGTAAAATATGTTAACAGACACCGTCTGTTAACGTCTGTTGTTGAAAAAGTAAAAAGCTATGTACTAGACCGTCGTCTTCATTCCACGGCGCATAAATCGTTGTTATTGTCGGGGCCTTCGTCTCCAGCAAATCATTTCTTTTTTTGCGGAGGTTTATCCTGTCCCAAATTGCCATTGAGTTTATTTATTTGGTGCGCACTCGGGAATGAACCGCGCGGAGTAACAGTTCTCAGGGCTTAGGCTAATCCGGCATGTGCGGCACACGAGCGAGGCTGGAGCCGGGAGCTCTCGCCAAAATGCGATTCATACTACAAATTCTTACTTTTATTTACTTAAGACCTTCCCTTTTACTCCAACTTTTTTGTTTGCCATTTTTCTTCGGGCAATTCTGAATGTTGAACAAATTTATGTTATCTGAACAGAGGCCGATTTCATAAAAGTTTTTCTTATTATACATATTTTGTCTATTTACGTAACGTACGTCTAGTTACGTATGTAAGTTACTAACATATTAATTGTTTATTATGACGTTGTTATTTGTTTGAGGCTTTCGCACTTAGAACTGAGAAAATACAAAATGATGTCATGTTTATTATGATTTTCAATTTTAGGGACTACGATTATTTTATCTGTTTTAGAAACACGTTTAAAAAAAACAGAAAGTTTTACATTAATATTATCAGCGTAAAAACATTCTACTTAAAAAACATTATAACATGTAAAGAGAAGAACTGAGGCTAAAAATATTACAGACCCGCGCAAGTGGCAGTAATGAGCGGCTAGACAAAACGTTTGGATTAAATTATTATAGGAAGGGTACAACAATTTATACGCGTAATTTCAAATTAATGTCGAGTGTGCAGCCGGGCAGTCCACGGCCGCTGAGCTCTGACAAAGCAATCCTCCTTGACAAATCCCGCTAATAATCGGGGCTCGTTACCCACACACGCCTCTACCCGCCAGCTTTGCGGCTTTATGAAATTTGCTCCGCCGAATTAATACCGTTCCAAATTTGCATTAGATTAGGGTATTTTTATGCTCTACCCAATTTGTTTACTATAACGTCGGTGGCACGTAAACATTCATCTCTTGATTTAACATTTTACCATATTTTTATTCAACTATGGCCAATTCCTTACACGAACTATTACTTTTTGAAGGTATTACTCCGTTAGGCGTCTCTATATCTCTACAGGCATGAACGTCTTACGTTAGTTACATTTCTATCTAGATAATTATAGTAAGCCGAAGATCATGATAAATTGTCGTTAGTATGTTCAAGAGTAAACCACATTTTAATTACAAAACAAATAATATTTTTAGAAGATTATTTTTCTTATTCCTCTTCCTAAAAATGTTTTGTTACAAAAGACTAACTATATAAAAAATACACCTCATATAACATTGGATCGTAAACTAAGCACTAAAGTCAGTCGACTGAGGCAGGAGATGCTCCAGTCTAACGTAGGCTGGTAATATCTTGTAGTAGTAGTAGGTATTTAAAGCAAAATGGTTCTTCTTTTAAAAGAAATTCTGCTGCTAACTAAAAAATGTTCGGTATGTTGCAATTGAAAGATCTTCTATCGGGTCAGAGATCAGTTTGACACGTCTGCTCAAGTCGTCTCGGCTTACGTAAGATCTCCCCGCTCAATACGAACATGTGTCGACGGCTGATTAATGGCCCCGAAGAGATATCGTTTTTCGACACAATAAAAACATGGTGAAAAATTCGACGTCCTCAAACGATTGCGATAGGATAATTTTTATGTCGATTAGGACTGTCTTTAAAAAAACAACTTATTTTAGATTTAGCTAATTCTGTCTGTGAGCTAATTGTCTGTTTTGTCTTCTGATCTGAGCTAATCATACATTTACGAATATTGTACAATATTTTCAAAAATGTTGTAATGCCTTCACGTAAGAGAAAACACTTTGAATCGAATACGGCTTTTGAGGAAATGTAATAAAAGTAAACCACCGAAGTGGGCCATAAAATAAACTATTAAAATTTTACAACAGCTTCGAATTTTGTTGCATTTTGTTAAAAAATTTGATACTTTATTTATATGTTATAGGTTCGGGGTTCTCTTTCTAGATAACTCTTCTTTACAGATTTTTTTTATTCAAGTGATACAAATTGCAATGCATAAGAGATGCCGGAAGATACACGTATCATTTTCATTCCGCAAAATAAACTTGCAACCAAAAGAATAAGAATTCCAGTAAATTCCGACTAGATTGTTATGGAAATGTAGGAATATCGGAGAGATGGCTGCGAGCAAAAAACTTTTCTTTTTTAGAAAATTGCTATCGACCCCTTTCTGTTTCCCTTTCAAATATTCGTATTGAGCAATCAAGGGGTTGGGGAGAGATCTGTGCATTTTTATTATAAAAAGAAACCCTTTACTTTCTATCAACACGAATCAGTTTGTTCTTTGTGATATGACTAAACTTTTATGTAAACACCATATTTTTTCGGATTGCGCTCGCATCATAATTCTTCTTTCTATAAAAATACTCTCATTATTTTCTCCAACATTTCTTGCGTTGTTTGAGAGAAAATAAAATTTTATGTGCACTTTGCAGGGACATTCCGTGAACCCACTATGCAATAATGTCGCCAGTACCATAACAGAAAACATAGTAATACATACATACTCGTAGTAGCTGCATAGTGACTTCGCGCATGGATTAATATTTTTGTCAAATAATTGTCAGGTGTACTAACTTTTTTGAAACAGTCAGTAGTGTTGAATTGATAGTATAAAACTACCGTAGCCTTTGATTTCACGATTTATTGCAAGAACCATTTTTGTTACACTCCAGCAAAGTTAGTTTCGGATGGGTATTAAGGCCGCCTAAGGTTTCAGATGTGGCCCCTATAGTTCTTTACCAATGAAATACAGGAAAATCTAAAACGCCTTTAGTATTTAAAGTAATATGTTTACTATATAAAACTCGTCACCAGAATTTCATATACTATCAACTCAATCGCTCCTGTAAGTTCAGTAGATAATGAGGGACTTCGTAGTTATGGCACTGTAACCTAGTTAGGTACGTCTACCTTCGCAGCACAGGGCCGCGGAATCCAAGCCCGCCCAAGGAAAACATTCATGTGATGGGCACTTGTGTTTGTTTTGTGTCTGGATGTTGTATTATGTATGTATTGCGCCAGCTCTCCCACTATAACTGAGCTTTTCCTTCCCGCATTTGCTATAGATTACAAATTCATTTGCGCTTGATGCGTATATCAGTAAAGTTGTCTATACAGGCTCTGCCTAGTTTGGGATCAAAATTTGATTGCGGTGTTTGCATTTAATGGCGGTGTGTGAGATGTCCTCATATATATATATATATTTATATTCAGGAACCCTCGTAACGCGATTTGAACTCGCACTTGTCCGGTTTTTATACTCGTGTATGATATTTTATTGAATTGCCGTCCGCGGTAGTGGCAGCAGGAAGCAAGTCCCGGGCACTGAGCATTTAACGAACTACTCTAAGCCTTCGTTAGCACCACTTGTCTTCTAGTACAGTGGATAGACAGACAGCCTACACATTATTGCTATAAAACAAATTAAAACTATTTTATATACATTTTTAGAATATTATGAATGAGGAGTTTTGAGTTTGAATATTTAAAACGAAATAAAGTAATGAATCATCATCGCATAGGTGCCCAAAAAATGTATCTTCCAAAGTGAGTTGTCACTACATCGTATAAAACAAAGTCGCTTTATCTGTCCCTATGTCCCTATGTCCCTATATCCCTATGTCCCTATGTATGCTTAAATCTTTGAAACTACTAAACGGATTTTGATGCGGTTTTTTTTAATAGATAGAGTGATTCAAGAGGAAGGTTTATATGTATAATACATGCATAATATACTTAAGGATAACCCACAATAACCATTTTCCCGCGCGGAGCCGGAGCGGGTCGCTAGTATGATATAAAACATCCAGAATGTAAATACATTCAATCGTACAATATATTAAGAACATAAAGTACCACAAAAAACATAAAACGAACACAATTTAGACTTTTTTCGGCACGTGTATACGTGTGACAGGTAGAATAATTTATAGGGTGTTTTCATAATTGACTTTGACTGAAAGCTTTTGTAAACAAGGATATGTTGTCACCACGTCCTCCGTGCAAATGATGGAGCACTTCGGATATTTTAAAATTCATGAATTTTAGTTTTTACAGACTGCTATCGCGACGACGAGTTCATATGATTCATCAGTTTATTTAAAGAATAACGCCATTACGCCATTTTTTATTTACTTTAAATGGTGAAGAGATAATAAGTTTGCGATGTTTTTTTTGAGCTTTTCAAAGTTATACTAGTGGACTATATTTTAATTTTATGTAAACTTCAGGTTATCGGCCGATCTAAGATAAAATATTTACTAAGTTTTCTTTAAATCATAAAAAAACCTTCTCTCTTAAAACCTAGTGACAGCTCTGCTCATCAACCATGCCTCACACACATATAAGAAGAAAGATACAAAATGAGGCTCGTCTTGACCGAGTCATATTCGTACACTCATGCCAGTGCTCTCTAAGGAAATGCTTCTCTCGCTTAGAATCAGCTATTTTCTTATCAACCTTATTTTATTCCGGCTTTCTAGAAATAAAGGAAATAGCTTCTAACATCGCAATATGAAAAGGCAAGATACAAATCTCTTGATGTTTTATTGTCATGCAACCGTTATTCTTAAGTTATTATTTTAAAACTAAAAGGTGCATCTGCAATCTTATCTCAATATTATTATCTCGAGATTGAAGCTGCATTACGTACTTTCTACTCGTTATCATAGAAATATAATTTTACATTATACGTACGTAGCAGTCGGCGTAGCATACAGCTACGGCGCGGCGATGAGCAGTGCTACGAACTGCTACGGCGTAGGTATCCTATAGATCGTTTAGCCTAGAATTTCATTAGTGGATGTATGTTTCTGGTTTAAATATTTTATAATAATAAATATACTGGAAATAATTCGTACTTTTTGAATATTAATGATATAATTCCGAGCGATTTAAAACTCACAAATATTCGCCTACGAAGACGTAAATTTTTCGATGTGCCTACTTACTCGAGCAAAAAATGTTCCAACTCAAAGAGACCTCGCGCCTGATTGATGGATGATTACACTCCATTTTTTGCAAACCCAATTTCTATCAGTTTAAAACTCGATGAATTAATTTAATTTTTCATCCATGAATATCGATAATCCAGGGCAAAATGAAATTGTGAACATAAAATTGAATATTCAATTTAATTACAGAATGTATCCTTTGTGTTAATAAAGAATATTTATATTGTATTGTTAAACAAATTGAATAAACGAAAATGTTGGAAGTACAAACATTTCTTTACTCAAACTGGGATAAGGGTAAACCAAAAATATTCTAAAAAATCTACGGAGAAACTTAACTCAGCTGCTCTTTATTTTTACTTCGTTCACTCCAGGGTTTCATCGACAAGGCATAAAAGAGAAAAGATAAAGTATTTTTGCCTTGTAAACAAAAGAAACAAAGATAAGAGAGGAGAGAGTGCACGTTCTGTGGGATTGCGGAGGGAAACCCGGCGGCCATTACAAGGACGTTCGTGGTCCATTTTATAGATACGATTACGGGTGTATTATCTAAGGATCTGGTGACCTCTTTTTGCCTACATTTTACTCAAAAATAGCAGCTACATAAGCCGTCTTCGGGTGGAGGCGAAGAATAAACAATATTCGACCACTATTTTGTTCCATGCAAAACGAGACAGACTGTTTATTTATTTCATTTCTGAGCATATGTCGAATAATTACAGACACTTACGATATATTTTGATAAATTTCTTTGCATCCGTTATTATTTGACCATCTTGATAAATGATAATCTTTAATTGACACTTTAGTCAATTAAGTCGCATAGTATTTATTTAATATTGTTGTATTAAGCACAAGCTATTTGATATGATTATATGACTTCATAACAAGTCAATAATTTAAAGATAAAGCCGAGGAATATTCTATCTAGTCCAATATCGGTTTTCTCGGCTTCAGCTGATTATATCAATCACACTCCCGACACAGATAAGATGTTAAAATAACCTTTGAGTGACTCGCGGTGGGTTTGTTCCCGGTCCTCATCCCTATTTATGAGGCTGCCTCGCTACCTTCTCGTCTCAAACTTTTAAAAATCCACTTTACCTCTTTGTTTTCATAATGCATTTACTTTCCCACTTCCGTATTCCGTTTTCGCACGAAACATTGAGTTTAAAATACATTTTCGAGAACGTGTTTATGAATTACGAGTGAAGAATAACAAACTTATTGCCATATATTTGCAAGCTTCACCTTGATCACTACACTTCGTACCTCGTTCTGAAAAGAGGGACTGATTGACTTGATGAACACAAAGAAAAATATTATATAAGTCATGATTCTAGTTACATTATGTTCTAAATTAAATCAAGTCTATACGTCCTTTTCTCGCTTTTAAGAACGAAAAGGGACAACTTAGATTTAAAATAGGTTCATTTATTTTTGGTTCTTATAATGAACGACAAAGGCCGCTACTGAAATTTAATTTTATAGTGAGACGAAGGATAATTACAACCATTGGGAATAATACAGAATAAAGGCTAAACTAAGATTCATTATAACGTCTTATTACTTCACGACAACCCGGAAGACCCAAGGGTAATACCAGGAACTAAACTGTGCTCTTTCAACGAAGACAATTTCCCAATATTCCTTGCTTCTCTTTGTGTTTCCTCTGGGGACCTGAGACGGGGTTGACACTAACTTTACTTTAATTTCTCCTTTAAAACTTGTCAAAGTTAAGGCACCCTTGTTATTCGAGTATCAACCGACCGACCGTCTTGTTGTTACTTAGATATTGTAAATACAAATTATTCTTATTTGTGTTACCAAATCTGTCTGATTACTTAAATATAACTTCAGCAATTTCAAACGTGATCGTAAAATAATAATAATTACTATCATCTACTACTAGATTTATTAACTTCAGAACACCACGATACGAGCAAAAATAAATGGAACCAAAATAAATGAAAATGCCGTAATCGTTTCTTATGATGTTTCCAACTAAATCACAGCAAAAAATCTATCTCTGTGTTTATGATTTCTGATCATTCATATTCATACTACAGAGTAAAAAATGAACTTTCGGTTACCCGCTTCAATCCGCGGTATAAACAAAAAAAATGATTTTATGGTAAATTCCCCAAATTCAACATTTACGAGAGGCCAAAGCAAAACTTTTAATTCGAACTATAACATGCAGCAGATAGCATACATTTTATAGAAACCGAAAAAGAGTGCCCGTTATAAAAACATTTTCACAAAATAATTAAACTCATATTTTTTTCTCTGTGTTGAATATTTGGTACTGCTACAAGCCCTAACAAATTAAAGCCACCATGTTTGAATTGAATATAGCCTCGGGTCAAAGCTTGAATCATTTGTACCGTTTTTTTTCATGTTTTTCATAAAATATTCAGCATTGAATGAAAGTATTCATTTATGTTTCTCTTTCATCTAGTAATTTTGCGTCATAAGCCTAACTAGAAAATGTGATTGTTCTTTCTAGTTATATGAGGGAATTTATTTGATGTTTTTTGTTCAACAATTTGTTTTATTACTTTTCAAAACTATTATGCGATGCTATGGAGTGGAGGCCACGATTGGGTAGGAGAAGTGTGGGTAGACCACTAGCCAGATGGCTAGAGAAGCAGGCAACTTATGAAATATAAAACTGAGGGTTGCGCAGTATGGAGATGCTTCGGTGGGCGAAAGAATGCTGACGAAAAAGAACACAACAGTACCCCTACCATGAGTTGCTAACGTAACTTACGCGCTCGATATCGACTACGTAAAACGTGCATTTAGTATGGAATTAAAACTACGCCATCTATTGACAGTTATCTGAAGTAAAATTTCTCCATACTAAATGCACGTTTACGTAGTCGATATCGAGCGCGTAAGTTACGTTAGCAACTCATGGTAGGGGTACAGATGGGCTGGCAGCTATCAATAAATTAAACATGTTCTCGTAAACGATACTCTGCGTTTGGGTCCTATATCAAAATCGATTAAGCACACATGGGCATGTTCCAGTGAAATCTATTAACCAGTGTCGTAGTCCAGGTGCAAATTTATAAGCAGTGTCGGGGAGCGGGCGCGCTGTAAATCGGGCCGTGCGCAGGCATTAATCAGCGCTGAGCCGATGCCCGAGCTCAAATTACTGAACACCTATTTGCATACTTTAGTCAACCCTACCAGTATTTTGTAAAATAAAAGAATAAAGTACAGGACGCCTGTACGAGTATCCAACTGATATGCTTTATCCATATTATTTTTACTCGATCGTAAAGTTTGAACCACTTGAAAATGTGCTAAGTACATATTGGATTAAACAAAGTAGCTACGATGAGAGAAAAATTGTGATGATTAATTGATAATGATGTTAATTTTATAAGTAGGATTAGTGTATTTATTTACGATGTTACTAGATACCTTTGACAACATACAACAAAGTACTTAATGTCAGTTGCCTTGATTAAGTCTGTAGAGAACCACACAGAAAGTTTAAAGTAGCATTTAATTTAAGCCGTATATCTTTTTCTTTATAAGCCCCGGCACGGCTCTTTAAGAAATCAAAAGAATGTTACTGCGCGGTGCCATCTGGAGCGGTCTAATATCGCATCACAGGAGCCGCGGTCTAGGCCGGGTGTGTTATTAAAATTTTTCAATTTATGACATACATCAACAACACAAAGTTTAGACTAACCTAACCGCCACTGATGAGGTTAGCTAGGAAAATACAGCGTTTAAGTGACGGGCTATGAATCACTGAAAAGATATGCTCATTGCTCAGTCAATGAAAGCTTTTCCAGGAGGCGAAAAATCATTTTTCCTCCCGATCAAAAAACTTTTTACAAAACAACTTTTTTCGAAGTATGTTTAGTTTAATATTCAAAAAGTTAGATTATAGGATGGAAACTATTACATATCAGGAATTAAAATAGGAACATACTGAATACATTGCCAGCTATAACGGGAGCGAGCTCACTTGAACCACTCAGTTCACTGTTCAATGCAAAAAGTATTTTAAGTGAAAATTAGTAGCGAAAATGAAACAGCTAGTTCGACAAAAGTAAAAAGTTTTGACGTTAATTGAATTTCACTGAATTAATTATGATTTAAGGAGTCCAAAATATAGTCATAATCAATATTTATTGCCCCTCAATGGTAAGAAAAGTTATGAAGATATTTACAAATTTGGGGACATAAGTTTGAAGATAAATAGAAAAACACAAGTTATTACTTTTTTTTATTATTTGCAGTGGACGTCTTTCGGCTGAATGATGACGAATCATTCAGATACTACACTGTTTGTAATATTTCAACACTCGTTTCAAAACAACTCCACTTTATACCTGTAACTAGAAATTTATTTAACTCTGCTGTGATCAGTATTTGCAGCATAAATCGTTAGCCTTTTAATACCTGAATTCCTCGAAGTGCCGTAACTTACAACGCTCGCCGAGCCGTGTGTTCACATAATTTTCCCAGATTACAATGTTTGTTGAAGCGTTCATGCGTGCGCAATAATAACACGGCTTCGAAGTTTTAAAATATTTCACGTAGCGGCATTGCTGGAGCACAATCTCGCGGGAAGTTTGCGCGGGGCGCGGGGAGCAGTGGGCCGGATAACCCAGCTGCGTGGGACAAAGTAAAACACGAAACACCTCCGAAACTATTCAAAAACTATTCCTCTTATCCCCAACTGCTTACTTATTGTTTGTAATAGACCTCGGTTGCTATACTCCTCATTGTTCAACTTCTAACCTTCTGAAACTTCATATCTTCGCCTTGACGTGTTTGTTTGAATCCCATCGACATTAACACAATTTATGCCCGCATTTTCTCTGGAAACGTTTTGATAGAAGGAACTTCTTGGAAATAAGTTTTAATGAGAGGAATGCTTTGCTTACTGAAGCAATGATTAAACATTATAAAAATGCTTTGAACTTTATTTCTCCTTTAGGACACTTTTATTTTCATAACAAGTTCTAAGCGCCTTGAAAACTTGACTTAAACTCAAAGGATAGTCCTCATTAAAAAGTAAAAGTAACACTGAGTAAGCATGCAAACTTTCAACGTCATAAAGGCTGGCATCAGGAGTATTAATTAAGTTATACAACACTGAGACCTAGCTCACTAGGCGTTTATGACTCCAATCACTGTTGATAAAATAATCAATATGACAGTTTCTAATTATCCTTGTCGCTGTTTTCTCTGCCTGGATTCGCTATATTACATACAAGCTAAATATAACGTTGGTTATTGTAAAAGAAACCAGCAAATCACTACAAAGAAATGTATAAGGCTGTTGCGTAGAGCGCAATCCCTTCGGCGAAGACTTACAGCTGATAACGAATAGGTAAGTGATGTTGTGTTAAATCCTTAAAAAATATCTCGCATTGTCTCTAAAATGTAACAAGTTAGATTGAAAGATAAACAAACACAAAGGCAACAGATTTTCCTGCTACAAATAAATAAGGATAAGAGAAGCTTGTATAGAAACAATCCTGTAATAATTTTCACGGCTTTGTCGCAGTAATCCGACATCTCAGGCTTAAAGAGAGCAGGAAAATGTTTTAGCAAAAAATCTAGTACAAATTGGCGCGCAGTAGAGTAGTTATTACCCCATTAGAGTGAGTGAGTGCGCTGTTGCCGCCGAGAGGCCGGATTGAAGGAATAAATCCAGCGCACTGTACCTCGCTGCAGCCGCTGCAAATTTTATGGAGACGCTAGACTGCCCGCGCTCCTAACCTCACCCTGTATGTTTTCGTGTCACTTCAATGGAGTCTGAGATGTAATTTAATAGATAATATCTTAGAAATATGCTTAGCTGCTGAATCAATAGTACAATTTCTTTCTTTTAAGAACACTTTGGAAATTTTGGTTATAGAAAAACTAAATGACCTTTACATTGATTTTCATGCTTACTGAAAAAAATATCCTACGGAGATGATTCTAAAGACTAGGCAGTAACGTGTTATAACATTTTTCAAAACATTGAAATACATTTGATTCCTAATTATATAGATATACTATACAAAAATACTTTTGATAAATCCATTGAGCGCAAAAAAATAATTTGGCGGAAACAATCCTAAACTTAAAGGTAACATCAGAAACCTCAAGACTTTTAAAGTATTTTCACAAAGCTAGTGTAAAATGAAGTAAAAGTTACCGACATAGTCAAAATATATGAAGGCCCGGAAACCAGTCACCGGAAGGTACATATAAAGCACTACTGAAGACATTGAACTACTGTTGCACTAGCGTACAAAGAAACCACACGGCACACCCGAGAACCGCACTCATATAATTGGAGGTCGTGATCTCCAACTTCTATGGCGTTTGTCTTTTGTTTCTCTTCTCGACGTGCATTCCGCCTGCCTTCCGCTGGCGCCATGTCAGCGCATAGAAGGTATTCGAGGTGTCATGTCCAGTCCTTGTACACAATTCCTCAATGTACTAAGCCGGAACCTTGCCGGAACCATCGCTAAGTAGATATCAGTGGGTAAGGAAGCTGCTTAAATGACATCTACTCAGAATCTCACGACACATGCTTTCTCGTCATTGGTGGAACCATAAATATACTACAGATAACATCTCACATATCATGGAAATAACATTTTATTTCATCTGTAATTAATCACCTTTGATCTTGTTTCTAAGAAGTAATAAACCTCATACATACGTAGGTTGATCCTGAAGGCAATACCATGCAGAATAATATTAACCTGTAGGTATATCCGCATGTAATGTTAAGCTTTTTTTTTTTCTGTAATTATTGTTGTTTAATTTTAAATGCATTTCATATATGATAAGTAGTCTTTTTAACACGATATATCCTATATTTATTTATCTGTAAACAACTTTCCGCTTTTCCTTCTTTTTAGGATGACATCCGAAAATAAGTGTTGCCCTTTCGGGTAAATTTCCACTGAGTCTGGGCCCTTTGCATATAGCACCACACACGGGTCGCTTATCATTATTGTTATTATTATTATTTTAAGTTCATAATAAAACTTAATTTTAATATTGTTTGACTTTTAGCTTTGTGTGCAATTTATATGCAGTAAACTTTTATCTATCTATATTAAATCACTTTACAAAATGTTAATGATACACACAATCCAAGTTATAAAATTTAAATAAATGTATGGATTCTGCTTCCTCATCCTCACGTAAATCTCTGCCTGACATACTTTATTATGGAACACCAAAAAATTGCATAATCAGTTCAAACAACGGTCCCTGCGCGACAGTTAATGTCTATCCGTGTCTTTTATTTGACACCTGCCTTCCAGCCGCCCTCGAGCTCAGTTAGGGAGGCTCACCCCAAGGCTTCACCACATAATTGTTTTCGACTTAAGCCAGCGATAAACAACCTGACGCCTCGACTCTGAAACCAACGACTCTTAGAAATAAGGAAATAATGACCGTCTATTTTCGTAACCACACCTTTCTTCTGTTGAAGAAATAACTCACTACTTACATTTTTCATCAGATTGTTGTCTATGTACAGTCAGGGAATGAAAATGTTGACCACCTTAAGTTTTTCGCTTGCAGTACCTAGTACAAAGATCAATAATGCAAACATAATCAAATGACAAACAGTCCTACAGTCCTAGTATATTTCCATAAGATCCTATGTGTCTCAGCTTACCAATTTAATCTGTTTAAAAACTGAGCCACCATTTTATTCCTTGACTGTACTTGTTGTACTGTTTTGCGTTGAAAATAAATTAATAATCACAAGCTTGTCATACGTAGCATAAACTAATTGTACATGCAATCTTGCCTATAATGACTTTGAAAATCAGGTTATGGCTTGTTTATAATGCTGATCAAGGAAACACTCAAGTAAGACGACAAAGTAAATGAACTTGTTTACGCTCTAAGCTCGTCGCTCGCGTAAACAACCTCCATGAGAACGACACCATTTCAAAATTGAATTGACGTTTATAAATTTAATTTTTATATATTCCTCCTTATTTCACGCAGTTGAATATTTTTTTTTAAACAACAATATTATCTTTAAATATATGTATAATATAGAAAAAAAAACATGTGAATAACTAGAACTACTGATAATTATCTTTCAAAGTATCTAGGTTAAATGTTTTTAAGTAAGTATATGAATTATTGACACTTGTATGTACCAATAATATTAATTTACCTTATTTATTCGCTTCTCTAAGTCATTCCCTCTGGAATTTTCCTGATTAAATGAATGAATACGAATTCCCTGGGGCCAATTTAGCAATTTACAAGTAATAAAAAATGAAGCTCTAGAGGCACGGTGGCATAATTATTGGTAGTGTGTTTGTGTGGCCCGGATAGCCAAGGAGAGGCGGGTTCGAATTCCTGCCCGAGCTCAAAATTTTGGGTACATAATGTCGAAATAAAAAAAAATACAGACTTGAAATTGCTAGTGCTATACGAGTAGATATTGTTACAAACAAAAAGCGGCCAAGGGCGAGTCGAACTCGCTCATAAAGGATTTCGTAGCAGCAAGTAACATAATATAAAAGTTCTTGTAGTTCGTTGTAACTTTAATCAATGTTTTAATAATAGTGTATTTATTTAAATTAGGGTTTATGTTTATAAACTTAAATGTATTTTCAATTTTTTTATTTGAGTTGATTGAATGAAAGGTATATTGCGGTTTACGATTTATGACGTATTAAAATAATCTACTTACTAGATCTCGTTCAAAACAATTTATTTTTATTAGTTTTATCATTCTCTTATTTTAGAAGTTACAGGGGGGGACACATTTTACCACTTTGGAAGTGTCTCTCGCGCAAACTATTCAAAACTATTCAGTTTAGATTTCTTTTATCAAAAACAGTTTCAGTTCTAAGTATTTATTTATTTATTTATTTGTAACAACCCCCAAAGGTAACCCCCAAAAAAGAAAAGTAAAAAAATATATTTCTTTTTTGTAAAAATCTTAGTGCGGTTCAAGAATACATCTAATTACCAAGTTTCAACAGTATAGTTCTTATAGTTTCGGAAAAAAGTGGCTGTGACATACGGACGGACAGATCGACATGACGAATCCATAAGGGTTCCGTTTTTTGCCATTTGGCTACGAAACCCTAAAAATGTAGAGGGAAAAAGGAGGCAATAATTCTATAGGAGTAACGCCGTGGGTATCGATGGAATTTCCATTTCGCTTTGCGTTTCCTTCCCACAGATTCCTATCGTTACGTTCGATATCCGCTGAAGCATTAAGTGGAAACGGCGTTATTGTGTAGCTTCGCGGTGACGTCACCGGATCCGACCACCGGACGAAGACGACTGAATGGCAGGTGATCTTTAATCCAGAGTCTTCTTTTAGTATTTGTCAGAGACTTGAATGAGGTTCGAGGTCGTTAAATCTAGTCATGTGTTATGGTGATACTGTATCAACGTACTGACGTACTTTCCCAAAAATCTCTTCTAGAAACCGATAAAAGATACTTTTCCATACAAACTGTCTGATCAAAATGTTTATTTTGTATGGGAATCTCGAATTTATTTGTCGAAGATTCTCTGGGAAAATTGCTCTAAACCGTTGATTAAGCACGTCCTTTGAAGTATTTACTAAGCGGATACTAATACCCTGTATTGCGATAAATCGTGCAAACGCTCCAGCAGTCTTAACTACATAACTTGCGACAAGCTCGAGAAGCTGTCAAACGCGACATAATGACAGAACTACTATGGCTCTTAGGTCACTATGTCGCGTGAGACGGTTTCTCGAGCCTATCGTGCGTTATGTAGTAAACTAGTAAGCCTGCAGGAGGTATGTAGGTATCTATTTGTCTCCGGCAGGGCGTCACATCGGCCGGGCTGTATAAACAGAAGATATATCGCGGGGGGGAGGGGCGCGTCCGAGTCGTAACTCAGCGATGTGCGCTCGAGTCGAATCTCATTCCGAACGATCGCCGCCGGGACTACTACGGCCGGTGCTTGCAATTACGAACTCAATTTTATTAGAATAGAATAGAATATACTTTACTGCAAAAAAAAACATGAAAAGCACTATTTAGAATAATAAAACTGTACAAACGACGGCTTTATTGCTAAGCAACCCTATTACAGACTTGTCAGCGTATTTTATCTTTTTCTAATGAATTTAATGTGAATTTGAAATATTATTATATTTTCCTTTACTTAAATTTTAGTACACAAATTAAATTTTGGTTCATTAAATAACTTAAAAATAAGTTTATAATTTCAAAATTAATTTATTTTCAAATTTTATTTATATATAGTTACAAAACAAGTACCTAAGGTTGCGATACGCTTAAACTCCAATGAGTAGTAAAATATGGACTATAATACAATTGAAGCATTCAGGCTTGACTGGAGCTTGCTGCGTGGACTCTTCCTCTAACTCCAGCGAAGCGCGAAAATACGACAGATAGCTCCCCCTTTCAGGCATCCCCCCCGCAACCCGCACGTACCCGCGATACCTTTCCAATTTGCATGTGGCCCACGTCGCTGTCATAAATTTCATCGATCTCAATATATTCACACAATGCGTAGGTATTAGAAACACGAAAAGTCAATTCTTGGGTTTTCTTTATTACGAACCCACCTTTACCGCGAAGCTGTAAGTCGTAAATAGGTAACTCTTTTACTTTATATGCTTCTTCAATCCAAACTTTATGTACTTTCTACACGTACCAACCGAGATATCGTAAAAAATGCTAGAATTAGCTCTAGGGCGATATGTATTGTTGTGTGCTGTTGTGTAATTTTATGGTTATTTTATTACCGAGCTTGAATTACTAAAGTAAACTAGTTGTTCTTAAGTATAATCTAGAGGAGTTTACTTGTTTCATACCTCCCTAGTTTGTGCAATAAAGTCAAGTAATATAACATTAGTAAGTTAAGCAAACTTTTCCTGCCTGAATTACATGTCAGCTTTAGCATAGATAGGTACTTATTTTGGGATAATTTTTCACTAAAATAATTACAATTGATACTAAAATAGGGTATACGAACGAAACTGGCTAACAAACGCTTACACTGACTCCTTATACAGTGTACAGTCTAATTTGGAGATTTTAAGGCCCTGTCAAGGCCAGGTGCGCGCATTAACTAACTGCCTCCAATCAATCCAGCAGAACAGCTGGGCTCGGTTACCAACCACCATCAAGTTATACGAGATCCATGGAGGAATTACATACAAGTACCAAAGAAGACACTGCGCATACATTTAATGCGCCAATACCAACATGGCGGCAATGGAAAGCGGGCGGAGTGCACGGCGAGAAGAAAAACAAAAAACAGACGCTATAGAAGTTTGTTTCCGCGGACACCAATTCATATTAGTACTAGCGGTGCTAGCGGTCCGGTACAATGCGCGCAGCCAAAGATGAGACCTGTCAGATGCTAAAGAGGGGACTTTGCGCTGGTAGATACAGTCGCGCGTGCTCAAAATAGTTAAACTAAAATATGAGATCGGATTAATAAGATATTTATTGAATTTCAAAATCGCTTTTATCGCTGTATCTACTGCGCAGATATAACCGTGGTCCGTCACGTGATCAACCACGTGATCCGTCAAGTCTCATCTTTGGTTGCGCGCATTGTCGTGCTTTGCTACGTGTAAATGAAGAACTTCTCGACCGATTTTTTGCAAACTTTACATAAACTATCTACTAAATAGTCCGAACGAAGCCTAAACATTTGGTTTGGATAGGTGAGACCGTTCTTGAGTTATAAAATTACAACGAAAAGTGGCATTGATTTTTATTTTTTACTAGCCTTCCGCCCCGAGGCTCCTCCCGCGTTTAAAATTATTCCTGTGGGAATGAGGTATTTTTTTAAAAATATCTCTCCGTAAGAACCATCCTTGGACTTCAACGAACATTTCAAAAAAAGAATTGGTTAAATTGGTCCAGGCCAGGCGATGTTGAGTTATGCGCTTACCAACACATTTTGCGATTCATTTTTATATTATAGAAGAAGATATATATTAATTGATGATGATGATTGATTAGTAATGTTTGCGGGTGACATTTGTATATACGTCCAATTGTAGTTCAATGGGAGTACCTACTAACAAAATAATGGCGCACCAGCTGAATACAAATAAGGCATCAATTAAGACAGACGAGCTCGTGAGGGGAAACTAAAGCAACTAATCCAGTAGTTAGGAGGACTTGTAAACGAGGCTTTCGCATATGTAAGTACTATGCGTTTTAACTATGGATAGGAATGGCAAGGCGTCATCTTGTGCAAATGATGTGAAGTGTACAAAAAAATCTATCAAAGAATTCTAACCTCTTCATAGTATGAGATATTACGAATAATATTCCTGTTATTAGGTGATGTATATATACTATAGGTATGGTGTACAAAATACAATAATAGACCTTTGGAGCGACGTTATTTATAAGTAAATAAATAACTTTGTTTAGGTGATGAAATATGTGATTAATTATCTACTACATGTACCTTTGTGTCTGTTAAGATTATTCTAAAGGACTCACATTCAAAACCAGAATCTACCCTAATGAAGGTGAAATTAAATTACGTTCACCGCAGCACAAAATTACACAATTACTACTTTTTATGCACATTACCCTCTAATTATTCAAAATTGTATCACTACCTATAAAATATAAATGTAAGGTAAAGTAAATTTATGTTTTTTGACATTTGCATTTTTTTATTATTCCTGACATTGAATTAAAAATTAAATTATATAATCTGTTGTTTTTGGACATTTGTTTTATTTTTTATTTAACAATTCAATGTATGACTTATATTATTTTTGACATGTAACATATATTTAGCTCAATTCAATAAAGAAAGAATATTTGTTTTAATATTGAAAAAAAAAAAAAAAAAAACAAAATATCTGTTTAATCTTTTTAACTTTATTTTTATACATATTGACGATCATACTACGGATGTACTTTTTAATACCATTATTGTAAAAACGTGTATAATCTTGTATAATCTTATAGTATGTGATAAATAAAACTAAACTAAACTATACAAAGTATTCGCTAATAGTACCATGACCATCGTTTACAACCATATACTTAATCTACCTACTTATTTATTCTGTTTGTACTTAACTTAAGTAATTAATTTTATTTTCTACCTATGTACCTACAAATAAGTATGTACTTCTTGTAACACAAGATGAAAGAGCGAGGTATTCCCAACACGAGTATCTTTGATTACTCACAGGGAAGCCCCGTCTATGTAATGATTAAGTTTTATTGCAATAAATGCATTTTTATTTATTATTTTTTATTTTTAAGTCATTTTAAAACCAAAGGTTTTTTTAAATGACTCTGCTGATATTTCTCACTCGAAGCGCTCACCCGTGATTCTATTTTTAAATTGCTAATTGAACCGCACTTATATGCGTACAAGCCATTAATTTAAGTGGAACTTCATCGGTTTGGGCACAAACGAGCGCGGACGGCGGGTGACGAGCCTGTAACGAGCTTCTATCGAGTTACTATCCAATTATCGGTTACTTGTTAATTACCAATATCCTACGCTATTTAGCCAAGTATCGATACCAAGAACTTACGGAATGGGCGCTGTCGTCATTATTATAATACGTGAATATTAATACTATAACCAATATATAACGTTAATGATAATAAGCATTTATAAAATGTATGAATAACTTTTCC